>JARLTB010000088.1:14535000-14937500 GCA_030141615.1 Unio pictorum | reverse complement strand
CACTTTAATTACAATTCAAAGAAAATTTCAATTTGAATACTTGTACTCCAATATTATGTCACCATTAGTACTGGCCGCCATGAATAGCCTATGGCGTGCTGAAAAATGGCATTAACCCTACAACATTATAAAAAGTATGTCTTTACATTTGTATGCAGCTCTCAATCTTAAGGATTTGTTAGATTTTCGAGATTACTTGATTATGTCAAGTCTGTGTTGGTGAAATTGTTGTCAAACCGAATACTTACCCATTTCCTAGGAGCAAACGTCAGTGAGTGCAATGTTGGTGAGATTTCGTGATGGCATGGTTTAATTTTGTACTGAGTTCAGGCCAGAGCCGCATTAGTGGGGCTTTTACCAAGTAGTTCCTATTCAAATCTAATTTGTGTATTGATTGCGTGATTCCATGTGCAGCATCTGTGATGGGGACTGAAAAATTGTACAATGGAATGATTGAAAATGAACTGATCAGTTATCTGGAGACGCCATTTATTGTTGCTATGATGGTAAATATGGTGCAGAGCTACAGGTGAAATGATTTAACTGACCTAGCGTCGAGTATAGAAATGGTTCCCTGTATTTGGTGATTGAGTTGTATATGCTCACGAAGTGAAATTAAATACTGAAGCTACTTTACAGAAATGTAACAAAAGGAAATCATGCAGTTGTGAGGTTGAGAGACAATTGTGAAGTTGTGATCTAAATGTGTAGTTGTGATATCATGCGATACCAATAAAATAATATGTCCACTCCAAAACTCATGACGCTCCGAAACTTATGTCACAACGATAAATTTATCTGTTGGTTTTGGAAGTGAAAGTAGATTTAACGCTATTAATTATATAATTCAAGAACATAAGTTTATGTAACTAATCCAGATAATATTCTTCTTTGATAATTGTTACAAACAAACAAGAGCCACTTAGTTTCGGACTCGTGCACAATGCGTTCAGTTATCGACGTGTGGATATTTTTTTTTTGCCGCAATAATTCCTTTTTTGAATGTAGCCACACGGTGCTTGTGCGAATAGAAACTTCCAAACAAAGAGGTCAACATTACAAATGTATTTACAAAATTACAAAGTCAGTAACAAATAAATAAATGTAATCTCGATCAAGTTGTGCTACAAAGAAAAACGTGTGACGGGCAAATAGTTAACTTCTTTGAAGCGGGTAAACCTGTAAAATAATGAACCCTTTCAACAATATCGGTAAATTTCCTATGGGTTTTACCAAGACTATTTTTTCATATAAATTCATCAAATACCTGTTCACAATATCAGTCAACATGGAGACTAGATATAAAACCACTAACTTTTAGTTTTCTAAATGCGATCTTCTCATTTTTTTTATCTTTCACACTATGTTGTCTGTGCCTGTGTGTGATTTAGATGTTTAACGTAGTTTAAAAAAAATATCAGCCATATCGCTACGATGTATGCAGTGGTACAGCTTATAGTGATGTTTACTGATGGGGCATCTTTCCGCAAACATATAACATGATGTCCCACCCAGTCACATTATCCTGACTCCAGGCCGACTCGTCCTAACACTAACCTCTTAATGCTGACCGTCAAGCGAGACAGCTATTAGTACCAATTTTATAAATCTTAGATATGAGTCGGGCGGAGTTCGAACCCGCAACTTCCTGCAACAGTCGCCTCTGCCTACGTAATGTTATATTCAAATTGATAATTAAAATGACGCTACGAAATAAGAATTAGCATGCGTAATTTTACTATTTGTGAATAATTTCTCACGTCAGTATTATTTGTAATTTTCATGCTGTTCCTAATTTATTTTGTCAATAGTTGTAATGAATTTTGAGCCGTTCTCCACCGTAATCGTGTCCACCTGTTCCGCAACCAGAACATTTCCAGATGCCTCTATATGAGTATCGGTGTTTAGGAAATGTCTAAAACGAGAATTAGACATTTAGTAGAAGCAGGCGACATAATGTACTGTTACACGCACAGGGGTATTACTTGACCGAGCGGTGTCAAACACTAGTGCGAATCCCGCTAGAAGTCACATATTTCCCCAAATTTCCAAAGACTTCCATACAATTTGAGTTGTAAATTGGGAAGCCAGACGTGTCTGTTTTTATATACTAAATTTACTCTAATTAATAGAAGACCACAGATGAAACAACTTGCCAAAAGTTTATCAACCGCACATTTGTATGGTTTTTCTTCATCATCATCATCAGATTTCTGTACCGCCAGCCGGTTACACCACAGAAAATACACTAATATCCCCTCTTTCACTGGGAGCTATTTTAACTCCGCCAACTTAGGCCAGTCAATGTACGGTTTTACAGGCACATTACGCCAATATAACTGCACCCATTGTCCAATATGGACACATAAACGGTATTTTCTAAGTCCCTACTTATTGATTCCATTTGTGTAATTGACTGGTTTGCTACCGTGAATACTGCATCCTCAGTCACACCAATTTTGTATACCACTATATTTTAGTATGGACTATCTTACTTCAGGGACAGTCATTCGGTTTGGACCTGAATTCACTAGTAGCGAACCATGGCATCATTCAAACTCACTAACACTTGACTCCGTGACGTTTTCTCCTAGTAATTGGCTAATTATTTCGGGCTAGGAATATTTCCATGGCGCCGAATCCCAATAATTACACAAATATAATACTGGCTTGAAATGGATCGCTATCAAATGCAGCAGCAGAGGGGGAGAATCCGACAACTTTATAGAAGCGTCTATTTGACAAACCAAGGCTTCCTCCAAAATCGAAAAAAGATTTTTACCTCCATAGCAGAGAAGGCGAATCGGACAACTTTATAGAAGCGTCTATTTGGCAAACCAAGGCTTCCTCCAAAAAAGAAAAAAAGATTTTTAACTCCATAGTAGAGAAGGCGAATCGGACAACTTTATAGAAGCGTCTCTTTGGATAACCAAGGATTCCTCCAAAATCGAAAAAGAAAGTTTCCTTTGGAGACGCAAAGTCGTTGTCGCGCTCTCTCTGCTGCTATGGGGTAAAAATCTTTTTACGATTTCAACCGAATATTTGATCAAGTCCGACACGATATCTTGATCTCGGGATGTGCAAATTTATCGTTATAAATCCATGTGGGATTTACTGAGCGTGACTAAAGAAATTTCTAAAGAGATTATAATCAATATCACCGACGCACCAAGTTTGCCAAATATTTCGTAACGTATGTGTGTCAACTCCGTTGAATACAGCAAGAATATTGCAGTTATCTCTGATCACTTTTGGCATTTGAGTGTATCGTTGAGTGACATATATCACATCGGTATTTTTATGCCTACCTCTGGAAAATATCCTAGCGGGATGGTTTTGATTGTCTAACATGAGATCAACATATACGACTAAATTGTTAATACATCCATCAATATCATCAATGTTCGGTGCTTCCTCGATGTCGGTTATAAACTCATAATATCCTCATCGATTTCCGATTTTGCTTTCTCGTTAAAATCCTTTAACACATCGATGATCGTCTACACTCGGGGCTACTAAATAGAACTTGTCCCATTTCATCCATCTCGTTATCAACTTAAGTAGAAGTTGTGTCTTACCAATTCCAGATAGTCCCATTATAATCATGCGAATAGAATTTGGTAGCGCTGCATGATGCTTAACTGGTTCTCGTGTTCTTGTCGCCGAAAAATCAATTACATTCATGTTATTATTAATAAATTATGGATCTATATATTGTGTGAAATGTAAGAAGCGTACTAGCACAACGACTTGACGACGATTACATCTATAAAAAAACAGATCAGCACTTGCTGGTAAGTGCGTACAATGTGGTACAAAAAAAATTAGATTTGTTTCTCTTGATAAAATCAAGGATTTAAAAAAAAAACGAGGAGATGATATTGCAGCCAAGTTAGTAAAACTTCCAGGAACACAATGGGCAAAATATCCAGGAGAAAATCACCTCCCACGAAATAGTTATTGTGGACCCGGGACCAGACTCGATCTCAGACTCGATGATCAAAACCAACCTGGACCCGGTGAAAACCCAATAAACGCTATTGATGAGGCGTGTCATGCTCATGATGTTGCTTATAAAGTAGCAATCTGCAACACAGACATATCGCAGATGTAAGAGTGATTCATGAGTTGAATTCTATCACTGATAAATCCTTCAAAGATAAAATCGGCGATGAAAAGTAAATTGATGTAGGGTGCTGGTAATTAATAACATCATGGAATCTATTTATTATTCTCCAAGAGGATACTGAAGGGGTAAACCAGCAATCAGTAAACTAGCTAGCGCTGCAAAGGTGAAAAAAAACTACAGAAGCGGATTGGTTATCAAAACAGGCGATATGGCAAATTTATCTACCACCGCCTAAACAAATTAACTTCTCGCATTTTGATGTCAGCGCACCTAATGAGGTTCGTCAGGCTCATATTTTATTTCTGCTGCATGATGGTGTTTACAAATGCGCGCTAACCGTAGTTGATGATGCGAGTCGATACAAACAAGCAGAACCGCTAAAGACAAAATCATCAACTGAAGTGGCCTCTGCGTTTGAAAGGATTTTTCGGCGAGGTCCTCTGCATTCGCCAAATCTATTACAAGTTGATCCTGGCAAGGAATTTCAGGGTGCAGTGTTATCAACAATGAAGCATCATAATGTCGCCATCAGACGAGGACATACTGCACTACATCGCGATCAGGCAATTGTTGAACGATTTAATTGGACACTTGATGAGCGGTTATTTGGATATCACTACGCGAAGGAATTTATTCAGGATAAACGATCCCGTGAATGGGTCAAGAGATTACCAGGCGTAATTACCGCGGTGAATAATAAGATTACTCGAACAATTAATATGAAACCTAACAACGCGATTTAAAAAAGTATATACCCGTAAAACCGCAAAATGATTTTTGAAAACAACCAATATCACTGTTAGATATTTATGTGAACCAGGAGAGCTCGAATTTGGCAAAAAAGAGCTACTGATCCTATTTGGACTGTCACTGAACATAAAATATCTAGCATAACGCGATGCACGGGTAGACCGCCAGTCTATAGGTTTGATTCAACTGCTCCTCAGCGAAGATTTACTCGTGAACAACTACAAGTGATACCCGAGGATACTCAATTACCGCCGCGTGGTCTTAACTAGCACCTCTGCGTCTGTTGCATTCAAGGCAAGTCAGCATCACATTATCTCTGGTATGACATACGCTGCTATTTTTTCTGTCTACGGTAAATTGGCGAGGATCTTTATCCGACCAACACCAATGCATTATACAATTGCAACTCACGCAGTGATTATTCTGTTGTTGTTTCAGTGTGATTATAAATTCGGCATCAATATCAAACTTTCTGTTATTTTGTCCTGTTCTTTATAACCAGATAGTTTTCTCTGATTGTATCATCGCTGACAATATCACTTATTGTAGTGTCATAATAGTCTTAAACAACTCTTCGAAGTTGATTTATTCTTCGTACTCTGGACACTGCAAGATAAACTAAATTCGACCACTCGATGCGATAATCTATGATCCAAACAATTGTATCGGATATAGTTAACCCCTGCGAAAAATGTATCGTCGCTGCGTATCCTAGCTTCCATGGGGATTTATCAGCACGCAATGCATCTTCGACGACATTGATATCAACTAACACAATATCATTTAACACTAGAATCTGATTTCACTTTGTCCAGGAATATCAACTTCGATATTTTGTCTTCGTGTATCCTTGGGTCTATAACACAATGGCACTGGAAATGTTGCAAATTTTTCTTTGTGTGTGTTAAATAACTTCATCTGAAGTGTGTCTCTATCTTTCTACTTTCCACTAATGGAGTTTACGAAATTATTTCACACGCTATTTTACACTGGATTCTATCCGGTTGTAATCTGATTAGTTTCTTGAACTCGAATAATTCATTATCAAGTGCTCTATGATCGGTATTAATTTATTCATAATAGTCTACAAAATTCTTTAGCCAATCATGTGGAGACAAACCGACAAATGGTGGTGGTTGACCATGATCGCCATACATTATCACTTTTGTATTCGGTAGCAATAACCAATCGAGAATCCTTTGTAATACATCTAACTGTGCATATCTCATCAAAAATAGTGATTTCAGGAATATATTTCTCGCCGATTCCATGAGGAGTCCATTCGTCACGTTTCCATCGAAAAAAAAACTGTGATAAGTGCAAGCATTAATTCCTTGCTGTTTCATCTCTATTGCAAGTCTGTGTGTCGGTGTTAGCACAATCCTGTTTGATTTCCCTCGAAATAATTCAATCGCACGAGTCGTCTTCCCTGACCCACCACAGCCGTTTAAGTAACTGGTTTTATATCTACATATTGGATCGGAACACGACGGTGCATTTGAGAGTTCTGATATCTGATTATTTTTCAAGCAATTGTTTTCATTGTAACATCTGCTGATTGGAGTAATCAGGAAGTATTTCTTTTTTAATTCTCCATGATCCCCAGCTCTCGTCTGTATTAGCGAATTCAGCCACTTCTTCTTTATGTTTTACGTCTATATAAAATGAATCAGTGGCGACTCTAACTGCGGTGTCAGGAAATCTATTTATCATCGAAAGTAAATTAATAGAAGCATAAGCCAGCATATACGACCTTAAGTACGTATATTGAGGATTTTCTCCATTTGTGTAAGTAACAATTGTACCTAATTTGGTTCCATCGGACAAGAAAGAGTCTTTAGGATCGACGTATATACCCCTAGATGTTACATCTGCGATTATAAAATCGTATTCAGCATCATCTATAATCAATCGCGAAGAATATCGTTTGTGGTCGTATTTTCCACCTTGTGTAAATTTACCAAGTATTCTTCTACCAAAATCTTTTGCGTGTTTATTTCTAACTACAAATATTTCTTTGGACCATTTCACGATATATTCTTCGTCGAGATCGTTGGATTGTTTTTTTTTGTGTTTTCGGTGATTGTACTATCTAGACTATCGGGTTGTGGTAACATGACTTCAGTTTGTTTCCGATATGATGTAATTGCTTCACTGACAATCAGCGATAGCAGCATTTTAGAATCAAACATATACCGTAATAAGACTATTGGCATCCAGTGTTTTTCAGAGATGTGTCTACCAAACCAAACATAGCAGCATGGATGAAGTCCTTTAACCAATTCAAATGATACCACACGAGTGAATCCGGTTAAATCAAAATTGGGCAGTGGTCCATTAATCGCAACACGGGTCATCTCATGTGTTGGATGTCCAAATCTTTTGAAGTACTCAGAATATTCTCCATACCCGAGAAAACTCCCTGGATAACACGCAATCTTATCAACCGAATAATACTTTTGGGGTCGTATTTTGTATTCAAATATCCACTTTTCCTATTTTCAACGCAGCTTGATTCGATATCTGAGAGAAGTTCTGCTCGTGTTGGTTTCCATAGATTTCTCTTTCTCGTGAAATGAGCTGCAACTGACGGTATTGTAAAACAGTTTGTCAGTAATTGTTCGTTGTGTTCCGTTGAAAAACCACTAGCTATTTTTTTCATCTCGTTATGGAGGGCTTCAGTACGTTATAATTCGCCATTGGGTTTTACAAATTGATCGAATTTACACTCTTCGTGCTCAAAATTCTGAAATAACCACACTGACACAGGATCATTCTTACTCGACTCGTAAAAAAATCAAATAATTTTCCTGTGTAATATTTTATGGTTCTATCCCGCGGAAATATTGTTACTGCGGATGTCCAAGCGTGTGCATTATGGTCAATAATTTTGATTGGAGATCCTCTCTATTTATATTTCAAGTCGGATAATATCTCACCTTTTACTGTCTCTACGGATATTGTGAATTTTAGCAATTGCTCAAATGCGTCCACACTTTGAATTGTTGCTCTGCTCTCCTGCACTGTTAATCCCCATTCATTTATTTGTTTGTCTTTGATCCGTCAATTTGTTTCCACGCAACTCATTTGTAAAATGCTCTATTATTCGTTCTGCTACACAATTCAACGACGAATATTTTATGGCTTTTAATTTTCAATACTAGGTTTATCATTTATCCGATAGATCCCATAAACAACTGCTGTTACAGGATATGATCTCTGGTAATACGGTTTGTCAATTCCAGTCAGAATTCTTGGTTTGGAATCCTGACTTACGGTGACAGTTCTCTTATTTTTCAGGATTGGTTAAAAATTGTCGCGTATAATCCAATTCCCCGTTTCGGAGCGGATAATGAATTTCACTCTAAAAAAAATACTTTTTCTCGTCGTTCATGGTAGTATCAACACTTCCATCAATTCGAAATGTTGACCAACAGTGAGATGCTACATCGCGCTTGAATTCAATAAAACAATCACGGATTCTACCCAACATGCTTCTATCACTTATTAGACCCTTTGGTACATCAGTGGAAACTCTATCGAGATTGAATTCAACATTTTTCCAAGACGTAATTTTCGATAATCTCTCGAACTCCTCCATATTATAATTCAAACAAGTATTTAAATAAACAATTTATTTTATAAATTATTATTATATCCGACAACTTTAAGGAAGCGTCTATTTGGCAAACCAAGGCTTCCTCCAAAATCGAAAAAAAAAGTTTCCATTGGAGACGCAAGATCCTCTGCTGCTATAGGGGTAAAAATATTTTTAACGATTTCACAAACAAAATTAAATCAATCAGAATATTGGATTGGTCGATGAGTTTAAAATTAATTCTCGTTAACGAATTATTATGACATCGCATATACACTGTATTAGTTGGAGCCTCAATCATTTAAAATCCGGGTGGAGCTGTTGTTGCAAATGAGCATATAATATATCCTTGTTGAGCGTGATTTGGTCTATCGAGATTTATTTGGTAACTTCTTTCGATGACATCACATACTAAATTCACTGCAATCACCGAGGATATATTAACATTTTGAGGAGCGATATGCCTACCACCACCATCTGGGTCATTGTTATGTTTGAGGATGGTTGAACCCTTGTATTGTTGTCTCCATGCGGTGAATATCATAGTAAACTTTTCATTGATAAAATCATTAACGGATTTCTTTAGTTCGTCTGCGTTATACCCAAGAAATTTGAAATTCGGTAGATCAGCTTCTGTTATATTATATACAGTTAGGAAATTTCGTTTAGAGTAATTAATGTTGTCATCGCTATGATCAATTATTGAATTACTCGCTGGTTGATATATTCCATGTCGGATACAAGTTGATTTAATATTTCAATTCGGTTAATGATTTCACTCCGATTAGACTCATGGAAAGAATGTTGTAGTCGTTGTAGTTGTTGACTGTGTTCTTTTTTTATCTCTCTAAAGTATTCAATAATTATTTTATCATATATATTTATATATGTAATTGATTCTGACCTTAAATCTCGAAAAGGCGGAATCCTGATCAATAAAATTAAAAAAAAACTACCCGGTATTGATGACTTTTTTATATCGAGGAGGTGTTCTTTATATGATGTGGTAATGTCATGGTATGATTGTTAATCCGTAACATAATCAGATTTTTTCGGTTCAGGTGGAGGTGTTATTTCAGGCCAACCCAGTATTGTCCTTATTGAGCTTCGATAGATGTCTACGACATACCCGGGTGAGTTTATCTCAACGGCAGATGATAACGTCGGCTCATGAACTGTTATAGCGCTTTTCGATTATTTTCCAGTAATGCATTTTATTCTGCACTGTAATTCATTATTGATCTGTTCGATTTGGTAGGACACAGATGGTAATGAAAGGTGCTGATCTAATATTAGGCTATACTCGTAACTTTGCTAGTGCTATTTCCTTAACTGAAACCGCAATAGGGAAATTCACACTGAATTCAAGATTCGTTGAGGTTATTGATATCATGCTGGTTTTCACCGGGGTTGTGTTTTCCGCTGTTCTTTTAAGTAGTTCTTGCGACGTTGTCATTGTTATTATATTCATGTTGTTTTACTAATTTTGACATCGCGGAATACGTACCATCGCTGAAAACTCACTATCGGATATTAATGTGTCATAGAGTGACGACGATATCATCGAGGATAGTTGGGAGTATGCGGTTGACACAACATGGAACCTAACTACGTAGTCTTGTAGTTTGCACTGGCTGCATGATGATATTATTGAAATAATTCCTGCGATTGTTGTCGTCGCTGATATACAAATTGGAACAGCTATTGGGGCAATTATTGTCACCGAGGATAGCATTATACCAGCTCCGGTGATTAGACCTGATACCGAGTACAATGTAACATCAACTGCGGTGATTCTTCGTCGGTATTTTTTTATTTTTACTTCATACTCCTCAGTGAGTGTTTTGAGTTTAGTTTGAAATTTTCTGACCTGATCATAGCGATATTGCTGTGATGACATTTTATTTATTACAACAGAATTCAATTCAGTTGTTTACTTAAATCCTCTACGAATTCCAAATACCATGTTACTGAAACCCTAACCAAGTTATTATCAGTGGATGCTATTATGAATCGTTCAGTTCTTTAATTGTCGATGATCGTTGATATCATATTGTTGACCCAAGATGAACTCGTTGATGAAATATTAAATTGAGTCGGCGACAGTACTGTTAATCGATACATACCTTTCACGGCCGCGGTGATAATTAATATGTTAGTGGATGGTGTCCACGTAAATCATCCGTGTTGAATCGCGTACACGTTATTTATGATATTTTTTTGTTCGTGAGGGATTTTTATTTTTTCAAGTTTTTCTATCATCCTCGGTAAATCATCCCTGATGACATCGTTGGTCGTTTTAATATCTTCGCGAATAACTTCTATTCGCCGATTAATCGCTGTTATTTCATCGAGTTTTGTGCTAATATCAGCGAGATCTATTTCAACATCATAGGGATTTTAATTTTTTTTTACCAAAATATTTATCAATGGCGTCATAGGCCCTGTTAAACATTTAACGTAACGTAGTAAATTGAGATACATGAGCGTCATAATCGGATCGCAACTTTGACAAATCATCCATGGAGGTTTTTATCTCCGTGACTTTCGGTGTGGTCACCGGTGGATTTCCAAAGAAATCTAATAGAGGTTTGTCAATACTGTCAATTGTATTTCTTTGTAATTCAGAAAACCGATCGAATCTAGTTATATGGTCGTCGTATTCATCAAGTAGTTTTTTTAATGGTTCTGAATTATTAATTCTATCCACAATAGTTGAAACAAGTACACCCGGTTTGAATTTACCCTTATCGGAAAACAACGCGATAGTATCTTCTACTGAGTTGCGTTGTTTAACTAAGATATCATCCAGGGAAACATTACTAGTTTTCAATTTACCCTGACGATCTTGAAATACAACTATTTCATTTGGATCAACACTTGCGAGATTTAACATTTCAGATATTTCATCTTCGATTGTCTTTTTAACATCAACGGTTGCAGATATTTCCGCGGTTGGTATTTTCAGGCTTGATAAAGATCTCCCCCAAATATCAATCATGTTATTTTATATAATTTCTCTCTAAAAAGCGATTACTCTTATATTCGTGTACTGTTTTATGTGATGGTTTCCCCGATCATGAAATAGCGTTGAGTACACTTAATACTTCTATGCCGCATATTGGTGGGTCATTCATTTTCTGTGTTGGTAGCCTAGAATACCAGATAGGAGTTTTAAGCGGTTTATATAACGCATAAATTCTTTAGGCGGCGCTAACCCATATGAACCGAAATAGATGATCAGACACGGATCAATCGCGGATTCAACTCAGTGAGTTCCAGGTCCGGTGCTGTTATCGAGATTAATGATACCGGTTTCAACGCTGTTTGGTTGTTGTGGTAATTGATCGCTCATGAAGACACCTCTAAAGTTTTGTATCGCTAGTTTTATAGCAGCATCGATTAAATCAAAATTTGACATATGAGATATTGTTGTTATCATGAATACGGAGTTCCTGGTAATCTTAGACCCTTTCCTGATCGTTTCATTTTTTGTTTCCCTGTCCGGTAGATTTCTTTAGTGCCATCCCTGCCGGTGTACCAACGGCTCCTACCGCAGCAGCTTTTGGTACCGCTGGGGACTTTGCCGCAATCAACACTGGTAACGCAGCGAAAAGTGGGAATATACCACTTGATTTTATCATGTTTTTAATTGCGACCGCAGAGAGAGTGACCTGAACACCTTTTCTTATCTTTGATGGCATCATTGAAGTGCTTTATCTGACGAGCTGTCAGTGACAATTTATTCTGACCACTAGACATCTGATTGTGCTTCAGCGATATTGTGGTTCCACATTTTTTAGCTGATTCCGATTGCAATTTTTTAATTTGACCAGGAGTTAACGTAACACTAACATGACTATATGACACTTTGTTTAATAACAGATTGATCTAATTGCTACATAAGATATTTTTCACTGGTGCATCAGCTACTTTCATTTGTCCACCAACACCTTCGAGTAGCAATGATTTGTCACTGATAATGACAGCAACCGCTCTGTAACCACCAGGAGGAGGAGCGGTTACACGAGCTCGTAAGTGTATGTCAACGACGGATTGTCTGGTTAAGTCAAGATGTTCCAATGAAAAGTAACAGATGGGATATTGTTTTCTGAATTCCAGCTGTGATATTTGCAGACCGGTATCTACATTATTATCGCGTCCCATAAATGACAACAAACGATGATACACGCGAGCCATTTGGTTGGTTTCGTAATCAAGTAAAATATTCTCAGATGGTTCCTCCTGGCCGTTTATCTTTAACGAGACTTCAGAAACACCTAGTTGATCAAATATCATATGACTGCGTGTTTGTGAACCCAATCGCGCCTTATCCTGTAACGCAACAAATATATGCCGCGGCGCAGAAACACCTAGTTTTTATGCCATGGTGCCAAGTAAATGTACCATTAACAGTACTAACTATGGTATCCGTAAAAATTAGCCAACTTAGTAATGATTTGCCGCCTGTACTCATAAATGATGGTAATTTTTGATCTGTGGTGATTGATGGAGTCATTACTGGCGTCCACAGTGACAGTTTTGTTATATATAATTTACCATCAGCAACACCAGCACCATGTCAGATTGCATCATTATCACTACCCTTTCGCAAGAGTACTACTGTATGCTTCGCTCCATAGATAACTTTTCTAACATTTCTTCAAAATCAGAAAATATGATGCAGTGGAATCGCGCATGAAAATTATCGATGCTGTCCTTCAACATTGATACGCGTGTTGCAACCCCTAAGTTGTAATCAGTATTAATGTTTTTTATAACATCAAAGGCAGCAGCTGGTCTATCTGTGTGTTCAACATCATCTGGTTGTGAATTATCTGCAGTAGCTTGCTGTATTAGCACTTTAACATATGAAATGTGATTAGCGTTATCCTTAGAGAACATCATAGATGGACCTGCCGATCTTGTATAATCATCAGAAGATCTTGCCAACCCCACTATTGTTGTGGTAACATCAACATCATGTTCTATAAACTCGATTTTTCTTCCATCAATCATATATCTAGCACTCTCGAATAGCGCCATGATACCATTATTGACAAAACCAACTCGGATATATGGGTCATCTGCATATGGTGCTGTTACAGCAGGAGTATCAGCAGCTGTTACAATTTCTCCTTCTACTTCGATAAACGCTTCAGAGGGTAGAAAGTATTTGCTGGTATCCTGGACTTAAAGTTCGATTCTTGATCGACTATTTGGTTGTACTGCATTATAGGCATGAAACTGATAATCGCGTATAGAATCATTCTTGGGTACTGGGGCGTCCATATCAAACGCTGTGTCAGGAGCCGATTTGAACATATTATTATATATTTCTTGATCTAAATCGTGATCTCGCTCGCGATTTCAAACCACTTTTCGCTATCATATTTGCAATAATATTATCCTGGGCGCTGCTCAGTGATGCCATTTTGTGATCCACCGCGTTGTTTCTTATTTTACTAATACATGCAGGCATAATTTCCGTAGATGGTAGTGGTCCTAGTGACTTTATCACTGATGACGAAACCATGGTTGGTTTGTTGTGGTTGTAGTGTATGATCATCTTATCTAAATGCTATTTATCTAATTGTAAAAATCCTACGGATTTTCATCGTAAACGATTTCCAATCCTTTGGGTTTTTGACGAAGTTATCAAATTAATGACTATGGTAACCGTCTGCTAGTTCATCAATAAACTCTCCGTACACATCAATATCCATGATACCACCCTCAAATTGTCGTCTGCAAATATCAGCTGCCTCACTATTTACTTCCTGTGAGTTATTTCCTGCTCGTTTTCCTCCTACGAGAACTTCTAATATTCTGATATATCCCCGAGAATACTATTAGAACAATGAACGAGACCACTACCTGAAATCCCCCTTGGAGTTCCACTCTGAGAAACCCCTCCCCACTACTATAACCAGTTGTACTCTGTGTATCCTATTCCTGATCTTGTAAATTTCTTTAAAAAATTCATCATTAGATTAATCTTGATCAGATGGTATATACAATGATTGCTTATCATCATCGTCAGGTGGTAATTGTTGTTGAGGCGAGAAAGATATTTTCTTTGAAGGCTGTTGTCTTTTTCTTTGCAACCTTTGCGGACTTTTTGTTTCTGTTTTTTTGTTCTTCATATTGATCATTCACTGTACCCACCGCATTGAGATATCTAGTGTGTGAGGCATTGCCCTTATCAATTCGACTTGTGTTAGTTTGATTTTGTAAAACACATCAGCCCAATGTTCCATATTTTTAATATACGTGTGTTGTCCTGTTTTCAACTTTTTTTTCTATTTTCATAAGTCGCAACAACAAGCGCAGGAATTTCCGCTAGATCAGTCTTATCAATTGCTGCTAACGACTCTTCATTAAATCTCGCACGTAATTCATCTACTATTTCTTCATTGTTTTTTTTCGATCAGGAGGGTATTTTTGTAACAGTGTTAATATTTTTTTCAAGTATTGGTACAGTATCCTTAGTAGCAGTGGCTATTGGTTTCAATAATTGTTCCGTATCTGTTGTGAATTGCAGTTTGAAATTGCTGTCTTGCTTTTAGTTTGTTTCGAACGGAACCAAGAACTGGAATAAATAACCTAATCGATACTAATCGTTCACGTGCTAATTTAGTTGTTAGTGCTTCATTTACCATTATAAATAAATGTACGATTTAAATCACCTGTCTATAGAATTTCGTTCTAGGTGACTAAACGCATACCTGTCAAAAGAATATCTGTTCTATACCCGTATTACTCATGTATGTATGGTGTGTTCAGAGTGTCAATTGTTGAGATAATCGAGGGGGATTTTCATTTTGGCGGATAATCTCTTTTATTGTTTTGATTTTCGAGTTAATTGTGCGTTTGATTTCATATTGTTTCCTCAATTCACTTCTGACCTTTTCGACAGCAGTGAATAACGGGACAACCTTATTGATGTCGTTACAGAATGCAAGGGAATTATTTACTGCGTGTTGAATTCGTTTGATCAGGCCATATTCCCTTGGAAGGACATACCAATTATTCCGAGCGCTATCATCAATATCTTGAAATTCAGAAAGAATCTGATACAATCTAATTTACCTGACAATTGAATTCCTTGATTTTTCAAATTTGAAATCTCGTTAATAATGACATTCATATTTTCGAAATTCATTCTATGAAATATTATATATTTAACATGAAATAAAAAAAATACCCGGGTTTAATGCAAAAACACATTCACACCGTGTAACGGTGTGTGACGTATGGTGGTTTCACGGTTTGAATTTAGAATGGTTTAAAGCACCAATACTATAGGAGACACGATGCTATATAAGCTAACTAATACATGAAAACTAATGATAGAGGTGTGCGATTTTAATATTTCGTGTACTTAATTATGATTTTTGACAGCATTTAGAGAAAACCGAAAACTTGAAGAAAAAAAACACAAAAAAAAGAATTCAATTGTTATAATACCACCTATTTTATTCGTTTTCTCACAAAACAAGTACTTGATTATTTCCACTGAGATCCATAGCAGTTAAACCACAATAAAAAAAGCCGTTCGGTCATCGAAAAATCCCATTGGGATCCGTAACTCATATCGTTGTTTCAAAAACAGTATACAAGCCCAAACGAGTTATTCCCATTAATGCTACAATATACAATACAAACAAATTCAAACATATGTAAATTTAATTCTATTTCCGGTTCTCTTTGAAATCGCTGATCGATATATTTGTTCTGCAATATATCGTACTGAGGCTCTACAAATATCGAAATACTTTCCAGCTTCATTTATTGATTGAAATACTCTTTCTTTGTTATTTTCTGTACTAAATGATTTTATTGGTTTCGCATTTCTAAAGTGTTTTCCAGTCCCTCCTCGTTTGGTGTTTTTACCTTGTGTTATAGCTTGAAGATAATCTAAGGAATTGTTCTTAGAATTAGAATCAATATTATAAATAACAAGACCATCTTTGATCAATCCGTTAAATACGTCATAGACGATTCTGTGATTACGATGATTTTTCTCTCCAGCACTAACCCCATACCATTATCATACCCTAATGGTTTCTTCAGTCTGCGGTGTGTGACAATACCATCACGAGATGCTTCATAATCAATGATCGTAGACTGTTTGAAATTCTTGGTTCATTTATTTTTCTAAATACTATTTGTCTAATTCATTATTTGGTTTAATTATTACTTAAGAATCTATCAATGTAGTCTTGAGGTATTCTTATGATTTTGTCCTTGACAGAGTCAAGGACAGAGTCATTGATGGAGTTTTTATCTCGTTTATCATAATAGCGCTTTAGCTCTCTGTATCGCTTACAACCACAATTGAGACATACCTGCGAATTACCACGCACAACTATCCCACATCGTATGCAAGGAATGGGCCCAAAACTCCCACGACGTACGCTTTGT
Source organism: Unio pictorum (assembly GCA_030141615.1). NCBI lineage: Eukaryota > Metazoa > Mollusca > Bivalvia > Unionida > Unionidae > Unio > Unio pictorum. The sequence continues at coordinate 14,920,596 of JARLTB010000088.1, read as the reverse complement.
AAATGATATCCACAGAATTCATTTCTACATGATTTGTTACAAGCGGTTACTGATCCTATAATATGCCATTTGCAATGATTCATTATATAATAACTTTCTTATTTAAGTACTTGATTTAATTATAATATGGAGGAGTTCGAGAGATTATCTAAACTTACGCCTTGGAAAATGTTGAATTCAATCTCGATTAGGTCTCCACTGATGTACAAAAGAATCTAATAAGTGATAGAAACATGTTGGGTAGAATCCGTGATTGTTTTAATGAATTCAAGCGCGATGTAGCATCTCACTGTTGGTCAACATTTCGAATTGATGGAAGTGTTGATGCTACCATGAACGACGAAAGAGCAGCAGTGATAATCTCACATCTTGACAAGAAAAAGTATTTTTTAGAGTGAAACTCATTATCCGCTCAGAAACGGGGAATTGGATTATACGCGACAAATTTGAACCCATCCTGAAAAATAAGAGAACTGTCACTGTGAGTCAGGATTCCAAACCAGGAATTCTGACTGGAATTGACAAACCATATTACGAGAGATCCTATCCAGTAACAGCAGTTGTTTATGAATCTATCCGATAAATGATAAACCGAGTATTGAAAAACTAAAACCCATGAAATTGTCAGGGAGGATAAATTGTGTAGCAGAACGAATAATAGAACATTTTACAAATGTGTTGCGTGGAAACAAATTGACGGATCTAAGAGTAAAAAAATCAACGAATGGGGATTGACAGAGATGGAGAGCGGAGCAACAATTCAAGATATAAGCAAATTAGAAACATCATTAAGATTCCCAATAACCGTAATAACGATAACAGGAGAGGTACTGCACGAAACGAAATATAAATCAAATGGAGCTCCAATCAAAATTATTGACCATTATGAACATGCATGGACACCTTTGGAAACAATATTTCTGCGGGATAGAACCGTAAAATATTACACAGGAAATTTATTTCATTTTATTTACGAGTTAAGTAAAAACGATCCTGTGTCAGTGTGGTTACTTCACAGTTTTGAAGACGAAGAGGGTAAATTCGATCAATTAGTAAAACCCAATGGCGAATTATATCGTACTGAAGCCCTCCACAAGGAGATGAAAAAACTAGCTAGTGGTCTTTCAACGGATTACGACGAACAATTATTAACAAACTGTTTTACAATTCCGTCAGTTGCAGCTCATTTCACGAGAAAGGGAAATCTATGGAAACCAACACGAGCAGAATTTCTCTCAGATATCGAATCAAGCTGCGTTCAATACGGCCATAATTATGGAATACAAAATCCGACCCCAAAAACATCATTTCGGTTGATATGATTGCGTGTAATCCAGGAAGTTTTCTTGGGTATGGAGTGTTCTGTGTATTTTAAACGATTTGGACATCCCACATATGAGATGACCCGTGTTGCGATTAATGGACCACTGCCTGATTTTTAACCGGATTCGCTCGTGTGGTTTCATTTGAATTGGCTAAAGGACTTCATCCGTGTTGCTATGTTTGGTTTGGTAGACACATCTCTGAAAAACACTGGATGCCAATAGTCTTATTACGGTATATGATTGATTCGAAAATGCTGCTATCGCTGATTGTCAGTGAAGCAATTATATCATATCGAAAACAAACAGAAGTCTGGTTTCCACAACCCGATAGTCTAGATAGTATAATCAGCGAAAACAAAAAACAATTCCCCGATCTCGACGAAGAATATATCGTGAAATGGTCCAAAGAAATATTTGAAGTTAGAAATAAACACGCAAGAGATCTCGGTAGAAGAATAATTGGTAAGTTAACACAAGGTGGAAAATACGACCACACATGATATTCTTCGCGGTTGATTATAGATAATGCTGAATACGATTTTATAATCGCAGATGTAACATCTAGGGGTATATACGTCGATCGCAAAGACGCTTTCTAGTCTGATGGAACCAAATTAGGTACAATTGTTACTTACACAAATGGAGAAAATCCTCAATATTCGTACTTAAGGTCGTATATGCTGGCTTATGCTTCTATTAATTTACTTTCGATGATTAATAAATTTCCTGACACCGCAGTTAGAGTCACCACTGATTCATTTTATATAGACGTAAAACATAAAGAAGCAGTGGCTGAATTAACTAATTCAGTCGAGAGTTGTGTATCATGGAGAATTAAAAAGAAAATATTGCGTGATTATTCTAAATCAGCAGATGTTACAATTGAAAACAATTACTTGAAAAATAATCAGATATCAGAACTATCTATCCGTCGTGTTCCGATCCAATATGTAGCTATAAAACCAGTTATTTAAACGGCTGTGGTGGGTCAGGGAAGACGACTCGTGCGATTGAATTATTTCGAGTGAAATCAAATATGATTGTGCTAACACCAACACATAGACTTGCAAGACAGATGAAACAACGAGGAATTAATGCTTGCACTTATCACAGATGGACTCCTGATCTAATTGGTGAGAAATATATTCCTGAAATCATCATTTTGGATGAGATATACACAGTTTCGATAGATGTATTACAAAGGTTTCTTGATTGGATATTGCTAGCGAATACAAAAGTGACAATGTGTGGTGATCATGATCAACCACCACCATTTGTCGGTTTGTCTCCATAATAATATCAGAAACCCCATTAAATGATTTTTGGGAAGCGTGGAGACCAAACGATTTGATAGTGGCAAGTAGAAAGATTGTCAGAGATACACTTCATATGAAGTTATTTAACACGCATAAAGAAAAATTTGCAACACTTCCAGTGCCGCTGTGTTATAGACCCAAGGATACATGAAGACAAAATATCGAAGTTGATATTCCTGGACAAAGTGAAAAACAGATTCCCGTGTTAAATGATATTATGTTAGTTGATATCAGTGTTGTCGAAGATGCATTGCGCACTGAAAATTCCCCATGGAAGCTAGGATACGCAGCGACGATACATTCTTCGTAGGGGTTAACTATATCCGATACAATTGTTTGGATCATAGATTATCGCATCGAGTGGTCGAATTTAGTTTATCTTGCGGTGTTCAGAGTACGAAGAATAAATCAACTTCGAAGAGTTGTTTTTTAGATGATACTGACACTACAATAAGTGATATTATCAGCGATGTTATAATCAGAAAAAAAACCTCTCTGGTCATAAACAACAGGACAAAAAAAATAACAGAAAAGTTGATATTGATGCCGAATTTATAATCACACCGAAACAACAACAGAATAATCACTGCGTGAGTTGCAATTGTATAATGCGTTGGTGTTGGTCGGATAAAGATCCTCGCCAATTTACCGGATACAGAAAAATAGTAGCGTATTTCATACCAGAGATAATGTGATGCTGACTTGTCTTGAGTGCAACAGACGCAGAGGTGCTAGTTAAGACCACGCGGCGGTAATCGGGTATCACTTTTAATTGTTCACGAGTAAATCCTCGCTGAGGAGCAGTTGAATCAATCCTATAGACTGGCGGTCTACCCGTGGATCGCGTTATGCTAGATATTTTATGTCCAGTGACACTCCAAATAGGATCAGTGGCTCTTTTTTGCCAAATTCGAGCTCTCCTGGTTCATATAAATATCTAACAGTGATATTGCTGAGTATTGGTTGTTTTGAAAAATCATTTTGCGGTTTTACGGGTATATACTTTTTTAATCTCTTGACCCATCCTGAATAAAACCCTTCGCGTATTGACATCCAAATAACCGCTCAGCAAGTGTCCGCTTAAATCGTTCAACAATTTCCTGATCGCGATGTAGTGCAGTATGTCCTCGTCTGATGGCGACATTATGATGCTTCATTGTTGATAACACTGCACCCTGAAATTCCTTGCCAGGATCAACTTGTAATAGATTTGGCGAATGCAGAGGACCTCGCCGATAAATACTTTCAAACGCAGAAGCCACCTCAGTTGATGATTTTGTTTTTAGAGGTTCTGCTTGTTTGTATCGACTCGCAACATCAACTACGGTTAGCGCATACTTGTAAACACCATCATGCGGCAGAAATAGTATATCAGCCTGATGAACCTCATTAGGTGCGCTGACATCAAAATGCGAGAAGTTATTAAATTATTTAGGTGGTGCTAGATAAATTTGCCATATCGCCTGTTTGGATAACCAATCCGCTGCAGTGATATTTTTCACCTTGGTTGGTTTTGAGCATCGTGTCTGATATCGAGTTTGGTCCCGGGTCCACAATAACTATAATCTGGAAGGTGTTTTTCTCCTGGATATTTTGCCCATGGTGTTCCCGGTAATTTTAATAACTTGGCTGCAATATCCCCTTTTTTTAAAATTTAAATCCTTGATTTTATCAAGGAAAACAAATCTAAATTTTTTTGTACCACATTGTACACACTTACCAGCAAGTGCTGATATGTTATTTTTAGTTGTAATCGTCGTCAAATCATTTATGCTAGTACGCTTCTTACATTTCACACAATATAGATCCATAATTTATTAATAATAACATGAATGTAATTTATTTTTCGTCGTTAAAAACACGAGAACCAGTTAAGCATCATGCAGCGCTACCAAATTTTATTCGCATGGTTATAATCGGACCATCTGGAAGTGGTAAGACACTACTGCTACTTAATTTGATAACGAGATGGATGAAATGGGACAAGTTGTATTTAGTAGCCCCGAGTGTAGGCGATCAGCGATGTTACGAGGTGTTAAAGGATTTTAACGAGAAAGCAAAATCGGAAATCGATGAGGATATTATTGAGCTTATAACCGATATCGAGGAAGCAGCGAGCATTGATGTTATTGATCGAAGTATTTACAATTTAGTCGTAAATGATGATGTCATGTTAGACAATCAAAAGAATCCCGCTAGGATATTTTCCAAAGGTAGGAATAAAAATACCGATGTGATATATTTCACTCAACGATACACACAAATACCAAAAGTGATCAAAGATAACTGCAATATTCTTGCTGTATTCAATGGAGTTGACACACATACGCTAAGAAATATTCACCAGACTTGGTGCAGAGGTGATGTGGATTATAATCTGTTTAGAAATTTCTTTAGTCACGCTCAGTCAATTCCACAAGATATCGTATCGAACTTGGTCAAATATTCGGTTGAAATCGTAAAAACGATTTTTACCCATATAGCAGCAGATTTTTTTCAGTTTGGAGGAAGCCTTCGTTTGCCAAATAGACTCTTTTTTACGATTTTTTGAGGAAACCTTGGTTTGCCAAATAGTCGCTTCTATAAAGTTGTCGGATTCACCCTCTTTGCTGCTAATGGCTTATGATAGGATCAATAACCGCTTGTAACAAATCATGCAGAAATGAATTCTGTGGAAATCATTTACAAAGCGGACGTCGTGGGAGTTTTGGGCCCTGACCGTGCATACGATGTGGGGTAGGAGTGCGTGGTAAGTCACAGTTATTTCTCAATTGTGTTGGTAAGCGATACAGAGAGCTAAAGAGCTATTATGATAAGAGAATCAAAGATTCCGTTAAAAACTGCATCAATGACTCTCTCTCTCTCTCTCTCTCTCTCTCTCTCTCTCTCTCTCTCTCTCTCTCTCTCTCTCTCTCTCTGACAGCGTCAATGACAAAATTATAAGAACACCTCAAGACTACATTGATAGAATCTCAAGTAATAATTAAACCAAATAATGAAATAGACAAATGGTATTTAGTATATAAATGAACCAAGAAGTTCAACCACATCCCGTGATTACCAATTATAAATCATCTTGTGACGTTATAGTCAGACACCGCAGGCTGAAGAAACCAGTTGGTGTTAACAATGGTATGGGATATAATATTTTACTCTTTAAGGAAAAGTCATCTTAATCACAGAATCGCATATAAGTGTTTCCATGGATTGATAAAAGATGGGTTTGTAATCGATCATAATGATTCCAATCCTAGGAACAATTCTTTATCGAATCTACGAGCTATAACACAAAGTGAAAACACCAAACTAGGTGGGACGGGAAAACACTCGACAAAGGCGAAACCTATAAAAACATTTAATATAGAAAATAACGAAGAAAGAGTATTTAAATAAATAAATGAAGCCGGTAGGTACTTTGATATTTGTGAACCTTTGGTAAGAAAAGTAGTAGAGAATATAACTAAATCCGCTTTTTCTAAAAAATTTCAAAACAGAATTCAATTAGTTTACATCTAAAGTATTATATGTAGTATGATGGGGAATAACTCGTGTGGGATTTTATACGATTTTTGAAACAGAGAAATGAGTTACGGATCTCATTGGGATTTTTCGATGAATGAATGACTTTTTTGTTATTGTTTAACTGCCACGTATCTCAATGGAAATAATCAAATATTTGTCTTGTGAGAAAAAGAATCAAATAGGTGGTATTTACAACAATTGAATTCTTTTGTTTTTGATGGTTTTTTTTCTTCAAGTATTTGGTTTAGTTTAGATACTTTCAATAATCATAATTAAGGACACGAAATAATAAAAATCGTACACCTCTGTCATTGGTTTTCATGTATTAGTCAGTTTAGATACTGTCACTCTATATTATGGGGATTTATACCATTCGAAACTCAAACCGTGAAACCACCATATGTCACACACCGTCACACGGTGTAAATTTGCTTTCGCATTCAACCTGGGGTGATTTTGTTGGGGGCATGGTGGTTTGAGTTTGAATGTAGAACAGCCCCGTGTGTGTAAGTGATGTGTGCATATCATTTCATTGTAAATACCATATCATTTCTTTGTAAATGCCATATCATTTCATTTTATATACCATATCATTTCATTGTATATATCTATATATCTATATGTATATATGTAAATATGTATATATCAAATATGTAAATATGTATATATGTAAATAAGTAAATATGTATATATGTAAATATGAAAATACGTATATATCAAAAATGAAAACGGATCAAAATTGACTCCAATTTTTGTTTTATCATATTAGACATATAATATTTCATAGAATGAATTTCGAAAATATGAGTGTCATTATTAATGAGATTTCAAATTTGAAAAATCAAGGAATTCAATTGTCAGATAAATTAGATTGTGATCAGATTCTTTCTGAATTTCAAGATATTAATGATAGCGCTCGGAATAATATATATGTACTTCCAAGGGAGTATGGACTGATCAAATGAATTCAACACGCAGTAAGTAATTCCCTTGCATTCTGTAACGACATCAACAAGTTCGTCCTGTTATTCACTGCTGTCGAAATGGTCAGAAGTGAATTGAGGAAACAAGATGAAATCAAACGCACAATTAACTCGAAAATCAAAACAATGAAACAAAATGAAAATTCCCCTTTGATTGCCTCAACATAGTAAATGAAAAATCACACCATGGATAATTGATACTCGAAACACAATCATACCTGTTGTAAATATGACTATATACAGGTACGGAACAGAAACTCTATAGACAGGTATGCGCTTACTCACTTAGAACGAATTTGTATAGACAGGTGATTTAATCACTACACGGAAGTATGAACAGAGTGACGATTAGCTGCGATTAAGAAATTTATTCCAGTTCGTGATTCCGTTTGAAATAAGCTCCGAATGAGACAAGAATTTCAAAATGATTTACAACGTGAACTGAACAATTATTCAAACCAATAACCATTGCAACGGGGAAAGTCTATCGACCACTGAAAAAGCCATATGGGGGGATGTTCCTGGGGAACAAGGAGAGAAAAGAAACAGCCTTCTTCCTATACTTGAAAAAATAGCAATTGAAACTGAACAAACACAAAAGTCTTTAAAAGCACTTCCTGGTGATATAATAGCTGCAGCACAACAACAAGGTGACATTGATATTACCCCTCCCCCCCCCCCCCACACACACACACCTGAATTTGCTGATGACCCGCCTGAACAAGAACAAGAGGGTGATATTATTGAAGAAGAAGAAGAAGAAGAAGAAGAAGAAGAAGAAGAAGAAGAAGAAGAAGAAGAAGAAGAAGAAGAAGAAGAAGAAGAAGAAGAAGAAGAAGAATAAGAAGTTGATATTGTTATTGGACGAGTTGCATTCAATGATAAATTCCTTCCGGGTAAATAAGATGAAATAAGAAAATATTAGATTCAATTCTGGTAAAGAAATAGCCGAATTTGTCATTAGGAGTTTTTATCACAGAAGAAAGTATATCCACGATGATTATAATCTCCCTAATGAAAATTCATGGATTAATGGATTACATCGTGTGTTTACAGGTGCATCTAGGGCATCGAAAAAGGATAACACATATAGAGAATGTATGGATGAAATAAATAAAGCTAAATCATCTACAGAGAAGCAATCAGATCCTGGATTTCTTAGACTACCAGAACAATCAAAACTTTTTGATATACAAAACCTCTCTTTGCAGGGTGCAACTGGTATCACTAAAAAACAAATAGAAAGGGATTTTCTCAAAGTGGAACTCCAAGTGGGGTTTCAGGTAGTGGTCTAGTTCATTGTCCTAATAGTATTCTCGAGGACATAGCACGATTAGAAGTTCTCGTAGGAGAGAAACGAGCTGGAAATAACTCACCGGAAATAATGAGGCAGCTGATACCTGCAGACGACTATTTGAGGGTGGTGTCATGGATATTGGTGTATATCAAGAGTTTCTTGATGAACTAGCGAACGGTTACCACAGTGATTAATTTGATGACTTCGTCATTCGATTAGATAAATAGCATTTAAATAAGATGATCATACACTACATACACTACAACCAGAACAAACCAACCATGGTCTATGAAGTAAACTCACGATTGCCAGTTTATAGAGTGTACTATGGTGATGGTCTCGGCAATACCATTACAGGGTTATTTGCAAGAATGGCTCCAAAAATAGCACCAATCGCAAAACAATTATCAATGAAAGCTATTGATGTTATTCGTGATTAAGGGTACAAGCGCTTTTGATGATGTTGCCGGGAAAGCATTTTTCGCGGCTGAAGAAAAACTAGTAGCGTTAATTCGGCGGCGAAAGAAACCAATGACAAAATCAATGGGGTCACTACCATCTACGGAAATTATGTCTGCAAGTATTAGCAAAATAATAAACAATGCTGTAAAGCAGAATATAGCATCACGGTATGACAGTCAGGGAAATATTACTGCAAATATAATAGCGGGAAGTGGCTTGAAATCGCGAGCGAGATCACGATTTAGATCAAGAAATATATAATAATATGTTCATATCGGCTCCTTACCCAGGGTCTGATATGGACGCCCCAGTACCAAGAATGATTTTATACGCGATTATCAGTTTTATTCCTATAATGCAATACAACCGAATCTTCGATCAAGAATCGAACTTCAAGTCCAGGATACCAGCAAATACTTTCTACCCCCTGAAGCGTTTATCGAAGTAGAAGGATAACTCGTAACAAATGTTGCAGCTGATACACCATATGCAGATGACCCAAATGTCCGAGTTGGGTTTGTCAATAATGGTATCATGGCGCTATTCAAGAGTGCTAGATGTATGATTGATGGAAGAGAAATCGAGTCTATATAACATGATGTTGATGTTACCACAACAATAGTGGCGTTGGCAAGATCTTCTGATGATTATACAAGATCGGCAGGTCCATCTATGATGTTTTCTAAGGATCTCACTGATCACGCTGAACACATTCCGTATGAAGTAAGACAACCAAAAGATCGTGTTGGTGCTCCTAATGCTGATATTGAAAATACGATTATAAATACTTATCCTAATTACAACTTAGGGTTTGCCACACGTGTAGCAACGTTGGAAAGACAGCGTCGACATTTTTCATGCGCGATTCCACTTCATCATATTTTCTGATTTTGCAGAAATGTTAGAAACGTTATCTATGGAGCGAAGCATACAGTAGTACTCGTGAGAAAGGGTAGTCATAATGATGCAATCTGGCATGGTGATGGTGTTGCTGATGGTAAAGTCATTATATCAAAACTATTATTGTGTATGCCAGTAATGACTCTATCAATCACCTCAGAAAACAGATTACAGGCGGCAAATCATTGCTATCATGTCTAACAACAACAACAGATACCGTAGATTCTAATCCTAATGGTACACTTACATGGCACCTGGCATCAAAACAATGTGTTTCAGCTACGCGTCATATATTTATTGCGTTACAGGATAGGGTTCACAATTACGCAGCCATATGATATTTTATCAAATGGGTGTTAATAAAGTTTCGTTGAAGATAAACGGCCAGGAGAAACCATCTGAGCATATTTTACTTGATTACGGAACCAACCAAAGTCACGCGTGTATCATCGTTTGTTGTCATTTATGGGACGCGATAATAATGTAGATACCGGTCTGCAAATATCAATGTTGGATTTTAGAAACCTATACCCCATCTATTACGACTCGCTGGAAAATCTTGACTTAACCAGACAATCCGTCGTTGACATACACTTTCGAGTTCGTGTAACCGATCCTCCTGCTGGTAGTTACAGAGCAGTTGCTGTCATTCTCAGTGACAAATCAATACTACTCGAAGGTGTTGGTGGACGAATGAGAGTAGTTGATGCACCAGTGGAAAATATGTAGACAATTAAATTAATCTGTTATTAAATAAAATGTCATATAGTCATGTTAGTGTTACGTTAACTCCTGGTCAAATTAAAAAATTGCAATCGGAATCAGCTAAAAAATGTGGAACCACGATATCACTGAAGCACAATCAGATGTCTGGTGGTCAGAATAAACTGTCATTTACAGCTCGTCAGATAAAACACTTCAATGATGCCCTCAAAGATAAAAAAGGTGTTCAGGTCACTCTCTCTCTATGGCCGCAATTAAGAATATGATAAAATCAAGTGGTATATTCCCACTTTTCGCTGCGTTACCAACGTTGATTGCGGCAGCGGCCCAAGAGGTAGCAAAAGCTGCCGCGCAAAGAGCCGTTGGTACAGCGGCAGAGATGGCACTAAAGAAATCTACCGGACAGGGATTAAAAAAAACGATCAGGACAGGGTCTAAGACTCCCAGGAACTCGGTATTCATGGTACAGCGGAAAGGGCCTGATACTAGGAACAGTTTACTAACTCCGATATCGCAGATATCGCCGAAGGTTCCATCGCAGATATCGCATATGTCAAATTTTGATTTACTCGATGATGCTAAAAAACTAGCGATAAAAAACTTTAGAGGTGTCTTTATGAGAGATCAATTACCACAACAACCAAACAACGCTGAAACCAGTATCAATAATCTCGATAACAGCAGCGGACCTGGAACTCACTGGGTTGCAAACGCGATTGGTCCACGTGTGATTGTTTATTTCGATTCATATGGGTTAGCGCCGCCTAAAGAATTTATTCGTTATATAAACCGCTTAAAAACTCCTATCTGGTAATCTACGCTACCAACACAGAAAATGAATGACCCACCAATATGCGGCATAGAAGTATTAAATGTACTCAACGCTATTTCATCATCGGGAAAACCACCCCATAAAGCCGTACACGAATATACGAGTAATCGCTTTTTAGAAAGAATTATATAAAATAATATTTGGAGGAGATCTTTATCAAGCCTGAAAAAACCACTACGGAAATATCTGCAACCGGTGATATAACAAAAAAAAACGAAGATGAAATAGCTGAGATGTTTAACCTCGCAAGTGTTGATCCCAATGAAATAGTCGTATTTCAAGATCGTCAGGGTAAATCGAAAACTAGTAATGTTTCCCTTGATGATATTTTAGTTAAACAACGCGGTGTAACGGAAAATGCTATCGCGGTATTGTCCGATCAGGGTAAACTCAAACCAAATGTTCTCATTTCAACTAATGTGAATAGAATCAACAATTTAGAACCATTAAAAAAAGCTACGCGATGAATACGACGACCATATAACTAAATTTGATCGGTTTTCTGAATTACAAAGAAGTATAATTGACAGTATTGACAAACCTCTATTAGATTTCTTTGGAAATCCACCGGTGACCACACCGAAAGTCACGGAGATAAAAACCTCCATGGATCATTTGTCAAAGTTGCGATCCGATTATGAAGGCTCGTATCAAACAATTTACTACGTTACGTAAAAACTTTTTAAACAAAACGATGATGCCGTTGATAAGTTTTGGTACAAATGCTAAACCCGAAGAAATCAAAACAGATCTCGCTGGTATTATCACGAAACTCGATGAAATAACAACGATTAATCGGCAAATAGAAGTTATTCGCGAAGATATTAAAACGACCAACGATGTCATCAGGAATGATCTACCGAGGATGATAGAAAAACTTGAAAAAATAAAAATCACTCACGAACAAAAAAATATCGTAAATAACGTGTACGCGACCCAACACGGATCATTTATGTGGACACCATCCACTAATATATTAAATATCACCGGGCCGTCAAAGGTATTTATTTATTGATTAATACTGGTGTCGCTGACTCAATTTAATATTTCATCAACGAGTTCATCTGGGGTCAACAATATGATATCAACGATCATCGACAAAGGAACAACTGAAAGATTCATAATAGCATCAACTGATAATAATTTGGCGAGGGTTTCAGTAACATGGTATGTGGAATTCGTAGCGGATTTAAATAAACAACTGAATTAAAAATCTATAGGATTTTCAACGCTGGCGAATTTAACGCTAACAATTTGAAATATGTTGTAATAAATAAAATGTCATCATTGGCAACGTCACAGCAATATCGCTATGATCAGGTCAGTGAATTTCAAACTAAACTCAAAACACTCACCGAGGAGTATCAAGTAAAAATAAAAAAATATCGACGAAGAATTACCGCAGTTGATGTTACCGTGTACTCGGTATCAGGTGTATAATACTATCCTCGGTGACAATGACTGCCCCGATGGCTGTTCCAATTTGTATATCCGCGGCGACAACAATCGCGGGAATAATTTCAATTATAACAAAAAAATATCATCATGTAGCCAAAGTAAACTGCAAGATTACGTAGGTAAGTTCCATGTTGTGTCAACCGCGTACTTACAATTATCCTCGATGATATCGTCGTCACTCGATGATACATTAATATCCGATAATGAGTTTTCAGCGATGGTACGTGTTTATGATTACATGATGTCAAAATTAGAAAAACAACATGAGTATAATAACAATGGCAACATCGCAAGAACTACTTCAACGAATAGCGGAAAACACAACCCCGGTGAAAACCAGCATGATCTCAATAACCTCAACGAATCCTGAATTCAGTGTGAATTTGCCATTTGCGATTCCGGTGAAGCAGATAGCACTAGGAAAATTACGAGTGTATCACAGTTGGCCAAATATTAAATCAAAATCATTCGGTGGTCAACAACCGAATAATTCCCTGGTGTTTGCGAGTAAGAATAAACCCGATGGTACTCCAGACTGAAATGTTGTTTCGCTACCATCTGGGTCCTACCAAATTGAAGAAATCAATAACGAATTACAACGCAGAATAAAATTCATTACTGGAAAAGAAACGAAAATCGCTATAACAGTTCATGAATCAACACTATGATCTGCCATTGAGATAAACTCGCCCGGATATGTCGTAGATATCTATCAGAGTTCTATAAGGACAATATTGGGTTGGCCTGAAAAAAACGCCTCCACTTGAACCGAAAAAAATCTGATTTTACCAGAGATGAGATTAATAAAGATGATAGAGATATAATTTTAGATCTTCTAAAAGGGGAAGCTATAACAAAAGTAAAGAAAATATATTTTGAATTCTATAGGAAGGGTTTCTCTGGTTGCATTTGGAATTTGAACACGGTGATAAGAAAAAGTATAGAAACGATTCTATTAGATGAACATATTAATGTGTTTTTGAAAACAACAAATGAATTTTTCGAATCTGGTAGAGAGAGACTACAGCAAAGTTTTCAAAAATATCTTTTGGATGTAACGGGTTCACGTGATAAAATCATTGAAATAATAAAAGATATGAACACTTATATAAAAGATATTAAAAAATTAAATGAATTTTTTTTTATAAAATCTTTTGATGAATCTATTGACGAGCGAGGGGAGAAAAACAAAAATTTCTATCCGCATATAATATAACAAAAGAACAGTTATTAAATTTTAAATTACCAGGATATAACGTCCCAGATATGGAAAATTCTCTCAATGACACCAACGATGATGGTTTTAAAAGGATTCACGACGCATGGAAGAAAATAGCACAACCACAAACAACAACAATTCTCAAGCATAATAATGACCCAGATGGTGGTGGGCGATATATCGCTCCTCAAACCGTCAATATATCCTCGGTGATTGCATTGAATTTAGTATGTGATGTTATCGAAGGAAGTTACCAAATTAAATCTCGAAAGATCAAATCAAGCCCAGCAGGGATATATTTTATACTCAGTTGCACCAACAGCTCCACCCGGATTTTTAATCATTGAGGATCCAAATAATTCAGCTTATATGCGATGTCATAATAATTCGTTAAAGAGAATTAATTTCAAACTCAATGACCACTCCAAAAGCAATAAGAACGGTTTGTGAAATTAATGTGCCCCGTAAATATGAAGTCGTTATTTGATTGTGGGAATTGTTGTTTGTGGTATTGGTGTAATTAAGAACCTTACAACGCAATGGATGTTTTCATGAAGTCACATGGAACAGGGAACCGTCGACTTAAAGAGAGTCCAACGCAAGTATGGGACACTGCTAGTCATGATTGTTAGAGAAATGATCTTAGACCCGATGCATGTTTATCCATATAGCATTTGCAATAGGAATGTTCAAAAGACTTTATACCTTCTCTGTACGGATTGTAGAGTTCTGAAAATTTTGCTCCTATAATGCAAAGTGAGACAAGATAAGTAAACTCTTTAAACAATCTTCAGTCAAACAAACTTCATAGATACATAATTGTTCCTTTCAAAGTTTAGCACAGTTTTTAAATGTCATAATCTTATGAAAGCTTAGAGAAAAGATAATATGAGCTTTGCTGATTTTCGATCAAATTATCTCTGATACTCTTCCCATTCCTTAAATCAATATACTTTTCAAAACGAGGCCTGCTTGGTTAAGTATATGACCATACAAGCACTTCGAGAGGTAACCATGTTTATACTTTTTGGTGGACACTATTACCTGTGGAAGACATACACGATTTATTATATACTCTTGAAAATTATGGCATATTTGCCTTTCAAATACCTATAAAATCAATGGTCAGCTCCTTTAAAACAAGATAAGACAACTAGTATCTTCCTCTTAATCCATTGATGACTCTTGAATCAGAAGAGCACAAATATCCTATTTCTTTACCATCAATTATCACCTGCAGAGACGATAGTGTTCAAAGTATTTGAAATACAAAGTGATATTAAATCATGTCAATTCATCAGCATAGTCAGCAATGGCTTGTAAAGGTCTAAACTCAAGTACTTTTGTTAAGATTAGAATGGTTGAATTTCATGATTTCCTGCAACCATTTTCAGCCGATCAGTTATACTGGTCGTCATGTATATCCTATAATGTGCTGCAAAATGGTGTTAAGCCCATTCCAACACCAATAGCAACAACCTTTTTCTCTATTTTTTTCTTTCGATGCATATAGGGGAATATCATGACCACCCATGCCAAATAATAAATTTAAACAGACAAAGGAATTTTAAAAAAAATAAATTATTCAAAAGAGAGTCAGGCGTTTCACGTCTGGATTGTTTTTTTTTTCATCAATCGTTGTTGTTGTTATTATTACCTGGAATGGGTAATTATTACTATCTCACACCAGAAAAACAAGCACATGAAACAAGGAAATTATAGTTTGGTTATATCTTAATTTGCTAAACTATCAAAATTATCAATAACGACAGACAGCTTGTCCTCGATAAAATCAAAGTTGCAAGAATACGTTGGGTCAGCACAATGTATTGTTGATACAAAACAAAAACAAAAAATACATGTATAATGATATATTATCCATGTAGTAACTTTATTACAATGAAGTATTTGCACTCAGTGCAGAGAGAGAGAGAGAGAGAGAGAGAGAGAGAGAGAGAGAGAGAGAGATTTCTTTCATCTGTGGGTAAAATTGTATTGGGTTGCATTTCCTTGGTTATTTTTCATTGCTACATTGTTGCCAATTTTCATTGTGATATCCAAATAAGTTTAGGGATCATTTTGCATTTGCAGAGTACACCCGAAGCCTTGTCTTTCCACAGTAACATATGCTTCTTGTCATTCTGCTGACGATCCAACTAATGATTCAAGTTGTTGAAGATCTTTTCGAGCTTCTTGTGTTCATACCTTTTCTCCGTTTCTCTTGACTCAGTTTATTTTACTGTCTTCTCTAATGCTCTTATTTTAAGTTGCAGGTTTCGTATTTTTGTTTTATTTTTTCTCCATAGCCGTCTCATGCATGCTCAGTAATGATCTCTTTGTATCTGGACTCCAACTTTTCACGGGAATCTCTCAATGGGACTAATTCTGCATCTGAGTTTGGAAGTTCTTGACCACCAGTATTCCCAATTTCCTCCAACTTCTATGCTAAATTTAGATGCTCATTATTTATATCAAAGTCTCACTCTCTTGTCAATTGTTGCTTCAGAGCCCTCTGAATTTACTCAGATAGCTCAAAACAGCTTCTGCATCTTTCATGTGTTTTTTTTCAAGCTGCTCCTCTTTAAGCTTCTGCGTTCCTAGTTTGTAATGTTTCTGCATTTGCTGTAACTGCCCCATAAATCGATGCTTCTCGTCTTTGTCCTCTTCCTGATTTTGTCTTGATTATTTTCATTTTTTCTCATTGATCTTCCTGATTGTTCTCCAACAGTTTTAGTACCTTTCCTTTCAATTCTTTTCCTTCTATGCTCGTATGATAATTATGTGGAGAGACATTATTCAATAACGTGGGACCAACGTTAGTGAATTAGATGTTGTAGTTTCATATTATCGAAATAGTTTTGTATTTGAATGTGTATTTAGTGACTATTTTTAATAGCGTAAAAATAATATATTACGGTATTTTTCACTCGACTAGCCGAGAGAAAAAATTATACTTGGAAAGAGGCTCTACACCATCACAGTAATAAACCAGAAAGAAAAACAAATCACTGAAATGGCGGACAGGTTGTATCATAATTTTGTCTATATGTGTGTTAAACGTCGTGTCATTTCCGGATATGACAACACTAAGAAAGATGACATTTTCTTTGTCCTTGTATTCGTCCTACAGGTAACCATGGTGACAGGATAAATGTGACTCTCCTTAGGGGAAGCGAATGCTCCACGCCTTCCAGATAATTACACTTTTATATCAAGCTGCTTAATGAGAAATTATAATGCCACTATCTTCAGAAGTCCATAAACCCACAAGATTTTCCGCGGGGGGGTGGGGGTGGGTGGGAGGAGGGACACCCGACAGATGCTCCTCTCTCACAGTTACCCAAAAAATAAAGTGTAAAAAATAAAGTGTTGTATGTGTGATTGTGTGCGCTATAGGTGTATATGTTGGTATTTGTTAACAAATATAATTTCAAACAAAAATATTGTTAAGGAAAACAATTATGGGGGTGGTATTAATCCGCTAGTGTGAAGTTCCGCTGAGCTAGGTTTTATTCCTAGTCATGACATTCTACCTTTGATTTTATATGTGACCTTTGCCAAGCGTCTCTTATGTACGGAAGCCGGTTAGTGCCACGTTGAAATCAATTTTTTATCTCGTAATTACGAGATACTATCTCGTAATTACGACTTACTATTTCGTAATTACGAGTTAGCTATCTCGTAATTACGACTTACTATCTCGTAATTACGACTTACTATCTCGTAATTACGAGTTAGCTATCATGTAATTACGATTTAACGTCGACCGGAAAGATAATAATTCACGTGGTCGAAAGTCACAAGTAAGTCATACTGCTGTAGATGAAAACGTTTGATTCCAAACCTAATGGTATTAATTTAATAATTTTTGTGATTTAGGATGGACCGTACGAGAATATGCAAATTTTATTTTTTTTGTGTGTGGAATTCACAGCATCAAGCACCAACTAGGAATATAGTATTCAACAGCTTAGTTTTGTCTCTTGATTCTTGGAGCGAGAATGAGTTTAGACCAGATGGGCTATGGAATGAAAGGAGGTGGATGACACGGTACTTCTTTGTCTATCTATCAACGAAGCCATGTATATATGTCTATCGAACAAACTATTTTACTATATATCTGCCTCCATATCTGTTGGCATAATTATATGTCATACAACTTTAAAAAAAATGCATGGCTGATTATGATGTAATTAAACGTACATATGAAACCATTGAATTAAAACAGAATATCACTGTGATTACATTTTATTTTGACGACATGAATTCTTGTGTATTATTTGTCCTGGTATACTATGTACAAACTGTTGTTGAACATGAATCATAATGATCTATATGGAATGGTCTTGTCTACTGCGTCAGTTTTTAAATGTTAAAGCTTCATGATTTAAATCTCTTAGTGAAACATATCGACATAAATTTCTTAGCCGATAAGGTGAGAGAGAGAGAGAGAGAGAGAGAGAGAGAGAGAGAGAGAGAGAGAGAGAGAGAGAGAGAGAGAGAGAGAGAGTTTTATAACTTTTATTTCAGTATAGAACTTTTTACACGGAACTATGGTGATGCACGAATGTCACTTGCACATATTTACAAATGCCAGTCTGATCATACTCGTATATAAATAGATTAGGTATAAGTGAAAGCGGCATTGAACAAAATATTTTTCTATTATTGGGAATTACTTACAGATATATGTATTTTTCTACTTTCATATTCCTTTTTTCTCATTGATTGATTGAAATTATCTTCCACCACTTTAAATGCTGTTATAAAATATAGGAAGTATGTGGGAGCATTAATTTAAAATAATATCACCTAAGTAATCAGGACTATATGCATAATATAATATGTGTGTGCGTGTGTGTGTATGAGAGAGAGAGAGAGAGAGAGAGAGAGAGAGAGAGAGAGAGAGAGAGAGAGAGAGAGAGAGAGTCAACTGTTAGAAAGGATTTTTAATATTTTTTAGTTATTTCATGGGAATGTACATAGCAAGTAAATTAATTTTATTTTATAAATGATTCATTACTTTATGGATTAAGTCATAATAATTGATAAAGTTTTAATGACAAAAACAACCGTACCAAAATTGCTTTAAAAATAATATTGAAGTTCTGTAATATTTAATCAGTTCAATTTTCGAACCTAAACATATCCTAATACCATTTTCAGAGTTTAAAAGTGTACATAGAATCGACTATACCATCTGTTTATTCTAATAGATCGCTGCTGCGTCATTTGCAAAAAGTAGAAAATTGCATTTTCTTGTATCTTCTACTGAATGCGGATACAGCGGTAAGTTTGTATGGTATAACTTATATCTTGTTTACAATATCGTGAATCAGTCATCATATTTTCTTTTTAAAAAATGTTATTGTTTTATTTTAATAATTATCATCATTGTTTAATTTGTCAACATGAAAAAAAATGTCATCCATCCATTCCTAACTCAGTCTAATGATTATCGGGAGAACTCATCCCAGATGTCAGTAGAAGTCGCCCCATGGTGGTCGGAGAAGTCGCCCAAGGATCATATATAGTAATTCTGAGATGTCGCCTTATGTTTGTTAAGGATTCATTTATTGTTGTTTTTCTTCTACTTAATAACTTATTAAATCTGTACAATTTGCAATTTTTCAACTTTTTCATTTGAACAACTGTCCATTTTGTTCTGCCTTATTTGCATTTTATTTGGAAAAATATGGCATAAGCATGATGTGATGTCTGCAGTTTTATATATGAAAGGGTTCCAACCTAATAACCGAAGTCATCCTGAGATGACTTTTTTATGAGTTTTAGGTAATATGTAGAATTAACGTGTTCGTATCGTAAGAGGGAAATATAAAATTGTCATACGGGATAATTATCTTTAGCAATCAAATTAATGCATGTTGAAATTTTTTATTTAATTTCTCTTGACGGGTCTTCGATTATATGTTTGTAATATTTTTAATCATTTAATTGACATTCAACTTCTTTAACATAGTCATCTTGATTCATAATAATAATAGTGTTTGACTTATCATCCTTTTTAATCATTATGCTGTTGTCATTCATAGACTTAATTTCGTGATTAGAAATATTACTTTTATAAATATTAACCAAAGATCAAGCAAAGCGATTCCCATCACATATATACATAGCATGGAGAAATGTTAGCACACAATACAAATTAACTATACACAATTCATTGAAAGACATTCTGGATTATATCATTAAGACTTAATTCATAAGCCTATTCAGGACTTCTGGTACATCAGCATATTCAGGATTGGATTTCATCCGGATCACTATATACTTTTGGACTTGTGTTAGAAATTTTAGAATTATTTGATATTTAATTCACAATACTGTCAGTTCCTCTTGAATTTACACTTTGTAACTTAGAGAAATAGATTTATCTGTTGGTAACTTAGAGAAATAATTTTTTTTCTTGATTTTTATTTGTTGCTTCTTTCTCAAAACCATAGAGTTATAACTTCACTTACAGAACTTTTGTCTTTCAGCTTGACAGATACGTGATTGAGGTTGCAGATGACACGACACTGACCAAATATCTGCCCCATATAGGTGACAGGGTTGCTGTTAAAGATTTTTGCAAATATATGACAGCATTTAAGGGAGACTTGTTTGCTAAAGAAACAAGAAAAAAACAAATACCGAAGTCCTTGAGGAAAAAACTGCTATTCAGGAGAGCAACACATACTTCAGAAGGGTCAGATTCAGATGTGGAAAGCTCATTAATCACTAAAGTCAGGAGAGTTATTTTAGCTGGCAATAAAAATGCAAAGCAAGGAAACAAGATGATAGAAATAGGATGGTTGCATTTTGATCCCAGTAACCAGATGTACCGACAGGTACGAAAGAAACGTGGGGGAAGCACCCGTAGAGTAGACATATGTAAAGAGTCAACTATTAAAGAAGTTGAAGAAGTGGCAAAGTCCTTATTTTTCCCTAATGAAACTTCCCCAAATGGATCGATAGAGGACTTTGATTTTGAAATTAGAGATTTTTCTGAGGAAAAGACAGAGTGCAAAGAAACTATCGGCGAGATGTATGACAGGACAGGGATGAATATACTTAGGTTTTATCTTGCATCAAAGCAAAGGAATCCTCCACCATAATATACAAGCATCAAAGAGATGAATCAAATACCAACACTGGCTGAACCTGTAGATAAACCACACACAGAGTTTGACAAAACACAAGGACTCAGAATGCAAGAAAAGAATGAGACTGGACCCTTGTCAAGTATTCCAGATGATCATTTTGGTCCTTCTTTACCTTCTTTTCTAGATGATTCAGAAACTGAGATTTTCTTTAAGAATACCAGTTCACCAAATATTGCTCGTGATATTGATGATACTCTGCCATATATTCCTCCACTCATTCCTGCTGAACCCTTACAGATAGACATTCACAGAGGTGTCTTCGCATTTCAAGAACTGTGTAATTACTTTAAAGATCCCAGTATTTTAAATATACATCTTATCATCACCCGCATTTTGGCAAATGGAAAGAAAGAAAGAGCAGAAGATACAGTGGGTGTTTTTAGGGATTTGTTTGCTGAATTTTTGGACAGGGTTTTATTGTAAGTGCACCGTTGGCAGAGATGTGAAAGTTCCAAGTCTGCGCCATGATTTCGGCATGGAAGAATGGAAGGCAATTGGGCGTTTGCTTGCATATGGATTGCAAAATGTTGGATACTCGCCAATAAAACTTGCAAAGACATTCATGAAGCACTGTCTCTTTCCAATAATGAGCTTTTAGAAGATTTTTATCAGTTTATTTCACTGCCAGATAGAGATGTGTTCGAGAAGGGATTCACGGACTTCTCTTCAGTTGGTCTCGAAGACTTGTTGGATGCTCTGGATGCCCATAAATGCCGGACTAAGGTCAGTGGGGAAAATTTTAAGGCTGTCCTTCTGGAAATAGCGCATAAGGAGATGATTCAAATGCCTATATATGTATCTGGCGAGATATCCTGAAGGGACTCTGCATCAGCACTGAAAATATCAATGATGTTTACTCGACTCTGATTCCAAGTAACAGAAAAGTTGTACAGATGCTTCAGATTCCAGAATCTCTGAATGCCCAAACTAATGAAGTTTTAAAATATCTGAAGAGATACGTCAGAGAACTTGATTTGAAGGCTTTGTGTCTTTTCTTTCGCTTCTGCACAGGTTCTGACCTTATTCCAGTGCCCAACATAGCTGTAAAAGTTGTCAATATGACTGGATTATCAAGAAGACCAATAGGGCATACTTGCAGTTGTGTCCTTCAAATTGGTGATTATTATGATACTTTTACGGAATTTAGATCTGAATTTGACAGTGTTCTAGAAAGCAGCATCTGGATCATGGACATAATTTAAGTTTTGTTACAATCAATGATCAGGATATTTCATTTGTCATGCTGACCAGTCATATCACACTACGACTGGGTTTCATAGTCTTTGCCCCCATCGGGTGGTGTTATGGAAGCTACTTTCTACACACATGTATAATAATAAATGGACATGTTTGTAAAGATTTTGCATTCAGTTCAACATTTTTCCATATTGTTTATGGAGTCATGTAACTTGAAGAGTATAAGAGCGGATCCATCTTGACAAGCACTACATCTACCTTTCAAAATTAGGACACTTTGTGTGACATGTAACATTTCAGATCTTGGTCAAAGGTATTGTTGGAAGTTGATTTCTAAAGTTCAGCTAATGTTAGAATCATCCGACAATATGAAAGTATGCATTTCTGATAATACCAAACCCAAACTACTTAAGAAGGCCAATGTGTCCTTTTTTTCGCATGTTACTTGCATAGTTTTTAAGTTGCATTTAAATTCAACTCGTGATCAAATAGCTTTTTATCTTCTGTATTTATAATGTCACACCTTTAAAAATGAAACATTTTGAGATGATGCATCATGATGAGAATTATACCCTCATAACATAAGATAGGTCACTGCAATCCATATTGAATGCTTCCACAGACTTTGGTTCAGTTTTCCCATTCAAATGGTTTAAAATTGAAGTTTTTATGTTGAACTCATTATTGGATTGGGTTTTTTTTCTTTCTTCATGCTACATACATAGTGTTCTATCCAAATTCAATACAGTTGTTGACTGGATGCATCTTGTTAAATAAATAATACATACTTGTTGCAAACAGAGGTCTTCTGTAACAAATATTTCATGCTTTAGTGGTTGTTTCGAAATTTTGTTTCAAGTTCATGTTGTGTTTCTAGTTCATTTTGTGGTTCTAGTTCATTTTGTATTTCTATTTCATTTTGTGGTTCTAGTTCATTTTGTGTTTCTAGTTCATTTTGTGAAATTTGGTGCTTCAAGTTTATTTATTGCATGCTGTTTATGACAAGATCACAAAACATTATAATTGCATGCTTCTCTGTTAGACGTTCACCTTTATCATCAAAGATCACTCTGACCTTCATGTTATGCTTCAGTGATGTGTTAAATATGTATATCTTGGTTATGAATACATGAGCTTTTTCTATGCTATGTAAATCTTAGCCTGCATAGAGGGCCCTTTCTGATCATGCACTTGAAATTAGTGATAAATATGTTTATTCATTGGTAAACTATCTATTTGCCTGATTAAAATTTATGTATTATGATGGGTTAGGCCCAACATGTTAACTGCGTATCGCTTATGAATATATCAATTAGATGACAAGACTGCATGTATTTAGCATGCTTTCTAAGTAAGGTCTCAACGATAGTCTTCTTTTCAAGGTCATTGCAGATATAGGAATAAATAATGTTTGTACTTTTAGCAGTAACCCAGAACACCTGACTTTCACCCAGTAAAGTCTAGACTCTATGGGTGGGTAGTAGACAGTAATTGAAAAATAAAACAGGCAAACAAAAGCAAAGTGGAATTACTCTCAGGTTGTTATCTACTCATTATAGTACCTGTATTTTCATATACACAATTATGTTATTTTGATTTCTTTCTTTGTTTGGTTCTTGTGTCTTGTATGCCCAGTAGTTATGTACGTAGATCTATGGTTTATGGGCATATCAGCACAATACTAAACAGAAAATCAATAGAAAAGTAACCAATATTTTATAATTATGATTACTCTAGTTTGAATTAATTTTCCACCAGATAATTAACATTTATAGTGGAGATTATTAAACCTTGGTAGAGGCAATTGATGATCAAACTCGGCTTGATCCATTGCAATGATACAGGTACTGTTAAAAACTGATATCTTGTTGGTTCACCAGCATTGAAAATTCTCCTTCCTTTTAGATTACTATCTGTGATTATTCATAATGACTTCCAACTTCACCTTTAGGATATTGTCGGGTTAGGAAAAGAAAATACTTGACCAAAATTTAAAACATAAATTTGATTAAGTAGGGGAGCAGCAGAGAGGGTGAACCCTACAACGTTTTTAGACAAAATTTTGATTGAAATCTTAAAACGAGCCTTCCTACGATCTCATTTTAACCAAAAAAAATGTCTCAGGGGCAAACCCTACAACGTTTTCAGACAAAAAATTGATTGAAATCGTAACGAGCCTTCCCTACGAAATCTCATTTTAACTAAAAAAATGAAAACGGAGACTTTTACGATTTTTTAATTAATTTTGGTCGCAACTTGTCATCCACCCTCTCTGCTGCTAGAACTTTCAGTTCTGGGTTAACAAAAAATAAGAAATGATTTTAACCGAATATTTGATCCAGTCTTTAGGACTTTACAAACAAACTAATCGCTAACACCTCTTCTTGTAAATCAATCAGATTATTTGACTGGTCGGTGAGTCGGAAATTAATTCTCGTTAACGAATTATTATGGCATCGCATGTAGACAGGATTAATTGGGTTTTCAATAATTAGGAATCCTGGAGGAGCTGTTGGTGCAAATGAATAAAGAATATATCCCTGCTGAGCTTGATTTGATTGCTCTAGATTAATCTGATAGCTTCCTTCAATTACATCACATACTAAATTAAGCGCAATCACCGTTGAAATATTCACGTTGAACGGAGCGATATGCCTACCACCACCATCTGGATCATTATTATGTTTGAGGAGGACAGTTGAATCTGATTTTTGTAGCGCTTTGATATCGGTTTTAACAATTCTTGCTAATTCATCAGCGTTGTATTTCGGAAACTTGAAATTACGCAGATTGTCTTCTGTGATATTGTAATCGGTTAGGAATCGTTGTTTATTGTCGCTGTTGTCATTAATTATTGTTTGAATAATTAGTTCATAGATATATTCCATGTCCGATATAAGTTGATTTATTATTTCAACGTGTTTTTGCGATCTTGTTTTCCGTAGTTGTTCTAGTTGTGTGTCATATAATTGTTTAATCTCATTAAAATAACCACGGACGTCAGTTAGCGTAAATGAAATAGTAACAGTTGACTCGGCTGTTCTTTTAATGATAAAATCCCATTGCAATGTGTCTTTGTTGGTAAATATAAATCTATCGCTGATTCTTCCTTTTCTTATATCAGATAAATTATCTCGATAACTGGGATTGATTTCATGATATGATTCTACGTCCGTGGTTAAGTCGGTGGTGGATTTTTCCGGTGGTTTTTCAGGCCATCCTAGTACGGTTCTAATAGAACTCTGATAGATATCTACGACGTATCCTTCTGTGCTTATCTCAATTGCGGATGATAGCGTCGGCTCATGAACTGTTATAGCGATTTTCGATTCTGTTCCAGTAATCGATTTTATTCTACGCGCGAATTCATTATTGATTTGTTCGATTTGGTATGACCCTGTTGGTATCGAAACGACGTTCCAGTCTGGGGTTCCGTCGGGTTTATTCTTATTTGCAAACACTAAAGAATTATTGGGTTGTTGACCACCAAATGATTTTGATCTGATATTAGGCCAACTGTGATACACTCGTAGTTTTGCTAGCGCTATCTCCTTCACGGGGACTGGGCTAGGGAAATTCACACTAAACTCGGGTTCCGTTGATGTTATTGATATCATGCTTGTTTGTACTGGGTTCGTGTTCTCCACTATTTGTTGAAGTAATTCCATCGGTGTCGTCATTGTTATTATACTCATGTTGTATTTCTAATTTTGACACCGCGGAATCATAAATACTGACCATCACTGAGAACTCACAATCTGGTATGGTTGAGATTATTGAGATCATTTTGGTTTTTGGGTTCGTGTTTTCCGATTCCATCGGTGTTGTCATTGTTATTATATTCATGTTGTCGCTCTAATTTCGATATCGCGGAATCAAAAATACTGACCATCGCTGAGAATTCACTATCTGATATAATTGTATTATCGAGTGACGACGATATCATCAGGGATAACTGCGAATATGCGGTTGATGCAATATGAAATTGAATTAAGTAATTCTGCAGTTTACTCTGGCTGCATGATGATATCTTTTTTGCTATCCCGGTTGATATACCCCCGATTGTAGCCACCGCAGAAATGCAAATTGGAACTACGACCGGGGCAATCATTGTAACCGATGCAAGTATTATTCCGGCGCCAGCGAGAACGCTTGACACCGAGTACATAGTAATATCAATTGCGGTGATTCTTCGTCGGTATTTTTTTATTTTTATTTGATACTCCTCAGTGAGGGTTTTGAGTCTAGTCTGAAATTCTCTGACCTGATCATAGCGACATTGCGTTGATGAAATCATTTTTATTTTAAAAATACTAGTGTTTTCAATTGTGTTTTCAAGTTCGCGGAAAGTAATTTCAAATTCGCGGAAAACTCTTTCACGGTGTCGAATCGATATTACGACGATGATGGAATCATTGTTGTTATTTTAAACCAACTAGTGTTTTCAATTATCCCACCAACGAAGTGGTTTTAGGATCGGATGAGGGGACACCGGATACAAATTCTATTATCCAGGGTAGTGGCTCCCTAATCACAGACTCGTCGGAATTGCTTATAACAATCGGAAATGGGACTGGTATAGAGGGTGGAGGTGGTGGTACTTTCTCTAGTATATACATCAATGTGTTAACACCTCTGATACCTGTGTTGCTGAATTCCAAATCAAATTTACGGTGATGTATTATTGTAAGTCGGTAGCAACCTGGTACACCAGTATGTCTGTGGCCAACATAAAGATAATTTCTGTTTCCTCGGATCCAATCAAAGGTTCCACTATCAACCGTGTACACGATGTTATTAACGGCGCTTACACTATGTGGAATTTTTACCTTATTGATAGCCGCGATAATTTCAACGAGAGTCATGACTGCCACAAGTGGGAATCCAAAGAACTTATCAACAATGTCATTGACTGGTTTTTGATTTTCTTTTAGTCTAAAAACATCATTGTAAATCTCGATATAATTTCCCCTGATTCTGCTAGAATCTATCATCCCCCTCCTGTCAGAAAAGAATGAAATCAGAAGGTCTCTGATTCCAAGCTCTGCTTGGTCTTTAATATACCAGTCGATTTTAGAAAATTTTGTCGTGATATCTTGGGGTTTACTGCCCTCAAAGAACTTATTAACAATTTCGCTGGTGAGCTTTTGTTCGTCAATAGCGCTTTTAACTTCAGCGAGGGTCGGGCCTGTCAACGATGTGGTTTCAGACACAGGTGTTCTCCCTAGAAATCTATCAACGATGGTATTAAGTGTTGTTTGTCTCACCATAAACATATTAATATCTTTGAGAGTCATCGTAGATGTAGCCGGGACACCAAAGAAACTATTAGCGATGTAGGCATTGTGAGTGTGCTTGCCGATAAACTCACTGATTTCAGCGAGAGTCATTCCTGCCACAAGCGGGTTTCCAAAGAACCTACCAACAATGTCATTAGTGGGTTTTTGATCTTCTATTAGTTTAGAAATCTCGAGATAATTTGCCTTGATTTCTGAAGCAGTCATCATCCTTCCAGCTTCCTTGTTAGCGAAGAATGAATTCAACAAGTCTTTAATTTCAGCGAGAGTCATGCCAACCACAAGCGGGGTTCCAAAGAATTTATGTACGACATTTTTGCGAAAAGTACTATAACCTCGTATATAATCCTCCAGATCACGTTTGTGGGCGTCAATCGCGTCGGTGATCGTAGACACAAGTGCGCCTGGTTTAAGCTGTCCACCGTTGGAATATAGCGCAATAGAGTTTTCAGCGGCGTCGCGCTGCCGTATCAAAATGTCATTCAATGACACATCACTGGATTTCAATTTACCCTGTTTGTCCTGAAATACAACTATTTCGTTCGGGTCAACATTTACTAAATTTAACGTCTCAGCGATTTCATCTTTGATTAGTTTTTTTACATCACCGGTTGCAGTGTCATCGGGTTTGGGTTTCAAAGATCTCCCACAAATATCAATCATGTTATTGTAAAACTCTTTCTCTCTCTAAAATCGTTTTTGACGACTTCGTTGAAAAATCTTCGATTTTCTCCAGCGATTACTAGTGTATTCATTCACGACAACATGTGGTGGTTTTCCGCTTGGGTTACTCAAGGAGTTAGAAATAGCGTTAAGGACATTTAATACTTCGCTGCCACATATTGGTGGGTCATTCATTTGTTGTGTTGGTAGCGTAGAATACCAAGTCTTCATTGGAAGGGTTTTTATATAACGCATAAACTCTTTTGGTGGGGCTAATCCATATGAATCAAAATAGACAATCCCACGTGGATCAATAGCGTATGCAACCCAGTGAGTTCCGGGTCCGGTGCTGTTATCTAAATTAATGATTCCGGTTTCAACGCTGTTTGGTTGATGTGGTAATTGATCTTTCATAAAGACACCTCTGAAGTTTTTAATCGCGAGTTTTTTAGCAGCATCGAGTAAATCAAAATTGGACATGGGAACCATAGGTTCCTGAGTCATAGACTCTCCAATTAATAAACCGGTCCTAGTCTTAGACCCTTTCCGCTGTACCACGAATACGGGGTTCCTGGTAGTCTTAGACCCTTTCCCTTTTTTTTATATCCTTTCCCAGTTGCCTTCTTTAGTGCCATTCCTGCTGCAGTACCAACGGCTCCTAACGCTGCCGCTTTAGCCACCGCTGGGGCTGCTGCTGCAATCAATGCTGGAATCGCAGCTAACAACGGAAATATACCGCCTGTTTTAATCATATTTTTGATAGCAGCCGCAGAGAGAGTAATCTGAACACCCTTTTTTGCTACTAGTGCATCATTGAAATGTTTCACCTGACGAGTTGTCAGCGATAGTTTATTTGCACCACCAGTCATTTGGTTGGGTTTCAACGTGATTGTGGTTCCACATTTTTTAGCTGATTCCGATTGCAATTTTTTTAATTGACCGGGAGTTAACGCAACACTAATATTACTATATGACATTATACATAATTGATTGATTCTAAATCGTTTACAATTTCAATTACATGTTTTCCACTGGTGCATCTACCACTCTCATTCTTCCACCAACACCTTCAAGTAGCATTGATTTATCACTGAGAATGACAGCAACCGCTCTATAATCAGCAATAGCACCACGAGTCACATTAGCTCTAAAATGTATATCAACAACAGATTGTCTCATCAAATCGAGATGTTCCAGTGAGAAGTAATAGATTGGATACAGATTTTTAAAATCATATTGTGATATTTGCAAACCAGTATCCACATTTTGATCACGTGCCATAAATGACAACAGACGATGATAAACTCGTGCAACATGATTTTCTGTGTAATTAAGTTGTATATCCTCGGATGGTTCCTGTTGGCCGTTTATTCTCAGTGAGACGTCTTTCACACCTAATTGATCAAATATCATATGACTGAAACGTTGATCGCCAACTCGTGTGTTATCCTGTAACGCAATAAATATATGACGTGGCGCAGAAACGCCTTGTTTTGATGCTAGATTCCACGTGAATAACCCGTTCAGATTTGATTGCTTCACATCTGTACTCACGGTTAGCCAACTCAACAACGACTTTCCTCCTTGGTCCATAAATGATAGTAATCGTTCTTCTGCGGTGATTGCTGGAGTCAACACTGGCATCCACAATGATATTTTTGTTAAATTGACTTTACCGGCATCAGCATTTGGATTTGCATTGTCTGCTGGAATCCTCCAGATTGCGTCACTATCATCACTCTTTCGTACAAGCGATACTGTATGCTTCGCTCCATAAATAACTTTTCGGACGTTTCTACAGAATCCAAATATATGATGCAGTGGAATCGCGCATGAAAATGATTTACGCGCTTCTTGCAACATTGAAATACGTGTTGCAGCTCCTAGATTGAAATTAACATCGTTGTTTATAATCATATCTTCGGCATCAATATTAGCGGTGCCAGCATTATTCTTTGGTCGTCTTACAACAAATTGTTTTCCTCCAGCGGTATTTGTAGCATCTTTTGCAAACATCATAGAAGGTCCTGCTGATCTTGTATAATCATCGGAATATCTCGCTAACCCGATTATTGTTGTAGCCACATCAACATCGCGATCTATCGCCTCAATTTCTTTTCCATCAATGAGATATTTTGCACTCTCAAATAACGCCATGATACCATTATTGACAAAACCGACTTGAATACCAGCTGGATACGGTGCTGGTACAGCAGGAGTATCAGCAGCTGTTACAATTTCTCCTTCTACTTCAATAAACGCTTCAGCGGGTAGAAAGTATTTACTGGTATCATGGACTTGAAGATCAATTCTTGCTCGACTATTTGAGTCTATGGCATGATAGGCGTAATATTGATAATCGCGTACAGAATCATCCTTGCCAACTGGGGCGTCTATATCAAACGCTGGATCACGTGACTTTTTGAACATTTTATTCTATTTATCAGAGTCTAAATCGCGATTTTCCATTTTCATCGTCGTAGTTTTTTAAAGCCACTTCCTGCTATCATATTTGCAATATTGCTTTGGTCGGGGGTTAAAACCATCGACGCTAATTTTTCATCTACTGCGTTATTTATAATTCTACTAACACTTGCAGGCATTTCCGCTGTAGACGGTAACGGTTTTGAAAATCCTTTGGATTTCATCCGTGATTTCACTAATGATGTTAATTTATTCTTCGCAGTTGAAAACGCTTTTCCAGCAAGATCTCCAACAGCACCAATACCCTTATCACGAATAACATCAATTGCTTTCATTCCTAATTGTTTAGCCAACGGCATCACTTTTGGAGCCATTCTCGCAAATAACCCTGCAATGGTATTACCTAAACCATCTCCGTAGTATGCTCTATAAACCGGAAACCGTGAATTAACTACGTAGACGGGGGTTGGTTTATCATGATTGTAGTGTATGATCATTATTTGAAATCAGAAACAATTTTTCAATTGTTATTTATCTAATCAATTGACTTTTCAATTCAGTCACTATGATACCCACTTTCCACTAACTCGCCAATGAAATCTCGATATGTGCTGATATCCATGATACCACCCTGAAATAATCGTCTACAGATATCAGCTGCTTCATTAATTATTTCCGGTGAGTTATTTCCGGCTCGGAACCCTCCTACAAGAACCTCTAATCGTGATATATCACTGAGAACACTACCAGGACATGAAACGCTAGCGTTTCCAACTAGACCACTCCCCAGAAATTTCTTCTCATCGTATGGCTGTCTTATTTGGAGTTGAAATTTTCTCTTGAAGTCTCTGTATTCCTTCATCCTTCTATCTAAACCCCCAGTATTTATTTCATACACTATATCAGCCCATTCATTATGTGACATTCTATAATCCGAATAATTGTCCGTGAAAAACTTCTCTTGTGAATCATAGCTGTTAGCAGCGAATTCACCTAAATTGTCTATATCCTCGTTGAGAATTTGTTGTTTAGCGCTCTCGGTAAATATAATTGATTTAGGTAGTCCACTAACTAGTTCTTCCTGAAATCCTTTAAATTTTCGTTTCGAAGCGGTTGATATATCCTGAGGAAGTGATTGCAAGGATTTTTTTGTTTGTTTAGTTCTTTTTGCTATTTTTTCTAACACAGGAATAAGACCCTCTTCTTTTCTTTTACCGTCAGGATCATCTCCCAGTATAGCACGCTCTATCTCCTTCGTTGCTGTGGTTACTGGTTTAAACAATTCTTCAGATCCCGCAGCAAAATCAGTCTGAAGACTCTGTCGTTGTTGTAGTTTATTCCGTACAGAGTCACGAATTGGTACAAATCTCTTAATTGCATCCAGTCGTTCACGAGCCAATCGGGTTGTTAATGCTTCATTGACCATTATTTCAAATCAGAAACAATGTTTCAATTGCAAAACAATTTTTCAATCCGACCTAACATCATCGTGGAAGTGTTAAGGGCGTTATCATTGATGTTGAAAGTGTCATAATTGCTATAAAAATAATTAATATCACACTTTCAACATTTTATGACATGTCGGATGAGTTTTAATACCACCGTGGAAGTGTTATGTCATCGTGAGACACCTTCTATCAGGTATGTGGAAAGTGTGGAAATCCTTATAAAAATAATTAATACCACACTTTCCACATTGTTGTTTTTATTGATCATCTGAACCGTCCAACAATTTTTATTCAGTGTGAAATATTTTCACTGTTTTTGACATTATCAATCAAAAAATGCTAAAAAAAATTAAAATCTCTATGAGGGACGGTCACAATCAAATAATGATAAATGGTCAATCAAAATTGTTCATTTTCTTGAATTAACGCCCGTAGGTTTCTAACTTTAGAATTAACCTCCTTTTTCAATTCGTATTCGTACCCCAATTCTTTTCGTATTCGTTCTACGATGGTATACAACGGAGCGAACACACTTACGTCACTGGAAAATTCGAGAGAGTCCCGAATAGAATTCTGAATTCTCTTGATGAGCGCATACTTCTTTGGTAGCATATACTTGTTAGTGCTAACTCCGTATTCTATATCCTGAAAATCAGACATGATTTGATCAGGATTTAACCCATCTGATAGTTCAATATCCCAACTTTTCAATTTTGAAATCTCGGATAAAATGCTATTCATGTTTTCAGAATTCATTATTCTATAATAATGATATATTTCTAAATGAAAAATATGACGCATTAGACATAACTAAATTGAACTTTTTGTCCCGTCCTTTTTGAAATAGCCGATCGATAAATCCCCTCTGCAACAAATCGTACTGAGGGTGAACAAATATCGAAATGCCTACCGGCGCTGGTTATTGATTGAAATATTTTTTCTTCGTTAGTTATCGTATTCAAAGATTTCACAGGTCTCTTCCCGACCGTTTTGCATTTTCCAGTCTTTCCTCGTTTGGTATTCTCACTTTGAGTAACAGCCTGCAGATTTGATAAAGAATTGTTTTTCGGATTAGAATCCTTGTGATCAATGACAGAATCATCCTCGATCAATCCATAAAAACATTCAAATGCGAAACGATGATTGAGATAAGTTTTCTTCCCAACAGTAAACATCAAGTACCCTTGATTATTCACAGCACCAACTGATTTCTTCAGTCTACAGTGTCTTACAACACCATCACTGGATGCTTCATAATTTGTAATCAAGGGATGGTGTCTGAATTCTTGGTTCATTCGTATACATAATACTATTGTTTGTCTAATTCATTGTTTGGTTTAATGATAAATCTTTCGATGTAGTCTTGAGGAGTTCTTATGATTTTGTCAGGGACGTTGTCAGTGTCAGGGACTTTTTCAGGGTCATAATTTCTGATTGATTGTCCATTTTTTATTCTTTTATCATAATAACGCTTCAACTCCCTGATCGCTTTCCACCGCAATTCAAACACAACTGAGATTTTCCCCTAACCCCAACCCCACATCGTATGCAGGGTAACGGGCCAAGGCTTCCACGTCGAAAGCTTTGCATATGATACCCACAAAACTCATTTCTGCATGATTTGTTACACGGGGTTACTGATCCAATCATAAGCCACTTGCAGTGATTCATTATATATAAATTCTTCATTTAAATGCTTGTTTTAATTATAGCATGAGGGAATTAAGGAGAACGCCTTCGAAAAATGCTGAATTCAATGCTGATAAGGAGTTTAAAAGATTATTGAAAATTAATCCTAAATTTAATCTAGATAAACCAAAAAAACGTCCAATAGACGGAAACATGAAAGAGTTTAAGAGATTATTGAAGATTAATCCTAAGTTTAATCTCGATAAACCCAAAAAACGTAACAAGAGATTATTAAAAATTAATCTCAAACGTCCAAGAGACGGAAACATGAAAGAGTTTAAGAGATTATTAAAAATTAATCCTAAATTTAATCTCGATAAACCAAAAAAACGTAACAAAATTAATCCTAAAATTAATCTCAAACGTCCAAGAGACGGAAACATGAAAGAGTTTAAGAGATTATTAAAAATTAATCCTAAATTTAATCTCGATAAACCAAAAAAACGTAACAAAATTAATCTTAAATTTAATCTCGATAAACCAAAAAAACGTTTAATAGACGGAAACATGAAAGAGTTTAAGAGATTATTAAAAATTAATCCTAAATTTAATCTCGATAAACCAAAAAAAACGTCCAAGAGATTACCCTGGAAAGATGCTCAATTCAATCTCGATATAGTTTCTAATACACCAAAGAATACAATTCTTGATAAAGCCATGATTAGTAAAATCAGAGACTGTTTTAATGAATTCAAGCGTGATGGAGCATCTTATTGTTGGTCAACATTTCGAATTGATGGTGTTGTTGATGCTACCATGACTGATGAAAAAGCAGCAGTGATAATTTCACGTGTTGGGGAAAAAAAGTATTTTTTCCGAATAAAATTCATTATCGAAGTCGATGGCAAATGGATTATTAAGGATAAATTTGAACCAATCCTCAAGAATAAAAAAGCTGTCATTGTGAGTAGAGATTCCAAACCAGGAATTCTAACCGGCATTGACAAACCATACTACGAAAGATCTTATCCCGTAACAGCAATGGTTTATGGGATATATCCGTTAAATGATAAACCCGATATCGCAAAACTAGCTCCTATGAAATATTCTAGTTCACTGAATTGCGTGGCAACACGGGTAATGGAACACTTCACAAATGCATCCCGAGGAAATAAACTAACTGATCTGCGACGTAGGAAAATAACCGAATGGAAACTGACAGTGAAACAGCATGGTGCAAAGATTTCTGATATAGCTAAATTAGAAACATCATTAAGATTTCCAATAACCGTTATGACGATAACCGGAGAGGTTTTATACGAACCGAAATATAACAAAAATGGAGCGCCAATACAGATTATTGATCATAACAAACACGCGTGGACACCTGCGGTAACAGTATTTCCACGAGAACGAACCGTGAAACATATCCCTAAGGAGTTCGTCGGGGATGTTTTCTATGAAGAGAAATTATTCGATGCTATTCATGCGTTGTGTAAAGATGATCCTGTGTCAGTGTAGTTACTTAGAAGTGATGAAGATCCCGAAATAGGATTCGATCAATTTGAGCAGCAGAGGAGGTGAACAGACCAAGTTTTCAAGCAAAAATAAGGCTTCTACGGAACCGAAAATATCTAACAAAATGCAGAGAGTGTGAATAGACCAACTCTTTTAGGCGTCAATTTAGTAAACTGAGGCTTCCCAAAATTGCTTATATTGGCCTTAATTTGGTAAACTAAAGGCTTCCTTGTAAGGTTCCATTTAGTAAAAAAAAAAGACGCCATTGTCATTAGCGTTCACATTCTCTGCTGCTATGAAAATCTTCGATTTTTACTAACAATTTTTTTACTTCAAAATCCTTTTAGGATTTCACAAACAAACTAATTTGTAAAACCTCACCTCGTAAATCAATCAGATTATTAGATTGGTCAGTGAGTTTGAAATTAATTCTCGTTAACAAATTATTATGACATCGCATATAGACTAGATTAGTTGGGTCTTCAATAATTAGAAATCCTGGAGGAGCCGTTGGTGCAAATGAGTATAAAATATATCCTTGCTGAGCTTGATTTGATTGTTCGAGATTTATTTGATAATTTCCTTCGATAACGTCACATACTAAATTGAGCGCAATCACCGTTGAAATATTCACATTGTTCGGAGCAATATGTCTACCACCGCCTTCTGGATCATTATTAAATTTCAGAATATTTGCTGTAGGATTCTTCGATTTTTTCCAATTATCGTGGATTCTTTTGAACCCAATATCAATAGCATCGTCAAGTTGTTTCTTTAGTTTATCCGGGTTATATCCAGGGATTTTAAAATCTTTAATCTCCGTTTTATTAATATTGTATAGATCCGCAAACTTATCATGTAATATCTCTTCATTTAATACTTCTTGAATAATTATCGAGTGAAATATTTTCATATCATAGATGATTTTATTACCCGTTTCTACGATGCTGATAAACTCGTCTTTAGTGAGAGAGCCGGATTTAAGAGATATTAGCAGTAGTGAAAAATCATTATTCATTGCTGTGAAATTTCCGTTGATGAGAGGAACATAAATTGATTCAAAAATTTTTTTATTTAAGAATTTATCGGGAGCATAATCTTGATAACTCTTGACTTCATTGACGGGTTTTATTTTGTTGGTGATATAATCGGATTTTTTAGGTTCGGGTGGAAAATCCTTCGAATTTTCTCGCGAGTTATCCGGTGGTAATTCAGGCCATCCTAACACTGATCTTATAGAACTCTGATAAATATCTACAACATATCCAGGGGAATTAATCTCGATAGCAGATGATAATGTTGGTTCATGAACTGTTATAGCGATTTTTGATTCTTTTCCAGTGAGAGATTTTATTCTGCGTTGAAATTCAGCGTTGATCTGTTCGATTTGGTATGACCCAGTTGGTAACGAGACAACGTTCCAGTCTGGGGTTCCATCTTCACGATTTTTCCACGCGAACACCAAGGAATTATTTGGTTGTTGACCACCAAATGCTACCGATCTAATATTAGGCCAGCTATGATACACTCGTAGTTTTGCTAGTGCGATCTCGCTCACGGGAACGGGAATCGGGAAATTCACACTAAATTTAGGATGTGTTGAGGTTATTGATATCGTGCTTGTTTTCACCGGTGTTGTATTCTCTACTATTTGTTGAAGTAGTTCTTGCGGTGATGTCATTATTATTATCATCTCTCTCTAATTTTAGCATTGTTGTTTTATACAATTCCGCCATCGTTGAGAATTCGCTATCTGATATTGTTGTGTCGTCGAGTGATGATGATATTAACGAGGATAATTGCGAGTAACCGGCAGATGCAATATGAAATTTTATTATATAATTATGTAGTTTACTCTGGCTACACGATGATAGTTTTTTTGTGATCCCGGTTAATATCCCGGCGATTGTAGCTATCGAAGAAATAACTATTGGTACTACAACCGGAGCAATCATTGTAACCGAAGACAGTATTATCCCAGCAGTAGTGATTATTCCCGACACTGAATACACAGTGACATCAACTGCGGTTATTCTTCGTTGGTATTTTTTTATTTTTATTTGATACTCCTCACAGAGAGAATTGAGTTTAGTTTGAAATTCTCTGACTTGATCATAGCGATACTGATTCGATGATGGAGTCATTTTATTTTAAAAGCGCTAGCATTTTCAATTGCGAAATCCGAAGGATTTTCCTTTCAGTTTAATTGTTTACTTAAATCCACTACGAATTCTACGTACCACGTTACTGAAACCCTGGCTAGATTTCTATCTGTAGTCGTTATCGTGAATTGTTCAGTTGTATCCTTGTCGATGATCGTTGATACCGTATTATTGACTCCAGATGAACTACTTGATGATATATTGAATTGAGTCGGTGATACTATTGTTAATCGATAAATACCCTTGACTGCTGCGGTTATGTTTAAAATGTTATTTGTGGGAGTCCACATAAATGAACCGTGTTGAATCGTGTATACTACGTTGTTGACGATAGATTTATCATGAGGAATTTTTGTTTTTTCAATGACGCTTATCATCCTCGTTGCATCATCCCTTATTGCATTATTGAATGTTTTAAGCTCATCAAGGGATTTTTTAATATTAGGAAGAGTTATTTCAACTTTATCAAACGGGGTTACAATAAATTTATCAACGATGTTTTTACGAAACATTGAAAACTGTCTCACGTGTTTATCATATTCGGATTGAAGAGTTGTTAGTTCCAACAAAGAATCTTTTATTGTGGTGAGTTTTGGTGCCGTTACTGGTGGATTTCCAAAAAATTCTAGTATGGGTTTATCAATCTGGTCAATTGTATTTCTTTGTGTTTCACTAAACTGGTTAAATACAACTATATGATCGTCATACTTATCATTGAGTGATTTCAATGAATTCGCCGTGTTATCATATGTTGCTAATTTATCCGTAATCGTTGAAACAAGTGCACCTGGTTTGAGTTTACCCCCATCAGAAAATAACGCGATAGTATCCTCTGCTGCATCTCGTCGTTTAACCAAAATATCATCGAGAGAGATATTACTACTTTTCAATTTACCCTGACGATCTTGAAATACAACTATTTCACCAGGATCAACATTTGCTAGGTTTAATATTTCAGATATTTCATCTTCGATTATTTTTTTAATATCTTTATTATCAAAAGTTTCAACTTCACCATCAGGTTTCTTCAGCGATGATAAAGATCGTCCCCAAATATCAATCATTATTATAGAAATATTTTTATCATCTAAAATCAAAAAAGATTTCTAATCCTATGGATTTTTAATCCATTGACCGCTAGTATACTCATTCACTACTACATGAGGTGGTTTTAAAGATTTAGGAATCAAAGATTTCCGTGAAATAGCATCAAGTACATTTAATACTTCATTGCCACATATGGGTGGGTCAAGCATTGTTTGTGTTGGTAACGTGGAATACCAACATCTCACTTTGTGAGGGTTTTTAAATTTCTTAATATAATTGATAAATTCTTTCGGCGGCGCTAATCCATATGAATCAAAATAAACAATACCGCGTGGATCAATCGCATATGCAACCCAGTGAGTTCCAGGTCCAGAGCTGTTATCTAAATTAATAATACCAGTTTCAACGTGATTTGGTTGTGCTGGTAACTGATCTTTCATAAAAACACCTCTGAAATTTTTTATTTTTAATTTTTTAGCGGTATCAATTAAATCAAAATTGGACATAGGAATCGCAGATTCCCGAACTATATCGTTCCTGGAATTCGAAGACCTTTTCCGCTGTACCATGAACTCGGGGTTCCTGGTAGTCTTAGACCCTTCCCCTTTTTTTTATAACCCTTTCCAGTTGCCTTTTTCAACGCCATTCCTGCTGCGGTACCAATAGCTCCTAACGCTGCCGCCTTCGCCACCGCTGGGGCCGCTGCGGCAATCAATCCTGGAATCAACCCTAACAACGGGAATATACCACCAGTCTTTTCCATGTTACGGATCGCGCTCGTTGAAAGAGTAACCTGAACTCCCTTTTTTTCTTCCAACGCTTTATTAAAATGATTAACCTGAGTTTTTGTTAGCGATAGTTTATTCCCTCCGCCATTCATCTGATTAAATTTCAGCGTTATTGTGGTTCCACATTGCTTAGCTGATTTAGATTGTAATTTTTTTATTTGACCAGGTGTCAATGTGACATTGATATTACTATACGACATTATACAAAATAGATTGATTCTAAATTCAATTATAGATTTAGAAAATCTTATAGATTTTCTACTGGTGCATCTACCAATCTCATTCGTCCACCAACACCTTCAAGTATCATTGATTTATCACTAAGAATAACAGCAACCGCTCTATAATTAACAATACCAGCAGGACGGGTTACACGAGCTCGGAAGTGTATATCAACTACGGACTGTTTCATCAAGTCAAGATGTTCTAGGGAAAAGTAATAAATCGGATACAGACCTTTAAAATCCAATTGTGATATTTGTAGACCAGTATCTACATTTTGATCACGTCCCATAAATGATAGCAATCGATGATAAACTCGTGCAATGTGGTTATTTTCATAGTTAAGTTGTATATCCTCTGATGGTTCTTGTTGTCCGTTTATTTTTAGTGAAACTTCATTACATCCGATTTGATCAAATATCATATGGGAACTTTCTTGATTATCCAATCGCGCTTTATCCTGTAGAGCAATAAAAATATGCCGTGGAGCTGAAACACCCTGTCGTGCTGCCAAATGCCATGTAAGTGTACCATCAATATTAGAATCCATGGTATCTGTGGACGTTGTCAACCAGCTTAATAATCTCTTTCCTCCCCGATCCATAAATGACAGTAACCGCGGTTCTACTGACAATGATGGAGTCAACACTGGCATCCACAGTGATAGTTTTGATAAAATTACTTTACCCGCAGCACCGCCAATACGCCAGATTGCATTATTATCATCACCCTTTCTCACTAGTGCTACAGTATGCTTTACTCCATAAATAACTTTTCTGACGTTTCTACAAAATCCAAATATATGATGGAGCGGAATCGCACATGAAAATCGTCGACGATCTCCTTGTAATGTTGCTATTCTTGTTGCAGCTCCTAGATTGAAATTCTCATCATTGTTTATAATCATATCCTCAATACCACCAGCAAGACCAGCACCAGGACCAACAAAAGCAGCAGGATTAGCAGCACGATCATTTGGTTGTCTTATAATAAATGGATTTTTTCCCGCCGTATTTTTAACATCCTTTGCAAACATCATAGATGGACCGGCCGATCTTGTATAATCGTCAGAGTATCTTGCTAGCCCTAGTATTGTTGTTGCTACATCAACTTCACGTTCAATAGATTCGATTTCTTTTCCATCAATGAGATATCTAGCACTTTCAAATAATGCCATGATACCATTATTGACAAAACCGACTTGGATATTAGCTGCATATGGTGTATTAGCTACAACATCTGTTACAAGTTCACCTTCGACTTCAATAAAGGCTTCAGCGGGTAAAAAGTATTTACTGGTATCATGAACTTGAAGTTCAATTCTTCCTCGAAGATTAGGTTGTACTGCGTGATAAGCAAAAAATTGATAATCGCGTACAGAAGTATCTTTAAGCACTGGGGCTTCCATGTCAAATGCAACATCAGGGTTTTGTTTGAACATTTTTATTATATACCCGTTGGTCTAAATCAAAATAATTTTTATAAATTAATTATTTAGTTGGGTGTATTTAATAATGAAAATATCTGAAGAAAAAAAACGATAATGAAGATAGCGTTAGAAACATTAATGTTTCTGATACAAGTGATTCTGATGCTAGTATTTCTACAATAACCATAACAACTGAGAATCCTGTCCAAATAACTAGAATAAATGATTCTGGAATCATAAATGATTCAAACCCCAGAAACACTAGTGTTTCTAACGCTAGCATTTCTACAATAACTATAATATTTGGAAATCCTCTCCAAATAAATATTTCTGGAAATACTTGTATTTCTAACGTCGAAATTTCCTAAAACCACTTCCGGAAATTCCACTTCCTGCTATCATATTTGCTGTTATATTATCCTGGGCGTTAGTCATTAACGACTGTAGTTTTTCATCTACTGCGTTATTTATAATTTTACTAACACTAGCAGGCATTATCGTGGTAGATGGCAAAACACTTGCATTAATGTTTTTAGGTTTTGATTGGAAATTCGAAGAATTTCGTCGTCGAACTAACGTTGTTAGTTTATCCTTAGCGGCTGAAAATGCCTTCCCGGCAAGATCACCAATAGTATTAATACCCTTATCTCGGATAACATCAATTGCTTTCATTGATAATTGTTTTGCAAACGGAGCCACTTTTGGAGCCATTCTTGAAAATAATCCCATTATAGTATTACCGAGACCATCTCCATAGTATGCTCGGTATTTTGGTAATCGTGAGTTTACCACGTAG
The DNA here is from genome assembly GCA_030141615.1 of Unio pictorum. NCBI lineage: Eukaryota > Metazoa > Mollusca > Bivalvia > Unionida > Unionidae > Unio > Unio pictorum. The sequence continues at coordinate 14,878,773 of JARLTB010000088.1, read as the reverse complement.
ACGCTAGTTGGTTTATCATGGTTGTAGTGTATGATCATTCTATATAGAAATGCTAAAGCATTTCCAAATTGTTATTTATCTAATTAGTCGCTATGATAACCATAGAAATTCGAAGAATTTCCATCCAAAGAATTTTCTACTAACTCTTCAATGAAATCTCGATATATTGCAATATCCATGATACCACCTTGAAATAACCTCCTACAGATATCAGCAGCTTCATTGATTATTTCTGGTGAGTTATTCCCGGCTCGTTTTCCTCCTACGAGTACTTCTAATCGTGCTATATCACCAAGAATATTACCAGGACATGTTACACTAGCGTGAAAATCCATAGGATTTTTACCAACTAAACCACTACCCTTTTTTTAGTTGTACCAGTTGCACCCTTCTTAGAATCAGCCTCTGCCATTATTTGTATTTCATCAGGGATTGGGTCTGCTGTGTATACTGGTGGTGCTGATGTGACTCCCTTTACAATAGCTAGAAACTGATTATAATCACTACTTATTTCTTTTGTGATTCTAGTTTCCTTGCGGTTTGCTAAAAACACCTTATTTGCCCAAATTTCTGAACCTTTTACAAATTCTTTAGACGTGTCGTCTATTAAATGCTTATCTCTCTTCGGTTTTTTAACGTTGTCGTTGGTAAATTTAGCTAATCCAGCAAGTGTTGGGATATTTCTGATTTTATTTAACGCATCAACTGTAAATATCCTTTCAGGAGGATAGTCCCCTTTTGGAACAGCTCTCGTTTCTTCTTCTTCCCCTTCTTCTTGAAATTCTTCAAGTGGTTCAGATGGTGGTGAGGAAATATCAATATCACCTAATCGTTCAACTTCTTCCTGAAGTTCTTCTTGTCGTCTTGCAGTAGTTATTATATCACCAGGAAGTGTTTTTAATGATTTTTTTGTTTGTTTAGTTCGTTTTGCTATTTTTTCAAGTTCACCAAGAAGAGGTCTCTCTACTCGTTTTCCTTCGGCCGGGATATCACCGTATATAGCTCGTTCAGTAGCTGTTTTCACATCTGTAGTTGCAGTAACAATAGGTTTGAATAGTTGTTCAGAATCCTCTGTGAAATCAGTCTGAAATAATTGCCGCTGTTGAAGTTTTTCACGTATGCGATCACGAAGGGGTAATATTTTCTGAATAGCGCTAAGTCGCTCCTTTACGTTCCGTGTGGTTAATGATTGTCCTACCATTATTGAAAGAGTATCACTATTGTCAAATTGTTTGCAATCACCAAGTAAAAAAAGAAATCACTAAATTGTACACCAACTTGTTATACTTCCTTGTTGTACTCACACACACAATTTTACTTCCTCGTTTGCCCAGGTATGTCATGTACCGTATCGGTTAAGCTCTACGTGTGTGTGGACTCATCACCCTCAAAATCTCCTTGAGATTTTTCCATTAACATTTTTAATTGTCTCACTTTACAATTAATAAGTCTCTTTTGTTCATATTCTAAGCCTAATTGCTTTCGTACACGTTCAACGATGCTACATAATGGTACGAAGACATTAACATCTTCCGTATTGACTAAGCTCTCACGTATAAGTTTTTGGATATTCTTAATTAAAAAATATTTTTTAGATAGGACATATTTTCCTGTCTGTTCTGCAAATTGTATATCCTCGAAATCGGTCATAATTTGATCACAATCCAAACCTGAACATAATTTTATATTTTGATCCTTAAGTTTGTTGATTTCAATAATAATCAATTTGAGATTTTCAAGATTCATATATATATATAAATATATTTGTTCAAAATGAATTCTGGATACACTAAGGTGTTGAGCATCTTAGTATACCCAGAAGCTTAATGCGATTATAGGTGATTATGATTATATACAATATAATGGATGACGACGGCACAATAACCCCTGATCTAGTGTAGTAGGCGGTTATATACGGTTTGGTTTTACTATTAATAGTATTTACCAGTTAGACACATAGGACGGTATAACAATAGATTATAGGTGAATGAATTGATTTTCAATGACAATGGATGACGACGGCACAATAACCCCTGATCTAGTGTAGTAGGCGGTTATATACACATAGGACGGTACAACAATAGATTATAGGTGAATGAATTGATTTTCAATGACAATGGATGACGCGGGCTATTCTACATTCAAGTGTAAACCAAAACCGCAAAATCAAAACTTTGGTTTTGAATGTCAATAATAACGTTCATACCACGTGTGACGGTGTGGTTTTGTTTACACTTGAATTTCGGCTAAATGCCCAATTATAATAAAGACGAATTTGTATATATACACTCATTACGACGAGGTGATATAAAAGAGGTGTAGTGATTGTAATTATTTGTTTGTTTATTAGCGATCACTGACAACGTTGAAAACACGCATAATACTTGAAACAGACATTAAAAAAAATGTTTAAATACGACGTGTCTATAAAACAGTTCTGTTAATACTTGAAAAAAGACAAAATTGATTGTGTTTTGTTCAGATTTATGTAATTATAACAACCAATCAAAATCAATGTTAGAAACGCTAGCGTTTCCATGTTTAAGATCCGTAACTCTGTCATTGGTGGAAATCCTACAGATTTCACACGCGTTATACCTAACGGAGTTATCTCCCCTGAATTTCCAATGCGTAATTACGACTTATTCATAAACAAACTGAATATTATTTTCAAAACGTTTTGAAAAAGCCGTCTTATAAATCCCTTCTGCTACTTTTTGTACCGAGGGAGGGCAAATATCGAAATGCCTACCAGCTTCTGACATTGATTGAAATACTATCTCCGTGTTGTCAGTATTAAACGATCTTACGGGTCTAGCATTTTTCGAGTATTTCCCAGTCCCACCTCGTTTGGTGTTTTCACGTTGTGTAATAGCTTGTAGATTCGATAAAGAATTATCAGTCTTAATGCTATTTATGTGATCAATCACAAAACCATCCTTGATTGATCCATTATACACTTCATAAACGAAACGATGATTGAGATACTTCTTCCCTCCAGTGCCAAATATCAAATATCCATGATTATTCACAACACCAATTGACTTCTTGAGTCTATAGTGTCTAACAATACCATCACGAGAAGCTTCATAATTTTCAATAACAGGATGTCTTTGAAATTCTTGGTTCATTTATATACTAATACTTCTATTTGTCTAATTCGTTAATTGGCTGAATTATAACATTGGCAAATCTGCCTATGTAGTCTTGAGCAGTTTTTATGATTTTACCATTGGCAACGTCGCTGACGTCGTCAGGATTTTTGATTCTTCGTTTGTCATAATAACGCTTCAACTCTCTATAACGCCTACCCCCGCAATTAACGCATAACTGCGACTTGCCTCTTACACCTACCCCACAATACAGGCAAGCAAGAGGACCTTTTGAACCGTTTCTCACACTTTGCATATGATACCCACAGAATTCATTTCTGCATGATTTGTTACACGGAGTCTTTGATCCAATCATGAGCCATTTGCAATGATTCATTATATAAAAACTTTTTATTTAAATACTTGTTTTAATTATAATATGAAGGAGTTCAAGAGATTATCGAAAATTACGCCTTGGAAAAATGCTAGATTTAATCTCGATAGAATCTCTGATATACCCAAAAGTCTAGTAGATGACAAAACCCTGTTGAGTAAAATCAGTGACTGTTTTAATGAGTTTAAGCGCGATGGAGCATCTCATGCGTGGTCGACATTTCGAATTATCAATGTACCCGTAATTGATGCTACTATGAACGATACAAGAGCAGCTGAGATACTTTCACACCTTGGCGGGAAATCCCAGCGGAGGTATTTTTTTAGAATAAAATTCATTATCGAAGTCGGCGGCGAATGGATTATCAGAGATAAATTTGAACCAATCCTCAAGGATAAAAAATTTGTTATTGTGAGTAGAGATTCCAAACCAGGAATTCTAACTGGAATTGACAAACCATACTATGAGAGATCTTACCCTGTAACAGCAGTTGTTTACGGAATATATCAGCTAAATGATAAGCCAAGTATTGCAAAACTAGCACCTATGAAACTATCGTCAACGTTAAATTGTGTAGCAACACGGTTAATGGAACACTTCACAAATGCATCCCGGGGGAATAAACTAACTGAACAAAGACGAAAAAAAATAACCGAATGGGAATTGACAGTGAAACAACGCGGGGCAACGATTTCCGATATAACCAAATTAGAAGCATTATTAAAATTTCCAATATCGGTAGCAACGATAACCGGAGAAGTATTATACGAACCGAAATATCAATCGCGAGGAGCTCCAATTGAAATTATTGATCATAACAAACACGCGTGGACACCTGCGGTAAATATATTTCCACGAGAACGAATCGTGAGATATATCCCTAAGGAGTTTTACAAGGATGTGTTCTATGAAGAGAAATTATTTGATGCTATTGTTACGTTGTGTAAAGATGATCCCGTGTCAGTGTGGTTACTTAGAAGTGATGAAGATCCAGAAATAGGATTTGATCAGTTTGTAAGACCAAATGGAGAATTATATCGCATTGAAGAATTAGATAACAGGATGAGAAAAATCGCTAATGAATTTTCACCTGAAAATTCTAATGAAAAACTACTTACGGATAGTTTTACAATTCCATCAGTGGTAGCTCATTTTGCAAGAGAAAAGAACTCATGGCGTCCAACACGAAATAATTTTCTGGAGGACGTGAAGTTGAGTTGCGTCGAATTTGGTCATGGAGGATTATGGAATACGAAATACTCACGTGATGGTATGATTTCAATTGATATATCCGCGTGTTATCCTGGAAGTTTTCTCGGGTATGGAGAATGCTCTGAGTATTTTAAACGATTTGGACATCCCATACATGAAATGACTCGTGTTGCGATTAATGGTCGTTTGCCTGATTTTGATTTAACCGGGTTCGCTCGTGTGATATCATTTGAACTCGCTGATGGGTTACATCCGTGTAGTTATGTTTGGCTTGGTAGACATATGTCTGAAAAACACTGGATGCCAATAGTGCTATTGAGATATATGATCGATAGTAAGATGTTACAATCGTTAATTGTCAGTGAAGCTATTATTTGTTATAACGCTCAGAAAGATGTTTGGTTACCAAAACCTGATCTAGATCGTATAATTAGCGAACAGCGAAAACAGTTTCCTAATTTCAATGAAGAACAAATCATGAATTGGTCTAAGGAGTTATTTGAAATTAAAAACAAAGAAGCCAAAGATTTCGGACGAAAAATAATTGGTAAATTCACTCAAGGTGGAAGATTTGACAATGCAAAATACTCTTCGAGGTTGATCATAGACAACGCAGAATACGATTTTATTGTAGCGGATTTAACGAAACAGGGAAAACTTGTAACCCGTAGGGATGCTTTTCTATCCAATGGTGAGAAATTAGGTACGGTTGTTACCTACTGTGATGGATATAGTTGTCAGTATACACATATGAGAAGTTCTATGCTCGGTTATTCTATTATTAATCTATTTTCGATGATAAATAGATTTCCAGATACCGCGGTTAGAGTAGCTACTGATTCGATGTATATCCATGAGAAATACAAATCAGATGTAGCTAAATTCACAGATCCTAAGGAAGCGTGGGGAAATTGGAGGTTTAAAAAAGAAACACTACATGAGTATTGTAAATCCGCAGACGTTACTATGGATGATAAATACTTGAAAAGTAACCATAATATCTCAGAGATTCAATCAGAATTTTCTACTGCACCGCCCGTATCAGATCCGATTTGTAGATACAAGACAGTTTATTTAAACGGCTGTGGTGGATCAGGAAAGACAACTCGGGTAATTGAATTATTTCGTCGTGGAAACGCTAGCGTTTCTAACATGATTGTGCTAACACCAACTCACAGACTCGCCAGAGAGATGATAGCGCGTGGAGTAAAAGCCTGTACTTATCACAGCTTCTTTCGATGGAAAGGCGATACATGGACTCCTGATCGAATGGGCGATAAATTTATTCCTGAAATAATAATCTGGGATGAAATATGCACGGTATCGTTGACAGTATTACAGATATTTCTTGAATGGTTGTTATTGAAAAATACAAAAGTCGTCATGTGCGGGGATCACGGCCAACCGCAGCCATTTGTTGGTGGATCTCCACATGAATGGTTAAAGGGTTTTGTAGACTATTATGAAGAGATTAATACCGACCATAGATCACTTGATGAACAATTACGCAAGTTCAAAGCACTAATTAGATTACAACCGGATAAAATCCAATGTGAAATAGCGCGTGAAATAATCTCTGAAACTCCCATGAATGATTTTTGGGAAATGTGGAAGCCAAATGATTTAATAATCGCGAGTAGAAAAATAGTCAGAGACGCACTTCAGATGAAGTTGTTTGCGCTACATAAAGAAAAATTTGCAACGCTTCCAGTACCACTCTGTTATAGACCTAAGGATACACGAAAGCAGAATATCGACGTTGACATTCCTGGACAACAACAAAAGCAGAATTTAGTATTAAATGATATTGTGTTGGTTGATATCAGCGTCGTCGAAGATGCATTGCGTGTTGATAAATCCCCGTGGACGCTAGGTTATGCAGCAACAATACACTCTTCACAGGGATTGACTATATCCGATACAACTCTTTGGATAGTAGATAATCGCATTGAGTGGTCAAATTTAGTTTATCTAGCAGTATCGAGAGTACGGCGAATAAACCAACTTCGAAGAATTGTTGTTGACGATGAAATCATTGGTAACGATATTATCACTGGTGATTTTATCACTGGTGATATAATCAGAAAAAAACTCTCTGGCTATAAACAACAGGATAAAAAAAATAAACGAGAATTTGACATTGATGCTGAATTAATAATCACTTTGAAGCAACAACAAAATAATTACTGCGCGAGTTGCAATTGTATAATGCGTTGGCAGTATTCGGATAAAGATCCTCGCCAATTCACCGTAGACAGAAAAAATAACAATCTCGGTCATGTCAGAAACAATGTGATGTTGACCTGTCTTGAGTGTAATAGACGCCGGGGTGACAGCACCCTGGGTGCTAATTAAGACCACGCGGTGGTAATTGAGTATCCTCAGGAATCACTTGTAATTGTTCGCGTGTAAAACCCCGCTGAGGAGCAGTTGAATCCAGTCTATAGATTGGAGGTCTACCCGTAGATCGTGTTATGCCGGATATCTTGTGTGCAGTAACACTCCAAATAGGATCAGTAGCTCTTTTTTTACCACCCTCAAGCTCTCCTGGTTCGTATAAGTACCTAACAGTGACATTACTACCAAGAATTGGTTGGGAAACGCTAACGTTGGAAACACTTGTGTTTCTAGAGAAATCTTTTTGTGGTTGTACGGGTATATACTTCTTTTTAATAGCGTTGACAGGTTTCATATTAATTGTTCTAGTAATCTCATTATTGATTGCGGTAACTACACCTGGTAATCTCTTGACCCATTCACGGGATCGCTTTTCTTGAATGAATTCTTTCGCGTATTGATATCCAAATAACCGCTCAGCAAGTGTCCGATTAAACCGTTCAACAATTGCCTGATCGCGATGTAGCGCAGTGTGTCCTCGTCTGATGGCGACATTATGATGTTTCATCGTTGTTAAAACAGCGCCTTGAAATTCCTTGCCAGGATCAACTTGTAACAGATTTGGCCAGCGCAGAGGACCTCGTCGATAAATCCTCTCAAATGCAGAAGCTACTTCAGTAGATGATTTTGTCCTTAACGGTTCTGCTTGTTTGTATCTACTCGCAATATCAACTAACGTTAACGCGTATTTGTAACCGTTGTCATGCGGCAGAAATAGTATATCAGCTTGATGAACTTCATTAGGTGTTGTAACATCAAAATGCGAGTAGTTAATTTGTTTAGGCGCTGGTAGATAAATTTGCCATATTGCCTGTTTGGATAACCAGTTTGCCGCTGTAGTTTTTTTCACCTTTGATGCGCTAGCGAGTTTATTAATTGCTGCGTAACCTCTCCAGTATCCTCTCGGAGAATAATAAATAGATTCCATATTAAAATGCTAGCATTTTCAATTACCAGCACCTAACATCAATTTACCCTTCATAGCAGATTTTACCAACCAAGAAGCCAACTTTTCTTTGAAGGATTTATCAGGAATAGCATTTAACGCATGAATTAATTTTACATCTGCAAGATGTCTATGTTGAAGATTACTGCTTTTATAAGCGACATCATGAACATGACACGCCTTATCAATAGCGTTTATTGGATACTCGCCGGGTCGGGGTTGATTTTGATCATCAAGTCTGATATCTAATCGTGTTCCCGGTCCACAGTAGCTATATCCTGGAAGGTGCTTTTCTCCTGGATACTTTGCCCACGGTGTTCCTGGGAGTTTTGTCAATTTGGCTGCAATATCACCTCCTCGTTTTTTTTTAAAGCCTTGGTTGCACCAAGGGAAGTAAATCTAAATTTTTTCGTACTACATTGTACGCATTTACCAGAAAGCGCTGATCGATTATTTTTCGTTGTAATCGTCGTCAAGTCATTTGTGCCAGTACGTGTCCTACACTTCACACAATATAGATCCATAATTTATATATAACAGTTATGAATGTAATTGATTATTCAGCTACTCGACAACGAAAACCTATTAAACATCATGCAATGTTACCAGATTCTATTCGCGCGATTATCATCGGACCATCTGGAAGTGGTGAAACACAATTGCTACTTAATTTAATAACGAGATGGATGAAGTGGGATAAGTTGTATATGATTGCTCCGAGTGTAGATGATCAGCGATGTTATGAAGTGTTAAAAGATTTTAACGAAGCCGCGCAAGAAATTAACGGCGATGATATTATTGAGTTTATAACCGATATCGAAGAGGCACCTAGCATTGACTCCATTGACGGAAGTATTAACAATTTAGTTGTATATGATGATATCATGTTAGATAATCAAAAAAATCCTGCTAGAATATTTTCCAGAGGCAGACATAAAAACACCGACGTGATATATGTAACTCAACGTTACACTCAAATACCAAAAGTGATCAGAGATAACTGCAATTTATTATGCGTGTTTAACGGGGTTGATACTCATACTCTTAGAAATATTTGGCAAACTTGGTGCGGTGGCGATATGGATCATAATCAATTTAAAAATTTCTTTAGCCGCGCTCAGACAATCCCACACGGATTTGTGACGATAAATTTATCAGACCCTCGGACAAGATATCGTGTCGGACTTGATCAAATATTTAGTTAGCGCATAGCAGCAGAGAATGTGAACGCTAATGACAATGGCGTCTTTTTTTTTTACTAAATGGAACCTTACAAGGAAGCCTTTAGTTTACCAAATTAAGGCCAATATAAGCAATTTTGGGAAGCCTCAGTTTACTAAATTGACGCCTAAAAGAGTTGGTCTATTCACACTCTCTGCATTTTGTTAGATATTTTCGGTTCCGTAGAAGCCTTATTTTTGCTTGAAAACTTGGTCTGTTCACCTCCTCTGCTGCTATTTGTAAGACCAAATGGTGAATTATATCGCGTTGAAGAATTAGATAACAGAATGAGAAAAATCGCTAGTGATTTTTCACCGGAGAATTCCCATGAAAAACTACTCACGGATAGTTTTACTATTCCATCAGTGGTAGCTCACTTCGCAAGAGAAAAAAACTCATGGCGTCCAACACGAAGTGATTTTCTCGAGGATGTTAAATTGAGTTGCGTCGAATTTGGTCATAGAGGACTGTGGAATACGAAATACTCACGTGATGGTATGATTTCAATTGATATATCCGCGTGTTATCCCGGAAGTTTTCTCGGATATGGGGAATGTGCTGAGTACTTCAAACGATTTGGACACCCCACGCATGAAATGACTCGTGTTGCGATTAATGGACCATTGCCTGATTTTGATTTAACCGGATTCGCTCGTGTGATATCATTCGAATTAGCTACAGGGTTACATCCGTGTAGTTATGTTTGGCTCGGTAGACACCTTTCTGAAAAACACTGGATGCCAATAGTGCTATTGAGATATATGATTGATTGTGGTATGCTAATATCGTTGATTGTTTCCGAGGCTATTATATGCTATCGAGCTCAGAAAGAAGTTTGGCTACCACAACCCGATCTAGATAGAATAATCAGCGAACAGCGAAAACAATTCCCTGATTTCAATGAAGAACAAATCATGAATCGGTCTAAGAAGTTATTTGAAATTAAAAAAGAACAAGCAAAAGATTTTGGACGAAGAATAATCGGTAAATTTACCCAGGGTGGACGATACGACAATGCAAAATATTCTTCGCGGTTGATCATAGACGTCGCTGAATACGATTTTATTGTAACGGATTTAATGAAACAGGGAAAACTTGTATCCCGTAAGGATGCTTTTCTATCCAATGGTGAGAAAATTGGGTACGGTTGTTACCTACTGTGATGGATATAATTCCCAGTATACACATTTGAGAAGTTCAATGCTAGCCTATGCTTCTATTAATCTATTTTCGATGATAAATAGATTTCCTAATACCGCGGTTAGAGTGGCCAATTATTCGATGTATATACACAATAAGTACAAATCAGCTGTAGCTAAATTCACAGATCCCGAAGAAAATTGGGGGCGTTGGCGATTTAAAAAGGAGATGCTACATGAGTATTGTGAATCCGCAGACGTTGCCATGGATGATAAATATATTTGTTGTAACCGTATTGAAATTCAATCAGAATTTTCTAATGCACCACCGGTATCTGATCCAGTATGTAGATACAAGACAGTTTATTTAAACGGTTGTGGTGGGTCAGGAAAGACAACTCGTGCAATTGAATTATTTCGTCGGTCAACCATGATTGTGCTAACACCGACTCACAGACTCGCCAGAGAGATGATACAGCGAGGGGTAAATGCCTGTACTTACCATAGTTTCTTTCGATGGAAGGGTGACACATGGACTCCTGAGCGTATGGGTGATAAATTCATTCCTGAAATCATAATTTGGGATGAAATATGCACAGTGTCATTAGATGTATTACAAACATTTCTCGAGTGGTTGTTAAACAAAAACACAAAAGTCGTCATGTGCGGTGATCACGGCCAACCACCACCATTTGTCGGTGCATCTCCACATGAATGGCTAAGGGGTTTTGTAGACTATTATGAAGAAATTACCACTGATTATAGATCAATTGATGAACGATTACGAGAATTCAAAGCGCTAATTAGATTACAACCGGATAGAATCCAATGCGAAATAGCGCGTGAAGTGATTTCAGAAACTCCAATGAATGATTTCTGGGAAACATGGAGACCAAATGATTTGATAATTGCAAGTAGAAAAATAGTCAGGGACACACTTCAGATGAAGTTATTTGAATTGCATAAAGAAAAATTTGCAACGCTTCCAGTACCCCTTTGTTATAGGCCATCGGATACACGAAAACAGAACATTGAAGTTGATATTCCAGGACAGAGTGAAAAACAAATTCTCGTATTAAATGATATTGTGCTGGTTGATCTCAATGTCGTTGAAGATGCATTGCGTGCTAATAAATCCCCGTGGACGCTAGGATACGCAGCAACAATACACTCTTCACAGGGATTGACTATATCGGATACAATTGTTTGGATCGTAGATAATCGCATCGAATGGTCGAATTTAGTCTATCTCGCAGTATCCAGAGTACGAAAAATAAATCAACTTCGAAGAGTTGTTTTCGATGATAATGACACAACAATGGATGATATTGATGTTAAAATTATTGATAAAAAACTCTCCGGTTAAAAACAACAGGACAAAAAAAAAACAACGAGAATTTGATATTGATGCTGAATTAATAATCACTTTGAAGAAACAACAGAATAATCACTGCGCGAGTTGCAATTGTATAATGTGTTGGCAGTATTCGGATAAGGATCCTCGCCAATTCACCGTAGACAGAAAAAATAACTATCTCGGTCATGTCAGAAACAATGTGATGTTGACTTGTCTTGAGTGCAATAGACGCAACGGTGCTAGTTAAGACCATGCGGTGGCAATTGAGTATCCTCGGGAATTACCTGTAGTTGTTGTCGAGTAAATCCTCGTTGATGGGCAGTTGAATCCAGTTTATAGACTGGAGGTCTACCCGTAGATCGTGTTATACTAGATATCTTGTGTGCAATAACACTCCAAATAGGATCAGTAGCCCTTTTTTACCACCCTCAAGCTCTCCTGGTTCGTATAAGTACCTAACAGTGACATTACTACCAAGAATTGGTTCTTTGAAATCTTTTTGTGGTTGTACGGGTATAGACTTCTTTTTAATAGCGTTGCTAGGTTTCATGTTGATTGTTCTAGTAATCTCATTATTCAGTGCGGTAATCACAGCTGGTAACCTTTTGACCCATTCACGGGATCGCTTTTCTTGAATGAATTCTTTTGCGTATTGATATCCAAATAACCGCTCAGCAATCGTCCGATTAAATCGTTCTACAATGGCCTGATCGCGATGTAGCGCAGTATGCCCTCGTCGTATGGTGACATTATGATGTTTCATTGTAGATAACACTGCACCCTGAAATTCCTTGCCAGGATCAACCTGCAATAGATTTGGCCAGTGCAGAGGACCTCGTCGATAAATCCTTTCAAATGCAGAAGCGAATTCAGTGGCTGATTTTGTTTTTAACGGTTCTGCTTCTTTGTATCGACTTGCAATATCAACTACGGTTAAAGCGTATTTGTAACCACGATCATGTGGCAGAAATAATATATCAGCCTGATGAACTTCATTAGGAGCGGTCACATCAAAATGCGAGAATTGAATTTGTTTAGGCGGTGGTAGATAAATTTGCCATAGTGCCTGTTTGGATAACCAATTAGCCGCAGTGGTTTTTTTCACTTTTGCAGCGCTAGCGAGTTTATGGACTGCTGATTTACCCCTCCAGTATCCTCTTGGGGAATAATAAATTGATTCCATATTATTAATTACCGGCACCTAACATCAATTTACTTTTCATAGCCGATTTTATTAAAAAGGAAGCCAATTTTTCTTTGAAGGATTTATCAGGAATAGCATTTAACGCATGAATTAATTTCACATCTGCTAGATGCCTGTGTTGCAGATTGCTGCTTTTATAAGCAACATCATGAAGGTGACAGGCCTTATCAATGGCGTTTATTGGTTCTTCACCGGGTCGGGACTGATTTTGATCATTGAGTCTGATATCAAGTCTGGTTCCCGGTCCACAGTAGCTATATCCTGGAAGGTGCTTTTCCCCGGGGTACTTTGCCCATGGGGTTCCAGGGAGCTTTGCCAATTTGGCTGCGATATCACCTCCTCGTTTTTTTTAAAACATCTCCGAATTGTAAAATCTTTGATTTTGTAGAAACAAATCTGAACTTTTTAATACCACATGTTGCACATCTACCAGTAAGTGCTGATCTGTTATTTTTAGTTGTAACCGTCGTCACATCATTTGTGCCAGTACGCGTTTTACACTTCACACAATATAGATCCATAATTTATGTATAGAAATATGGATATAATTGATTTTTCAGCGACTAAAACAAGAGAACCAATTAAGCATCATGCAGCGCTACCAAACTCTATCCGGATGATTATAATCGGGCCATCTGGATCCGGTAAAACGCAATTGTTACTCAATTTAATAATGAGATGGATGAAGTGGGATAAGTTGTATTTAATTGCCCCGTGCGTAGATGATCAACGATGTTATGAAGTGCTAAAAGATTTTAACGACAGCGCGGTAGAAAAATCCGGAGAGGGTATTATTGAGTTTATAACCGATATCGATGAAGCACCGAGCATTGATGATATTGATGGAGATATTAACAATTTAGTCGTATACGACGATATAATGTTAGATAAACAAAAAAATCCTGCTAGGATCTTTTCCAGAGGCAGGCATAAAAACACTGACGTGATATATGTCACTCAACGCTACACTCAGGTTCCAAAAGTCATCAGAGATAACTGCAATATTCTTGCTGTATTCAACGGAGTTGATACTCATACTCTTAGAAATATATGGCAGACATGGTGTTCTGATATGGACTTCAATCAATTTAAAAACTTCTTTAGTCATGCTCAGTCAACCCCGTACGGATTCGCAACAATAAATTTGCATGATCCTCGGACACGATATCGTATCGGACTGGATCAAATATTCGGTTAAAATCATTTATTATTTTTGTTAACCTGTAGCAGCAGAGAGGGTGGATGACAACAAGTTGCGACCAAAATTAATTAAAAAATCGTAAAAGTCTCCGTTTTCATTTTTTTAGTTAAAATGAGATTTCGTAGGGAAGGCTCGTTAAAATTTCAATCAATTTTTTGTCTGAAAACGTTGTAGGGTTTGCCCCTGAGACATTTTTTTTGGTTAAAATGAGATCGTAGGAAGGCTCGTTTTAAGATTTCAATCAAAATTTTGTCTGAAAAGGTTGTAGGGTTCACCCTCTTTTTGGTTAAAATGAGATTATAGGAAGGATCGTTTTAGGATTTCAATCAAATTTTGTCTGAAAACGTTGTAGGGTTCACCCTCTCTGCTGCTAGGGGACACCTGGAAGGACTATAGTTTGCCTGGATTCCAGAGATGATCATTCTTATAGTGCTTTGAAATTGACCTATACTTTAATGTTATCAACAATTTCATTAATTTATCAGCAGATCAGCATTGCATTAATGTTACTTATTATTACCATTCAGCATGCAACATACATACAGTTTTCACTGCTAGAAATATCAAGACAGATATTATGTATTTTAGTTGTTGGTATTGACTACTGTCAGTTTCGCAATTCAAGTGATTATTTTGCTAATTCTGTTTTGAAATCATCAGTGTCAACAAAAGTATTGGGGTGACAGTAAGCTCAAGAGAGAGTTAATGTTTCATTCTGTTTAATATATATTTTCATATCTACTCTTTATATCCTTCAAGCCTCTTGGGTACACAAAATATGTAGTGGACATTATGACATTTATGTGCAAGAAAATGAAGAAATACATTGGCACTGCATTTGTATCATTCACACATGTACTGTTGAGAACCAGTTTAGGAAATAATTATATAATAATCATGGATTCTGTCAGTGATCTAGAACATGAGATTTTGGTTTACAGTTTTAAAGTTTTGATAACATGTAGTTGTGATAGTTGTTGCAATGATGATGCACTGAGAATATTTCTTTGAGGGGACGAATAAGGGAACAAAAGATATTAAAAATCATATTGTCATTTTGTTTTAATTATTATACATGGACATACCTTGGGTACATGTTATTTTGTTCAAAGTGTGTTTTGATGGTGATTGTAAACTGTAACATCGCCCTCTTAGTACGAGAGGTGGTTAATTGGATTTGGCTGGCGAGAACTGAGCAAGAATACTGGGAGGAAATAAAGCAATCCAAGCTCCCTTAGACAAGAAAAATAACAAATTTAATCAAAACAAATTAAATGTGGCAATTCCAATTCAATCTAAATTGTGTCAACATAATTAATAGCAGTGTTCTATTCGGATTTATTCCATAAAAATAACGAGTGGTAAAAACAGCTCAATGTCCACGACCAATTTTCATAACCTTCCTCCCATGACCGTGTGTATATCAACATCTTCCATTTTCGTGGACTTCCTATTCCCTACGCTTCATCCCTTACTGGACTTACTAGTCCTTTATTATGACTTCGTCCTTTTTCTTCTCGGACTTATGTCTTTGTACAGTCCTGTATCTCTCCCAGAGAGCTGTTCCTTAAAAACGAAATTACTTGTACAATTCCATCACTTTGTTACTCAGAAGCATACTGGCTATCCACACACTGAGTAAATCCTGACTTAGTACGATAGAACATTATCCTCGCTTCACAGGGACGGGAGAAAAGCAGAATGGTCGAAGTGACCCTTCACAGAGACTTTTCTGGCTTAAATGCGATAACATTTTAATGCTCATTGTATTCAACTTTAAGGTTCAATACAATTCAACATATCGACACTTCAAAGTAACACACGTTTAAATACAATGGTTTTAAACTACTGACAAGTCTTGAGGATTAAAGTGTTCTACTTTGTCAGGTTAACAGGAAAATGAGAATCAAAATTCATGGTATGGCCACTTTTAACCATTTGCTTGTACCAACATGACAAAATCCGGGACAAACTAATGCACAAAGTGATAGTTTTAAATAATGTGAAAATTGCTTAAAGCTGTAATATCAAACGCAATGCAAAAGAATGATGAGAATACATGTACACAGATCTCTCGATTGTTCGCTAAAGACGCATAAATTCCACTTTTCTAAAAATTGTGAAGAGATTATATATATTATCATATCTGTCTGTCCATCCATAGAAAGTGTCCACAACAATACTTGAATTTACTGTTGTTTTTGTGTTGTTGTGTATTGTTTAAATCTTAAACTTCCTTTAACTATGGATAGTCAGCAGCCCATTGATTTGATGAAAGCTAGGTCGAAGGTCAAGCCCTGAATAAAGGATATAAAGGAGCAGGTCAAGTTTTATTGGCCCATCTTTGTCAACCTTCATATTTTATTTTCTTTATTTATTTTTATGTCAAACAGAACACTAGTTTAACACTTCATTTGTTGAAAAGAAGATTAAAAATAAATCGTATTTAGGTTGATATAATCATAATTACGGGATAGTAACTCGTAATTACGAGATAGTAATTCGTAATTACGAGATAGTAATTCGTAATTACGAGATAGTAAGTCGTAATTACGAGATAGTAATTCGTAATTACGAGATAGTAAGTCGTAATTACGAGATAGTATGTAGTAATTACGAGATAAAAAATTGATTTCTACGTGGCACTAACCGGCTTCCGAACTTACGAGTGTTATAGGTTGTTGTGCTATTTTGTGTGTATACTGTAGATTCGTGTGTAAGGACGGCATGTTCAGTCAAATTATATCCCCAGTTGTCCTGTCATTGAAATTTTGGACTCCATTTAAGGTCTTTGTTGTGTTTTTAGTTATTTTAAAAAAATAATACATCGCATTATTAGATGTGGTAGAGCATCTTGTCTCACTTGGAACAAGAAATACAAACATAATGGTATAAATCTTGTAAAGGTTGTATACATAGATAGTAATGAATGTGGTACGGTTGTACTAGTCATGTCAGAATTTCTAAGAGTCGCATAACAACAGAGGGGCCTCATCAGATCAAGTGTTGGGGAGAGTGGTCAAACATTTAAAACGAGCTCTGACCTTCCTCGAAAGGGCACCAATGCAAAAGTCTATGCCTATATTGGCAAAGTGTGCATAATACCCAATAAACATGCGCAAAGGAACAAAATGATGATAAAATGACAAATCACTTGACATTTTAGCGTGCGTATATGTTATTTTTTCTTTAATCGTGAGGCGGTAGATCCGGATTCCACGCCATCTGGCCCTGCAATTTCAACTCTACAAAACAAAAATCATTAACGAGAACATAAAACTAACACCTGCGAGTTTTCAAGATTGAAACGATTAACACGTAAACTTTCATTTCAAAATTATTTTTTCTCGTAGCAGAGTTTAGGTGTAGAATCGTGAAGGACCAGTGTGAAGGGGGAGCACGTTAAGAAGTGGTCCGATAAACTAACCCCACAAATCTATATTGATGCTGATGGACGATATGCCAGTTTGAGGTCACCTGTTCACTCAAATTTTGCTGCATGCAAATCATTCCGGAACAATCCTGCCAACACTTTAGACACATAGTGGTAATTAGTAACAGCCATACCTAGCGCGATATTCAAAGTGGCTACAAAACAGAAGGGTTGTTCTTTGAAAAAATAGAGCGTGTGTAAGAATGACGAGACGTCTGCAGTTTAATATATGAAATGGTTCCAACATAATACCCGGTAACCAAAGTCATCCTAAGATGACTTTATGGCATGGACGTATATAACACGAAATCGACTCACTCACTAAACTGGTTATTTAAAAAGAACCTTGTATAACTTAGGTATTGTTCAAAGAACCTGAATTTCCTTTTATGTTGATGTATGATTGATGGGTATAATAAATAGTTATAGAAAAACAACTCACAGAACCGTCGAAACAATTTGGAAACTGTTATTAAACGATTAGTCATTCATTGGTTCAATTTCAATGAAATCCCAAAGTACAATTTTAAAACCATTTGATCGCTCTCATTACAAAGTCAAAAAAGTCCAGCACGATTATATGCTTACGTTTTTGTAATAAAATGTCTATCTAAAAACATTCTAGATACAACATATACTTAAATATGTTTTAACAACTTTTTTCTTTTCAAAATGTGCAGTACATTGTACATATTTCAGTGTAAGTGTTTGGCAGGACTGGATGGATGCAAGTTGGGAGAAATTGTGAGAATGACGAAAGGATGATAATATATACTTAACTTGCATGTAAGTCGACAGTGATTATATTTTCGGATTAATAAAAAAAATTATTTATGTGATTATTTAATTAATAACAAATAGGCCTCAATAATTAAACATTGAATACAAATGTAGAAAATAAACAATAGTACAAATTGATTCAGCAACCATGTGGAGGATGTATAAAACTTGCCAGGAGTGGAGTGGTGTGTATACGAGTGTCTAAAGAAGATTAAAATGCAGATATATCGAAACAAACTCTGGTGGGATATTACAGCCTTTTAGAAAGGAAGGTTTGCTATTGTGAGATCATAGAATATAAAAGAAAATGCGAACTATTTTCTTGAAAACTACTGGTAACTGCTTATGAAAAACTATTAATAAATGTAAAGTTTGTACGAAAAAAGTACTCTTTCCAAAGTGATTTTGTTTCTTTGCAGCATTTTTGTTAGGGACAATTTGTCTATTTCATTCGCGCAATTATCAACTTTCCTTATGCACAGAATGTCGCTATACTATGAAAGTAAGAACTTTCCGCATATGCAACGGTGTTCTGGATTCGATATTCTTATTCAACTCTTATAGTAACCTCTAGCAGCAATAGGATTTAAAACTTCAACTAGTTTCTAACTGGCTATGCTCAAACCTACCCTTATCAGACACGAGATGCCCCATGCCAATGATGTTTTTATCATCTTCATGCGAATGAAATGAACATACTGTCTATATCGTATATGGTGCTATTCCCTAAGTCAAGTCTATACAAATTTCAAATACTAAATTTACATCAATAGCATCTTGCTTCGCGTTTCCCAACAAAGTTAAGATTTCATTATCAAGTAATTATGGACCATTAGAATTTAATATATTATGTTATGGTCACCCATTTCTAGACTGATCCATAGTTGTCCGTATGACCATTACCGCAGGTCAAATAGTTTACATGTATACCGACCGGCTAATCGACAGAATGTCAGTCGGTAGAAACTGAATCAGGATTGACAGCAGAATATCTCTTTATTCAGAGAGTGACATAAATATATCTCATCTAACATTATTATATACAATGTATTCGCTATTATGATTACCAGCGAGACTGAAATAATGTGATCGCATAAGTTCGACGGTTGAAAAATGTGGGTTTTGCTGTCGGCATCGATAAAGTAGTGGTTTATGTAATCAATTCACGTAATTACGCGACCGTATTAGTATACTTATTACACTAGACTGGAATAACTGACCATAATCTGGAATAGTGTAGTGGTTTTATTATGGACTGTATAAAGTTTAAATCATGATGATAAACGTGGTTATTTACATATAGATCGATTTAGTATATATTTTCTAGCAGAGATGGTTGTTTTATTTGTAATTTTTTAACTGTATATACCATTCATTATGCACATGAATTTCAGATGACTATTCATACTTTTTATATATGCAAGTCTGCGAATCAGTTGATTAACCATTTAAATATTTTTATAATTCACTTGAGTATGTTATGAATGGAGTTACGAATGGCCGAGTGGTCCAGGGCACACACCTTTTTTAGATCACTGACACTAACCTACGTCCGCTTGGGTTCGAGTCTCTACAAACCTGGGCATGCGAGAAAGATTGCGAGTAGCTTCCTGTGGGTCTGTGGTTCTCACCGGGTTCTTCATGTACCACATATTCTGGCCGGGATGCAGAGCCGAATAAAATCGTGTTATACACATACACTACACATGCACAAACACATACTAGCCTACCAACCAATTAAATTAAATTAAAAAGGTTTTCGTCCCAATGTGGTCGATAGCCATTGAAAACAATATGATAAAGAAATTCGAAGAAATTTCGTAATATTCTTTGTTTAATGGCAATTATATCCACGTATCTAGATGAGGATACATTGTTTATCACTTTGTAGAATTAATCTTTTGTAATATAGCACCACAAAATAATAGGTAAATAATAGGTAAAAAATATGTATCCTCTTAAATCACATATTATGTATTATGTTTTTTCAATAAAGAAAGAAAACAAATTATATCCACATATCACCCACGTGTACCAGGTTCGAATCCAACAACCTATTTTTCATTTTTATTTTTTAATATGTGTATTCAACGTTGAGTTGGGAAGGATAATTATGTTACTAATCAGCATTGGCCTTAGTAAATGAATGGCCTTATTTGGATTACTTCGGTAGAACCCCTAGAGGGGCCCTCCGTGATACATTATCACGCGTACACACGGGCTTTTGTTTATATTTAAACTGCTCGACGAACTTGGTACATAATAAGATCATCTTAAGAACAAATTTAAGTGTCACATTTAAATCCTGAACTAAATTGAATAATATTTCACATGATCCGAATCAGCTTTACAGTTTGGAGAATAGGCAGAAATCTGTGCCGAATCGGACTGGTGCAAGTTTGAGAGTAATTACCACATTAATGAAATATGTTAGTATGATAGATCAATCAAGAAAGTTAACAGTAACATTTGTTTAAAAATGTTTCTCGTGCTAATCCTGTTTTTGTTTTGTTATAAGAAATCTAACGAGTTTATTTGAACACACGGACTTTCAATTATAAGTGATTTATTTTTATATTATAGACATTACACAAACAAGATGAATGCAGAATGAGAAGGAAAGGTTTATTACAACGAAAACAGTCTTGAACAGTAGTGTGGAAGCAAAATGCATATTCATCCAATTCAGTTATATACAAAATCAAAGGTGAATAATGAATTGATGTTGGAAACATTGAATGAAAATGTGTGAATATATCTTTAATGTTATTACATTTGGTAGATAATTTATTACTTTTTAAAGATTGAGAAAAAAGAGAGTAAATAAAGTGAGAAATGTTCCAGTACCCATGTTAATATAATTTTTTAATATAAATATTAGAGTTCAGCAACGATAAAATGAAAGGATTTAAAATACATTTGGCTACCAATACTGAAACAGTTTTGCTGTATAACTGTCAGAGACGAGAACTGATGGTGAACAGCGGCCTTATTTCCCATCTTTTTCAGTACCAAGCGTAGGATCGTCTAAGAGAATTAAAAAAATCAGTATTCGGATACGTGCTGAACATATTCAATCAATGAAAAGGTATCCAACCATCTATTTTACAATCTTAACCCTCTCCATAAAATGACCCTGACTACTTAATAGTACGTTTAATAAATTTAATTACATTTATGTGAACATCAATGAATTTAAATAAGTTGCGATGAAACGATGATGACTCGTGCTGTTTGTTTTTCTGAACAAGTATTCCTGTCGTTTTCGTAGATATCCGATGAAAAGCAGAATCTCAGTAAATTCCACAATGATTTGGATATCACTGCATATGAACTTAGAGAAATTTACCAAAATGACCAAAACAGGGGGCCCAGTGTGGCCTAGTGGTCTAAAGCGCTCTCCGTTTCGGATCACTGCCATCTCACCTCTGTTTGCGTGGGTTCGAGTCTAAGATTCGGCTAATGTAGTTATGTGAGAAAACTTGCCAGTAACTTTTCGTGGATCGGTGGTTCTTTCCGGGGATTTTCCCGGGTTCTTCCTCCACCAATAATACTGGCCGCCATGTATAGCCTATATTGTGCTTAAAAATGGCGTTAAACCCAAATACAACAACAACAACCAAAACAGAATATACACTTTGCTATGATGGCATTTGCAACATTACGTTGGAATGACAAACATAAAAATATGAATTTGGATATAGGTGCAGCATATAATCTTTAAAACTTATTCAACAATGCACTGACACAGTTATTCGTTTCTGAACATATCTCACAAGTGAAATATTCTTCCTTGTTTTTCTTTTATTTTCCGGGTCTGACTTCGTTTCAGTTTCCCTTCCTAAACCATCCTGAGTTGCAAAGATATGGAATTTGCTTCCTTGTACACTTGAGTCAATACCAGATAATAAGATACAACATTCCTGTATTCCAATAATGCCGAAACCACCATCTGGAGATATCGTCACACATTTCTATCTTTCAAACAATTTATTTATTTCAGAGATAAATATTAAATAGGTTTTCTGGATGACAAATTTTGTGGTGACTTCTCCAACCATATGGGGCGACTTCTCCAGATCGGTGAGGCGAATTCTCACAAGGCGAGTTCTCCGTGATGAGACTTCTCCATGTACCTATAAAATGTACGCCCACGTGTGCAGCTGCAAATAATTGCGGTTTTAACAAAATAGGTGATATCAGACCCTTTCCCGAAAATTAACATCGCTTGGGTGAGGGGCTGATTTATCGGCCAAGTTAGGAAAACCATCCCACTAGAGTCTAAGTGTCGCAATTACGTTCCTTCTACCACTGTATGCCCGGAATATTCTACTCTATACTTCCTGCATTTTTGTCTTTCTTGAAAGCGACTTTTTTTCGCACAGAATAGATTCAGAGAAACAAGAAGACATTGAAAAAGATGATCTATGAAAGTCATCCCACCGTTTAAAAAAAACGGTATCAGTAAATAGTATTCAATTCGCACACATTAATGGACAAAAACTGATCCTAGGCAAGGATCACTTATTTTGTCATGGAAAGAAAACCAGACAAAGAATATATTGCCTCAGGATGGGAGTACGACACTTGTATTAAAAAAATTTAATCATGGACATGTAACTGAAGAAACCCATGAAACTGAAATCTAACCATGTACACATCCTTCAAAAAGAAAAGATGAATCCGACTTCAAAATAGATAAATGTAAAAAACTTCCCTTCAAAATACCTTTTCGTTTTTCACAAAAAATTCCACAACATAAATTTGTAAAATACCTTTACAACTTTTGGACAAAGGGTAGGGACTTATCAACTTATATATTTAAGAGTGTAATCAAACAATAAAAACAAATGTTCCTGTAAGTAGCTACGAGGTAAGAACGCTTTTTTATAAATAAAGCGTGTCTTTGAAAAAGTTTGCGAGTAATAATTTCACTGCTATACATAGAATGTTAAGGAAAGTTGAAACGTAAATTTCGTATTATAAACCAATAATGTTGCTGCAAGGTCAGCCTTGTTGTTAGTGTAATTGGTAATTGCAACAACACTTAGCGTAAAATGAGAGAGAGAGAGAGAGAGAGAGAGAGAGAGAGAGAGAGAGAGCGTCATGGACAAAAAGTTTGGCGATACACATTCATTTTAACTGTATTTGTTTTAATATGTAATGAAATACGTTAGTTTCATTGAACAAACCATTTTAAAAGCTGATTGAACCAAAATATTCATGAACAAAGAGCCCTTTTCTTACATTGGAAATTGCTCATATACACAAAAACGTCTGTTTGTGTATACATGTAATTGTTTTCAGAATTATGCCTAATGTCTTAATGTGGTGTTTGCATGTAACTGTGGTTATAATGGTTTCAATTAAATCTGTGATGAGTCGACCTTTCCTTCAGAAGGAGTAAAGATGAAATGATATATAAAGCTGGCATTGAATTTAAATGAGAAAGAATTACACCGGGTTTCCTCACTCACTAAACTGGTTATTTAAAAAGAACCTTGTATAACTTAGGTATTGTTCAAAGAACCTGAATTTCCTTTTATGTTGATGTATGATTGATGGGTATAATAAATAGTTATAGAAATAGCAACTCACAGAACCGTCGAAGCAATTTGGAAAGTGTTATTAAACGATTAGTCATTCATTGGTTCAATTTCAGTGAAATCCCAAAGTACAATTTTAAAACCATTTGATCGCTCTCATTACAAAGTCAAAAAAGTCCAGCATGATTATATGCTTACGTTTTTGTAATGAAATGTCTATCTAAAAACATTCTAGATACAACATATACTTAAATATGTTTAAACATTTTGTTTCTTTTCAAAATGTGCAGTACATTGTACATATTTCAGTGTAAGTGTTTGGCAGGACTGGATGGATGCAAGTTGGGAGAAATTGTGAGAATGACGAAAGAATGATAATATATACTTAACTTGCATGTAAGTCGACAGTGATTATATTTTCGGATTAATAAAAAAAATTATTTATGTGATTATTTAATTAATAACAAATAGGCCTCAATAATTAAACATTGAATACAAATGTAGAAAATAAACAATAGTACAAATTGATTCAGCAACCATGTGGAGGATGTATAAAACTTGCCGGGAGTGGAGTGGTGTGTATACGAGTGTCTAAAGAAGATTAAAATGCAGATATATCGAAACAAACTCTGGTGGGATATTACAGCCTTTTAGGAAGGAAGGTTTGCTATTGTGAGATCATAGAATATAAAACAAAATGCAAACTATCTTCTTGAAAACTTCTGGTAACTGCTTATGAAAAACTATTGTAATAAATGTAAAGTTTGTACGAAAAAAGTACTCTTACCAAAGTGATTTTGTTTCTTTGCAGCATTTTTGTAAGGGACAATTTATCTATTTCATTCGCGCAATTATCAACTTTCCTTATGCACAGAATGTCGCTATACTATGAAAGTAAGAACTTTCCGCATATGCAACGGTGTTCTGGATTCGATATTCTTATTCAACTCTTATAGTAACCTCTAGCAGCAATAGGATTTTAAACTTCAAGTAGTTTCTAACTGGCTATGATCAAACCTACCCTTATCAGACACGAGATGCCCATGGTAATGATGTTTTTATCATCTTCGTGCGAATAAAATGAGCATACTGTCTAAATCGTATCTGGTGCTATTCCCTAAGTCAAGTCTATACAAATTTCAAATACTAAATTTACATCAATAGCATCTTGCTTCGCGTTTCCCAACAAAGTTAAGATTTTATTATTAAGTAATTATGGACCATTAGAATTTAATATATTATGTTATGGTCACCCATTTCTAGACTGATCCATAGCTGTCCGTATGACTATTACCGCAGGTCAAATAGTTTACATGTATACCGACCGGTTAATCGACAGAATGTCAGTCGGTAGAAACTGAATCAGGATTGACAGCAGAATATCTCTTTATTCAGAGAATGACATAAATATATCTCATCTAACATTATTATATACAATGTATTCGCTATTATGATTACCAGCGAGACTGAAATAAAGTGATCGCATAAGTTGGACGGTTGAAAAATGTGGGTTTTGCTGTCGGCATCGATAAAGTAGTGGTTTATGTAATCAATTTACGTAATTACGCGACCGTATTAGTATACTTATTACACTAGACTGGAATAACTGACCATAATCTGGAATAGTGTAGTGGTTTTATTATGGACTGTATAAAGTTTAAATCATGATGATAAACGTGGTTATTTATATATAGATCGATTTAGTATATATTTTCTAGCAGAGATGGTTGTTTTATTTGTAATTTTTTAACTGTATATACCATTCATTATGCACATGAATTTCAGATGATTATTCATACTTTTTAATATATGCAAGTCTGCGAATCAGTTGATTAACCATTTAAATATTTTTATAATTCACTTGAGTATGTTATGAATGGAGTCACGAATGGCCGAGTGGTCCAGGGCACACACCTTTATTAGATCACTGACACTAACCTACGTCCGCTTGGGTTCGAGTCTCGACTCGACAAACGTGGGCATGCGAGAAAGATTGCGAGAAGCCTCCTGTGGGTCTGTGGTTCTCACCGGGTTCTTCATGTACCACATATTCTGGCCGGGATGCAGAGCCGAATAAAATCGTGTTATACACATACACTACACATGCACAAACACATACTAGACTACCAACCAATTAAATTAAATTAAAAAGGTTTTCGTCCCAATGTGGTCGATAGCCATTGAAAACAATATGATCAAGAAATTCGAAGTCTTTTCGTAATATTCTTTGTTTAATGGTAATTATATCCACGTATCTAGATGAGGATACATTGTTTATCACTTTGTAGAATTAATCTTTTGTAATATAGCACCACAAAATAATATGTAAATAATAGGTAAATAATACGTAAATAATATGTAAATAATATGTATACTCTTAACTCACATATTATATATTATGTTTTTTCAATAAAGAAAGAAAACAAATTATATCCACATATCACCCACGTGTACCAGGTTCGAATCCAGCAACCTATTTTTCATTTTTATATACTCTTAACTCACATATTATATATTATGTTTTTTCAATAAAGAAAGAAAACAAATTATATCCACATATCACCCACGTGTACCAGGTTCGAATCCAGCAACCAATTTTTCAATTTTATATACTCTTAACTCACATATTATATATTATGTTTTTTCAATGAAGAAAGAAAACAAATTATATCCACATATCACCCATGTGTACCAGGTTCGAATCCAGCAACCTATTTTTCATTTTTATTTTTTAATATGTGTATTCAACGTTGAGTTGGGAAGGATAATTATGTTACTAATCAGAAGTGGCCTTAGTAAATGAATGGCCTTATTTGGATTACTTCGGTAGGACCCCTAGAAGGGCCCTCCGTGATACATTATCACGCGTACACACGGGCTTTTGTTTATATTTAAACTGCTCGACGAACTTGGTACATAATAAGATCATCTTAAGAACAAATTTAAGTGTCACATTTAAATCCTGAACTAAATTGAATAATATTTCACATGATCCGAATCAGCTTTACAGTTTGGAGAATAGGCAGAAATCTGTGCCGAATCGGCCTGGTGCAAGTTTGAGAGTAACTACCACATTAATGAAATATGTTAGTATGATAGATCAATCAAGAAAGTTAACAGTAACATTTGTTTAATAATGTTTCTCGTGCTAATCCTGTTTTTGTTTTGTTATAAGAAATCTATTGAGTTTATTTGAACATACGGGCTTTCAATTATAAGTGATTTATTTTTATATTATATACATTGCACAAACAAGATGAATGCAGAATGAGAAGGAAAGGTTTATTACAACGAAAACAGTCTTGAACAGTAGTGTGGAAGCAAAATGCATATTCATCCGGTTCAGTTATATACAAAATCAAAGGTGAATAATGAATTGAAGTTTGAAACATTGAATGAAAATGTGTGAATATATCTTTAATGTTATTACATTTGGTAGACATTTATTACTTTTTAAAGATTGAGAAAAAGAGAGTAAATAAAGTGATAAATATTCCAGTACCCATGTTAATATAATTTTTAATATAAATATTAGAGTTCAGCAACGATAAAATGAAAGGATTTAAAATACTTTTGGCTACCAATACTGAAACAGTTTTGCTGTATAACTGTCATAGATGAGAACTGATGGTAAACAGCGGCCTTATTTCAAATCTTTTTCAGTACCAAGCGTAGGATCGTCTAAGAGAATTAAAAAAATCAGTATTCGAATACGTGCTGAACATATTCAATCAATGAAAAGGTATCCAACCATCTATTTGACAATCTTAACCCTCTCCAAAAAACGACCCTGACTACTTAATAGTACGTTTAATAAAATTAATTACATTTATTTGAACATCAATGAATTTAAATAAGTTGCGATGAAACGATGATGACTCGTGCTGTTTGTTTTTCTGAACAAGTATTCCTGTCGTTTTCGTAGATATCCGATGAAAAGCAGAATCTCAGTAAATTTCACAATGATATGGATATCACTGCATATGAACTTAGAGAAATTTACCAAAATGACCAAAACAGGGGGCCCAGTGTGGCCGAGTGGTCTAAAGCGCTCTCCGTTTCGGATCACTGCCATCTCACTTCTGTCTGCGTGGGTTCGAGTCTAAGATTCGGCTAATGTAGTTATGTGAGAAAGCTTGCCAGTAGCTTCTCGTGGGTCGGTGGTTCTTTCCGGGGATTTTCCCGGGTTCTTCCTCCACCAATAATACTGGCCGCCATGTATAGCCTATATTGTGATTAAAAATGGCGTTAAACCATAAAGAAACAAACAAACTTAATTTATTATACATATTATACTACAAAACAAAATTCATTAACGATAACACAAAACATACACCTGCGATTTTTCAAGATTAAACGATTAATACGCAATCTTTCATTTCAAATTTTTTTTTCTCGTAGCATAATTTAGGGGTGGAATAGAGTATGGCCAGTGTGAAGGGATCATGCTAACAAGTAATCCGATAAATCAACCCCACAAATCTATATTAATGCTGATGGACAATATGTCGCTCTGAGGTCACCTGTTCATCAAAATATACAATTTTGCGGCATGAAAATCATTCCGGAACAATCCTGCGTACACTTAAGACACATACCGGTAATTGGTAACAGCCATAATAGTGCGATATTTAAAGTGGCTACAAGACAGATGGTTTTTCGTTTGAAAAATAGAACGGGTGTGAGACCTCTGTAACACGAAATCGACTGAATCGGTGCTGACCGTCAATAAGTTAAAGGGTTAGAGTATTATCTCTGTAACTGAACAATTTAATCTTATTTTTCACTGAGATTTGCTAACCATTGACGAATGATAATAGAACTCGATACAGGGGCCCCGAGTGGCCGAGTGGTCTAAAGCGCTGTCCGTTACGGACCACTGCCTTCTCACCTCTGTCTGCGTGTGTTCGAGTCTAAGATTCGGCAAATGTAGTTATGTGAGAAAGCTTGCCAGTAGCTTCTCGTGGGTCGGTGGTTCTTTCCGGGCTTTGTCCGGTTTCTTCCTCCACCATTAATACTGGCCGCCATGTATAGCCTATATTGTGCTGAAAAATGGCGTTAAACCATTAAAAAAAACAAAACAAAAAAAAAGCTCGATACAAGCAACATTGATGCCTACTCGGGAAATGCGGTCGCTACTGAGTTCAACACCATGGCTAATATTCAGAATTCGGACGGTTTATAAAAGCTCACATGTACTACGCTCATCATGTAGTTTTTTCTTATTGTTTGTTAGTGTTTGTAATTTTAATATTTCTCAATAAAGCAAACAATTTAAAATGGAATGAAAAGTTTACAAATATATTTCACTACTAAATTGTCAATGCAAAATAAACAGGATTAAGCTATTTTATTAAATATAACAACACCATTATCACGCGTACACACGGGCTTTTGTTTATATTTAAACTGCTCGACGAACTTGGGACATAATAAGACGATCATCTTAAGAACAAATTTAAGTGTCACATTTAAATCCTGAACTAAACTGAATAATATTTCACATGATCCGAATCAGCTTTACAGTTTGGAGAATAGGCAGAAATCTGTGCCGAATCGGCCTGGTGCAAGTTTGAGAGTAATTACCACATTAATGAAATATGTTAGTATGATAGATCAATCAAGAAAGTTAACAGTAACATTTGTTTAAAAATGTTTCTCGTGCTAATCCTGTTTTTGTTTTGTTATAAGAAATCGAACGAGTTTATTTGAACACACGGACTTTCAATTATAAGTGATTTATTTTTATATTATAGACATTACACAAACAAGATGAATGCAGAATGAGAAGGAAAGGTTTATTACAACGAAAACAGTCTTGAACAATAGTGTGGAAGCAAAATGCATATTCATCCGGTTCAGTTATATACAAAATCAAAGGTGAATAATGAATTGAAGTTTGAAACATTGAATGAAAATGTGTGAATATATCTTTAATGTTATTACATTTGGTAGATAATTTATTACTTTTTAAAGATTGAGAAAAAGAGAGTAAATAAAGTGAGAAATATTCCAGTACCCATGTTAATATAATTTTTTAATATAAATATTAGAGTTCAGCAACGATAAAATGAAAGGATTTAAAATACTTTTGGCTACCAATACTGAAACAGTTTTGCTGTATACCTGTCATAGATGAGAACTGATGGTAAACAGCGGCCTTATTTCCCATCTTTTTCAGTACCAAGCGTAGGATCGTCTAAGAGAATTAAAAAAATCAGTATTCGAATACGTGCTGAACATATTCAATCAATGAAAAGGTATCCAACCATCTATTTGACAATCTTAACCCTCTCCAAAAAACGACCCTGACTACTTAATAGTACGTTTAATAAAATTAATTACATTTATTTGAACATCAATGAATTTAAATAAGTTGCGATGAAACGATGATGACTCGTGCTGTTTGTTTTTCTGAACAAGTATTCCTGTCGTTTTCGTAGATATCCGATGAAAAGCAGAATCTCAGTAAATTTCACAATGATATGGATATCACTGCATATGAACTTAGAGAAATTTACCAAAATGACCAAAACAGGGGGCCCAGTGTGGCCGAGTGGTCTAAAGCACTCTCCGTTTCGGATCACTGCCATCTCACTTCTGTCTGCGTGGGTTCGAGTCTAAGATTCGGCTAATGTAGTTATGTGAGAAAGCTTGCCAGTAGCTTCTCGTGGGTCGGTGGTTCTTTCCGGGGATTTTCCCGGGTTCTTCCTCCACCAATAATACTGGCCGCCATGTATAGCCTATATTGTGATTAAAAATGGCGTTAAACCATAAAGAAACAAACAAACTTAATTTATTATACATATTATACTACAAAACAAAATTCATTAACGATAACACAAAACATACACCTGCGATTTTTCAAGATTAAACGATTAATACGCAATCTTTCATTTCAAATTTTTTTTTCTCGTAGCATAATTTAGGGGTGGAATAGAGTATGGCCAGTGTGAAGGGATCATGCTAACAAGTAATCCGATAAATCAACCCCACAAATCTATATTAATGCTGATGGACAATATGTCGCTCTGAGGTCACCTGTTCATCAAAATATACAATTTTGCGGCATGAAAATCATTCCGGAACAATCCTGCGTACACTTAAGACACATACCGGTAATTGGTAACAGCCATAATAGTGCGATATTCAAAGTGGCTACAAGACAGATGGTTTTTCGTTTGAAAAATAGAACGGGTGTGAGACCTCTGTAACACGAAATCGACTGAATCGGTGCTGACCGTCAATAAGTTAAAGGGTTAGAGTATTATCTCTGTAACTGAACAATTTAATCTTATTTTTCACTGAGATTTGCTAACCATTGACGAATGATAATAGAACTCGATACAGGGGCCCCGAGTGGCCGAGTGGTCTAAAGCGCTGTTCGTTACGGACCACTGCCTTCTCACCTCTGTCTGCGTGTGTTCGAGTCTAAGATTCGGCAAATGTAGTTATGTGAGAAAGCTTGCCAGTAGCTTCTCGTGGGTCGGTGGTTCTTTCCGGGCTTTGTCCGGTTTCTTCCTCCACCATTAATACTGGCCGCCATGTATAGCCTATATTGTGCTGAAAAATGGCGTTAAACCATTAAAAAAAAAACAAAACAAAAAAAAAACTCGATACAAGCAACATTGATGCCTACTCGGGGAATGCGGTCGCTACTGAGTTCAACACCATGGCTAATATTCAGAATTCGGACGGTTTATAAAAGCTCACATGTACTACGCTCATCATGTAGTTTTTTTCTTATTGTTTGTTAGTGTTTGTAATTTTAATATTTCTCAATAAAGCAAACAATTTAAAGTGGAATGAAAAGTTTAAAAATATATTTCACTACTAAATTGTCAATGCAAAATAAACAGGATTAAGCTATTTTATTAAATATAACAACACCATTATCACGCGTACACACGGGCTTTTGTTTATATTTAAACTGCTCGACGAACTTGGGACATAATAAGACGATCATCTTAAGAACAAATTTAAGTGTCACATTTAAATCCTGAACTAAACTGAATAATATTTCACATGATCCGAATCAGCTTTACAGTTTGGAGAACAGGCAGAAATCTGTGCCGAATCGGCCTGGTGCAAGTTTGAGAGTAATTACCACATTAATGAAATATGTTAGTATGATAGATCAATCAAGAAAGTTAACAGTAACATTTGTTTAAAAATGTTTCTCGTGCTAATCCTGTTTTTGTTTTGTTATAAGAAATCGAACGAGTTTATTTGAACACACGGACTTTCAATTATAAGTGATTTATTTTTATATTATAGACATTACACAAACAAGATGAATGCAGAATGAGAAGGAAAGGTTTATTACAACGAAAACAGTCTTGAACAATAGTGTGGAAGCAAAATGCATATTCATCCGGTTCAGTTATATACAAAATCAAAGGTGAATAATGAATTGAAGTTTGAAACATTGAATGAAAATGTGTGAATATATCTTTAATGTTATTACATTTGTTAGATAATTTATTACTTTTTAAAGATTGAGAAAAAGAGAGTAAATAAAGTGAGAAATATTCCAGTACCTATGTTAATATAATTTTTTAATATAAATATTAGAGTTCAGCAACGATAAAATGAAAGGATTTAAAATACTTTTGGCTACCAATACTGAAACAGTTTTGCTGTATACCTGTCATAGATGAGAACTGATGGTAAACAGCGGCCTTATTTCAAATCTTTTTCAGTACCAAGCGTAGGATCGTCTAAGAGAATTAAAAAAATCAGTATTCGAATACGTGCTGAACATATTCAATCAATGAAAAGGTATCCAACCATCTATTTGACAATCTTAACCCTCTCCAAAAAACGACCCTGACTACTTAATAGTACGTTTAATAAAATTAATTACATTTATTTGAACATCAATGAATTTAAATAAGTTGCGATGAAACGATGATGACTCGTGCTGTTTGTTTTTTTGAACAAGTATTCCTGTCGTTTTCGTAGATATCCGATGAAAAGCAGAATCTCAGTAAATTTCACAATGATATGGATATCACTGCATATGAACTTAGAGAAATTTACCAAAATGACCAAAACAGGGGGCCCAGTGTGGCCGAGTGGTCTAAAGCACTCTCCGTTTCGGATCACTGCCATCTCACTTCTGTCTGCGTGTGTTCGAGTCTAAGATTCGGCAAATGTAGTTATGTGAGAAAGCTTGCCAGTAGCTTCTCGTGGGTCGGTGGTTCTTTCCGGGCTTTGTCCGGTTTCTTCCTCCACCATTAATACTGGCCGCCATGTATAGCCTATATTGTGCTGAAAAATGGCGTTAAACCATTAAAAAAAAACAAAACAAAAAAAAAAACTCGATACAAGCAACATTGATGCCTACTCGGGAAATGCGGTCGCTACTGAGTTCAACACCATGGCTAATATTCAGAATTCGGACGGTTTATAAAAGCTCACATGTACTACGCTCATCATGTAGTTTTTTCTTATTGTTTGTTAGTGTTTGTAATTTTAATATTTCTCAATAAAGCAAACAATTTAAAGTGGAATGAAAAGTTTAAAAGTATATTTCACTACTAAATTGTCAATGCAAAATAAACAGGATTAAGCTATTTAATTAAATATAACAACACCATTATCACGCGTACACACGGGCTTTTGTTTATATTTAAACTGCTCGACGAACTTGGGACATAATAAGACGATCATCTTAAGAACAAATTTAAGTGTCACATTTAAATCC
This sequence comes from Unio pictorum, assembly GCA_030141615.1. Taxonomy (NCBI): domain Eukaryota; kingdom Metazoa; phylum Mollusca; class Bivalvia; order Unionida; family Unionidae; genus Unio; species Unio pictorum. Next base: position 14,845,142 of record JARLTB010000088.1, on the reverse strand, counting down.
TGAACTAAACTGAATAATATTTCACATGATCCGAATCAGCTTTACAGTTTGGAGAACAGGCAGAAATCTGTGCCGAATCGGCCTGGTGCAAGTTTGAGAGTAATTACCACATTAATGAAATATGTTAGTATGATAGATCAATCAAGAAAGTTAACAGTAACATTTGTTTAAAAATGTTTCTCGTGCTAATCCTGTTTTTGTTTTGTTATAAGAAATCGAACGAGTTTATTTGAACACACGGACTTTCAATTATAAGTGATTTATTTTTATATTATAGACATTACACAAACAAGATGAATGCAGAATGAGAAGGAAAGGTTTATTACAACGAAAACAGTCTTGAACAATAGTGTGGAAGCAAAATGCATATTCATCCGGTTCAGTTATATACAAAATCAAAGGTGAATAATGAATTGAAGTTTGAAACATTGAATGAAAATGTGTGAATATATCTTTAATGTTATTACATTTGTTAGATAATTTATTACTTTTTAAAGATTGAGAAAAAGAGAGTAAATAAAGTGAGAAATATTCCAGTACCTATGTTAATATAATTTTTTAATATAAATATTAGAGTTCAGCAACGATAAAATGAAAGGATTTAAAATACTTTTGGCTACCAATACTGAAACAGTTTTGCTGTATACCTGTCATAGATGAGAACTGATGGTAAACAGCGGCCTTATTTCCCATCTTTTTCAGTACCAAGCGTAGGATCGTCTAAGAGAATTAAAAAAATCAGTATTCGAATACGTGCTGAACATATTCAATCAATGAAAAGGTATCCAACCATCTATTTGACAATCTTAACCCTCTCCAAAAAACGACCCTGACTACTTAATAGTACGTTTAATAAAATTAATTACATTTATTTGAACATCAATGAATTTAAATAAGTTGCGATGAAACGATGATGACTCGTGCTGTTTGTTTTTCTGAACAAGTATTCCTGTCGTTTTCGTAGATATCCGATGAAAAGCAGAATCTCAGTAAATTTCACAATGATATGGATATCACTGCATATGAACTTAGAGAAATTTACCAAAATGACCAAAACAGGGGGCCCAGTGTGGCCGAGTGGTCTAAAGCACTCTCCGTTTCGGATCACTGCCATCTCACTTCTGTCTGCGTGGGTTCGAGTCTAAGATTCGGCTAATGTAGTTATGTGATAAAGCTTGCCAGTAGCTTCTCGTGGGTCGGTGGTTCTTTCCGGGGATTTTCCCGGGTTCTTCCTCCACCAATAATACTGGCCGCCATGTATAGCCTATATTGTGATTAAAAATGGCGTTAAACCATAAAGAAACAAACAAACTTAATTTATTATACATATTATACTACAAAACAAAATTCATTAACGATAACACAAAACATACACCTGCGATTTTTCAAGATTAAACGATTAATACGCAATCTTTCATTTCAAATTATTTTTTCTCGTAGCATAATTTAGGGGTGGAATAGAGTATGGCCAGTGTGAAGGGATCATGCTAACAAGTAATCCGATAAATCAACCCCACAAATCTATATTAATGCTGATGGACAATATGTCGCTCTGAGGTCACCTGTTCATCAAAATATACAATTTTGCGGCATGAAAATCATTCCGGAACAATCCTGCGTACACTTAAGACACATACCGGTAATTGGTAACAGCCATAATAGTGCGATATTCAAAGTGGCTACAAGACAGATGGTTTTTCGTTTGAAAAATAGAACGGGTGTGAGACCTCTGTAACACGAAATCGACTGAATCGGTGCTGACCGTCAATAAGTTAAAGGGTTAGAGTATTATCTCTGTAACTGAACAATTTAATCTTATTTTTCACTGAGATTTGCTAACCATTGACGAATGATAATAGAACTCGATACAGGGGCCCCGAGTGGCCGAGTGGTCTAAAGCGCTGTCCGTTACGGACCACTGCCTTCTCACCTCTGTCTGCGTGTGTTCGAGTCTAAGATTCGGCAAATGTAGTTATGTGAGAAAGCTTGCCAGTAGCTTCTCGTGGGTCGGTGGTTCTTTCCGGGCTTTGTCCGGTTTCTTCCTCCACCATTAATACTGGCCGCCATGTATAGCCTATATTGTGCTGAAAAATGGCGTTAAACCATTAAAAAAAAAAAAAAAAAAAAAAAAAACTCGATACAAGCAACATTGATGCCTACTCGGGAAATGCGGTCGCTACTGAGTTCAACACCATGGCTAATATTCAGAATTCGGACGGTTTATAAAAGCTCACATGTACTACGCTCATCATGTAGTTTTTTCTTATTGTTTGTTAGTGTTTGTAATTTTAATATTTCTCAATAAAGCAAACAATTTAAAGTGGAATGAAAAGTTTACAAATATATTTCACTACTAAATTGTCAATGCAAAATAAACAGGATTAAGCTATTTTATTAAATATAACAACACCATTATCACGCGTACACACGGGCTTTTGTTTATATTTAAACTGCTCGACGAACTTGGGACATAATAAGACGATCATCTTAAGAACAAATTTAAGTGTCACATTTAAATCCTGAACTAAACTGAATAATATTTCACATGATCCGAATCAGCTTTACAGTTTGGAGAATAGGCAGAAATCTGTGCCGAATCGGCCTGGTGCAAGTTTGAGAGTAATTACCACATTAATGAAATATGTTAGTATGATAGATCAATCAAGAAAGTTAACAGTAACATTTGTTTAAAAATGTTTCTCGTGCTAATCCTGTTTTTGTTTTGTTATAAGAAATCGAACGAGTTTATTTGAACACACGGACTTTCAATTATAAGTGATTTATTTTTATATTATAGACATTACACAAACAAGATGAATGCAGAATGAGAAGGAAAGGTTTATTACAACGAAAACAGTCTTGAACAATAGTGTGGAAGCAAAATGCATATTCATCCGGTTCAGTTATATACAAAATCAAAGGTGAATAATGAATTGAAGTTTGAAACATTGAATGAAAATGTGTGAATATATCTTTAATGTTATTACATTTGGTAGATAATTTATTACTTTTTAAAGATTGAGAAAAAAGAGAGTAAATAAAGTGAGAAATATTCCAGTACCCATGTTAATATAATTTTTTAATATAAATATTAGAGTTCAGCAACGATAAAATGAAAGGATTTAAAATACTTTTGGCTACCAATACTGAAACAGTTTTGCTGTATACCTGTCATAGATGAGAACTGGTGGTAAACAGCGGCCTTATTTCCCATCTTTTTCAGTACCAAGCGTAGGATCGTCTAAGAGAATTAAAAAAATCAGTATTCGAATACGTGCTGAACATTTTCAATCAATGAAAAGGTATCCAACCATCTATTTGACAATCTTAACCCTCTCCAAAAAACGACCCTGACTACTTAATAGTACGTTTAATAAAATTAATTACATTTATTTGAACATCAATGAATTTAAATAAGTTGCGATGAAACGATGATGACTCGTGCTGTTTGTTTTTCTGAACAAGTATTCCTGTCGTTTTCGTAGATATCCGATGAAAAGCAGAATCTCAGTAAATTTCACAATGATATGGATATCACTGCATATGAACTTAGAGAAATTTACCAAAATGACCAAAACAGGGGGCCCAGTGTGGCCGAGTGGTCTAAAGCACTCTCCGTTTCGGATCACTGCCATCTCACTTCTGTCTGCGTGGGTTCGAGTCTAAGATTCGGCTAATGTAGTTATGTGAGAAAGCTTGCCAGTAGCTTCTCGTGGGTCGGTGGTTCTTTCCGGGGATTTTCCCGGGTTCTTCCTCCACCAATAATACTGGCCGCCATGTATAGAGTATATTGTGATTAAAAATGGCGTTAAACCATAAAGAAACAAACAAACTTAATTTATTATATATATTATACTACAAAACAAAATTCATTAACGATAACACAAAACATACACCTGCGATTTTTCAAGATTAAACGATTAATACGCAATCTTTCATTTCAAATTTTTTTTTCTCGTAGCATAATTTAGGGGTGGAATAGAGTATGGCCAGTGTGAAGGGATCATGCTAACAAGTAATCCGATAAATCAACCCCACAAATCTATATTAATGCTGATGGACAATATGTCGCTCTGAGGTCACCTGTTCATCAAAATATACAATTTTGCGGCATGAAAATCATTCCGGAACAATCCTGCGTACACTTAAGACACATACCGGTAATTGGTAACAGCCATAATAGTGCGATATTCAAAGTGGCTACAAGACAGATGGTTTTTCGTTTGAAAAATAGAACGGGTGTGAGACCTCTGTAACACGAAATCGACTGAATCGGTGCTGACCGTCAATAAGTTAAAGGGTTAGAGTATTATCTCTGTAACTGAACAATTTAATCTTATTTTTCACTGAGATTTGCTAACCATTGACGAATGATAATAGAACTCGATACAGGGGCCCCGAGTGGCCGAGTGGTCTAAAGCGCTGTCCGTTACGGACCACTGCCTTCTCACCTCTGTCTGCGTGTGTTCGAGTCTAAGATTCGGCAAATGTAGTTATGTGAGAAAGCTTGCCAGTAGCTTCTCGTGGGTCGGTGGTTCTTTCCGGGCTTTGTCCGGTTTCTTCCTCCACCATTAATACTGGCCGCCATGTATAGCCTATATTGTGCTGAAAAATGGCGTTAAACCATTAAAAAAAAAAAAAAAAAAAAAAAAAACTCGATACAAGCAACATTGATGCCTACTCGGGAAATGCGGTCGCTACTGAGTTCAACACCATGGCTAATATTCAGAATTCGGACGGTTTATAAAAGCTCACATGTACTACGCTCATCATGTAGTTTTTTCTTATTGTTTGTTAGTGTTTGTAATTTTAATATTTCTCAATAAAGCAAACAATTTAAAGTGGAATGAAAAGTTTAAAAATATATTTCACTACTAAATTGTCAATGCAAAATAAACAGGATTAAGCTATTTAATTAAATATAACAACACCATTATCACGCGTACACACGGGCTTTTGTTTATATTTAAACTGCTCGACGAACTTGGGACATAATAAGACGATCATCTTAAGAACAAATTTAAGTGTCACATTTAAATCCTGAACTAAACTGAATAATATTTCACATGATCCGAATCAGCTTTACAGTTTGGAGAACAGGCAGAAATCTGTGCCGAATCGGCCTGGTGCAAGTTTGAGAGTAATTACCACATTAATGAAATATGTTAGTATGATAGATCAATCAAGAAAGTTAACAGTAACATTTGTTTAAAAATGTTTCTCGTGCTAATCCTGTTTTTGTTTTGTTATAAGAAATCGAACGAGTTTATTTGAACACACGGACTTTCAATTATAAGTGATTTATTTTTATATTATAGACATTACACAAACAAGATGAATGCAGAATGAGAAGTAAAGGTTTATTACAACGAAAACAGTCTTGAACAATAGTGTGGAAGCAAAATGCATATTCATCCGGTTCAGTTATATACAAAATCAAAGGTGAATAATGAATTGAAGTTTGAAACATTGAATGAAAATGTGTGAATATATCTTTAATGTTATTACATTTGGTAGATAATTTATTACTTTTTAAAGATTGAGAAAAAGAGAGTAAATAAAGTGAGAAATATTCCAGTACCCATGTTAATATATTTTTTTAATATAAATATTAGAGTTCAGCAACGATAAAATGAAAGGATTTAAAATACTTTTGGCTACCAATACTGAAACAGTTTTGCTGTATACCTGTCATAGATGAGAACTGATGGTAAACAGCGGCCTTATTTCCCATCTTTTTCAGTACCAAGCGTAGGATCGTCTAAGAGAATTAAAAAAATCAGTATTCGAATACGTGCTGAACATATTCAATCAATGAAAAGGTATCCAACCATCTATTTGACAATCTTAACCCTCTCCAAAAAACGACCCTGACTACTTAATAGTACGTTTAATAAAATTAATTACATTTATTTGAACATCAATGAATTTAAATAAGTTGCGATGAAACGATGATGACTCGTGCTGTTTGTTTTTCTGAACAAGTATTCCTGTCGTTTTCGTAGATATCCGATGAAAAGCAGAATCTCAGTAAATTTCACAATGATATGGATATCACTGCATATGAACTTAGAGAAATTTACCAAAATGACCAAAACAGGGGGCCCAGTGTGGCCGAGTGGTCTAAAGCACTCTCCGTTTCGGATCACTGCCATCTCACTTCTGTCTGCGTGGGTTCGAGTCTAAGATTCGGCTAATGTAGTTATGTGAGAAAGCTTGCCAGTAGCTTCTCGTGGGTCGGTGGTTCTTTCCGGGGATTTTCCCGGGTTCTTCCTCCACCAATAATACTGGCCGCCATGTATAGCCTATATTGTGATTAAAAATGGCGTTAAACCATAAAGAAACAAACAAACTTAATTTATTATACATATTATACTACAAAACAAAATTCATTAACGATAACACAAAACATACACCTGCGATTTTTCAAGATTAAACGATTAATACGCAATCTTTCATTTCAAATTTTTTTTTCTCGTAGCATAATTTAGGGGTGGAATAGAGTATGACCAGTGTGAAGGGATCATGCTAACAAGTAATCCGATAAATCAACCCCACAAATCTATATTAATGCTGATGGACAATATGTCGCTCTGAGGTCACCTGTTCATCAAAATATACAATTTTGCGGCATGAAAATCATTCCGGAACAATCCTGCGTACACTTAAGACACATACCAGTAATTGGTAACAGCCATAATAGTGCGATATTCAATGTGGCTACAAGACAGATGGTTTTTCGTTTGAAAAATAGAACGGGTGTGAGACCTCTGTAACACGAAATCGACTGAATCGGTGCTGACCGTCAATAAGTTAAAGGGTTAGAGTATTATCTCTGTAACTGAACAATTTAATCTTATTTTTCACTGAGATTTGCTAACCATTGACGAATGATAATAGAACTCGATACAGGGGCCCCGAGTGGCCGAGTGGTCTAAAGCGCTGTCCGTTACGGACCACTGCCTTCTCACCTCTGTCTGCGTGTGTTCGAGTCTAAGATTCGGCAAATGTAGTTATGTGAGAAAGCTTGCCAGTAGCTTCTCGTGGGTCGGTGGTTCTTTCCGGGATTTGTCCGGTTTCTTCCTCCACCATTAATACTGGCCGCCATGTATAGCCTATATTGTGCTGAAAAATGGCGTTAAACCATTAAAAAAAAAAAAAACAAAAAAAAAACTCGATACAAGCAACATTGATGCCTACTCGGGAAATGCGGTCGCTACTGAGTTCAACACCATGGCTAATATTCAGAATTCGGACGGTTTATAAAAGCTCACATGTACTACGCTCATCATGTAGTTTTTTCTTATTGTTTGTTAGTGTTTGTAATTTTAATATTTCTCAATAAAGCAAACAATTTAAAGTGGAATGAAAAGTTTACAAATATATTTCACTACTAAATTGTCAATGCAAAATAAACAGGATTAAGCTATTTTATTAAATATAACAACACCATTATCACGCGTACACACGGGCTTTTGTTTATATTTAAACTGCTCGACGAACTTGGGACATAATAAGACGATCATCTTAAGAACAAATTTAAGTGTCACATTTAAATCCTGAACTAAACTGAATAATATTTCACATGATCCGAATCAGCTTTACAGTTTGGAGAATAGGCAGAAATCTGTGCCGAATCGGCCTGGTGCAAGTTTGAGAGTAATTACCACATTAATGAAATATGTTAGTATGATAGATCAATCAAGAAAGTTAACAGTAACATTTGTTTAAAAATGTTTCTCGTGCTAATCCTGTTTTTGTTTTGTTATAAGAAATCGAACGAGTTTATTTGAACACACGGACTTTCAATTATAAGTGATTTATTTTTATATTATAGACATTACACAAACAAGATGAATGCAGAATGAGAAGGAAAGGTTTATTACAACGAAAACAGTCTTGAACAATAGTGTGGAAGCAAAATGCATATTCATCCGGTTCAGTTATATACAAAATCAAAGGTGAATAATGAATTGAAGTTTGAAACATTGAATGAAAATGTGTGAATATATCTTTAATGTTATTACATTTGGTAGATAATTTATTACTTTTTAAAGATTGAGAAAAAGAGAGTAAATAAAGTGAGAAATATTCCAGTACCCATGTTAATATAATTTTTTAATATAAATATTAGAGTTCAGCAACGATAAAATGAAAGGATTTAAAATACTTTTGGCTACCAATACTGAAACAGTTTTGCTGTATACCTGTCATAGATGGGAACTGATGGTAAACAGCGGCCTTATTTCCCATCTTTTTCAGTACCAAGCGTAGGATCGTCTAAGAGAATTAAAAAAATCAGTATTCGAATACGTGCTGAACATATTCAATCAATGAAAAGGTATCCAACCATCTATTTGACAATCTTAACCCTCTCCAAAAAACGACCCTGACTACTTAATAGTACGTTTAATAAAATTAATTACATTTATTTGAACATCAATGAATTTAAATAAGTTGCGATGAAACGATGATGACTCGTGCTGTTTGTTTTTCTGAACAAGTATTCCTGTCGTTTTCCTAGATATCCGATGAAAAGCAGAATCTCAGTAAATTTCACAATGATATGGATATCACTGCATATGAACTTAGAGAAATTTACCAAAATGACCAAAACAGGGGGCCCAGTGTGGCCGAGTGGTCTAAAGCACTCTCCGTTTCGGATCACTGCCATCTCACTTCTGTCTACGTGGGTTCGAGTCTAAGATTCGGCTAATGTAGTTATGTGAGAAAGCTTGCCAGTAGCTTCTCGTGGGTCGGTGGTTCTTCCGGGGATTTTCCCGGGTTCTTCCTCCACCAATAATACTGGCCGCCATGTATAGCCTATATTGTGATTAAAAATGGCGTTAAACCATAAAGAAACAAACAAACTTAATTTATTATACATATTATACTACAAAACAAAATTCATTAACGATAACACAAAACATACACCTGCGATTTTTCAAGATTAAACGATTAATACGCAATCTTTCATTTCAAATTTTTTTTTCTCGTAGCATAATTTAGGGGTGGAATAGAGTATGGCCAGTGTGAAGGGATCGTGCTAACAAGTAATCCGATAAATCAACCCCACAAATCTATATTAATGCTGATGGACAATATGTCGCTCTGAGGTCACCTGTTCATCAAAATATACAATTTTGCGGCATGAAAATCATTCCGGAACAATCCTGCGTACACTTAAGACACATACCGGTAATTGGTAACAGCCATAATAGTGCGATATTCAAAGTGGCTACAAGACAGATGGTTTTTCGTTTGAAAAATAGAACGGGTGTGAGACCTCTGTAACACGAAATCGACTGAATCGGTGCTGACCGTCAATAAGTTAAAGGGTTAGAGTATTATCTCTGTAACTGAACAATTTAATCTTATTTTTCACTGAGATTTGCTAACCATTGACGAATGATAATAGAACTCGATACAGGGGCCCCGAGTGGCCGAGTGGTCTAAAGCGCTGTCCGTTACGGACCACTGCCTTCTCACCTCTGTCTGCGTGTGTTCGAGTCTAAGATTCGGCAAATGTAGTTATGTGAGAAAGCTTGCCAGTAGCTTCTCGTGGGTCGGTGGTTCTTTCCGGGATTTGTCCGGTTTCTTCCTCCACCATTAATACTGGCCGCCATGTATAGCCTATATTGTGCTGAAAAATGGCGTTAAACCATTAAAAAAAAAACCCCCCCAAAAAAACTCGATACAAGCAACATTGATGCCTACTCGGGAAATGCGGTCGCTACTGAGTTCAACACCATGGCTAATATTCAGAATTCGGACGGTTTATAAAAGCTCACATGTACTACGCTCATCATGTAGTTTTTTCTTATTGTTTGTTAGTGTTTGTAATTTTAATATTTCTCAATAAAGCAAACAATTTAAAGTGGAATGAAAAGTTTACAAATATATTTCACTACTAAATTGTCAATGCAAAATAAACAGGATTAAGCTATTTAATTAAATATAACAACACCATTATCACGCGTACACACGGGCTTTTGTTTATATTTAAACTGCTCGACGAACTTGGGACATAATAAGACGATCATCTTAAGAACAAATTTAAGTGTCACATTTAAATCCTGAACTAAACTGAATAATATTTCACATGATCCGAATCAGCTTTACAGTTTGGAGAATAGGCAGAAATCTGTGCCGAATCGGCCTGGTGCAAGTTTGAGAGTAATTACCACATTAATGAAATATGTTAGTATGATAGATCAATCAAGAAAGTTAACAGTAACATTTGTTTAAAAATGTTTCTCGTGCTAATCCTGTTTTTGTTTTGTTATAAGAAATCGAACGAGTTTATTTGAACACACGGACTTTCAATTATAAGTGATTTATTTTTATATTATAGACATTACACAAACAAGATGAATGCAGAATGAGAAGGAAAGGTTTATTACAACGAAAACAGTCTTGAACAATAGTGTGGAAGCAAAATGCATATTCATCCGGTTCAGTTATATACAAAATCGAAGGTGCATAATGAATTGATGTTGGAAACATTGAATGAAAATGTGTGAATATGTCTTTAATGTTATTACATTTGGTAGATAATTTATTACTTTTTAAAGATTGAGAAAAAAGAGAGTAAATAAAGTGAGAAATGTTCCAGTACCCATGTTTCCCTGGTTCTTCCTCCACCATTAATACTGGCCGCCATGTATAGCCTATCGTGTGCTTAAAAATGGCGTTAAACCATTAAAAAGAATAAGAAAACAATTACCGCAAGTCAAATAGTTTACATGTATACCGACCGGCTAATTGACAGAATGTCATTAGGTAGAAATTGAATTTAAGTTTGATAGTGACTCTAAGGTAGAAATTCCATTTGGATATAAGTATCTAAAAGCAGCTTAATGACTTTTTTAATTTTATGTAACTAATCTGTTCATGTTTTTATTTATTTTTGTCAGTGCAGTAGCGTCGCTATGGGGGTGCGGACAGCACCGGGTGACACCATCTCAGAGGGGTGATACCAAATGAAAAATTGCAAATTTTACAGAGCACACACTGCTCGGTCTAGTCGGATTTCATAAGCGTATAACCTATCACAGTGGCGTCGCTAGGGGCGTGCGGACCTCACCGGGTGACACCATCAGAGGGGGTGACACCAAAATAACTGTCTATAAAGTTTTTGTATGGTATGTTACAGAAGGTGGTCCATGGGGGTGACACCATTAGTTACCGCACAGGGTGACACCAACCCTAGTGACGCCACTGTGTCAGTGTCAAGGTAAAAATTAAATAGAAACTTACTGTATTGTGAATTAAATAAGAAAATAATCAGATCTTCTATAAGTCCAAAAGAATCAAGGTTTTGGATTAAATTCGATTATTCATTGTACCGATGGTCTTGTATAGTTTTATGTGCCAACAGTCCTGAGATATCACAATTATATAATTTTGAATGTCATTGACTGAATACATAATAATCCCCAAAAAGTGTTTTTGTCCAAAAAGTTAATGCACACTTTGTAATTCCAATGAATAATTTGTAAATCAATGATCCCTCTCCAATTATATATGAACAGAACAAAATCACTGATTGTAGATTCATAAAGACTTACATAAAAGCATGAATGAAGACTGTGTTTACCAAAACCTCTTTTATATACATCCCCACTTTACGTACGTCGCAGTAATTTATTTTGAATAAAACTCCATCATCTTAATTGAAAATTACACCAAACTGTAAACTTCCAAAACCTTGATGGTTGTTGCAAAGTTTCGATTCAGTTTATAGTTATCATGTGGAGTAGTCAAAAGCGATTGGTTCAAAGAATATGATGCACAAATCTGAGTCGTATAGACTCGCTAAGCTAAGCTGAGATTTTTTAATGTCGGCATGGTTTCACTTTTAATAAATAAATACTCTTCTCTTAACCAGCTTATGAGACAACCCATGTAATAGCTGCTCGTTATATAATGTGACTTCCCCTTCACTTTTATCATTATGTTTAACACCATTCGTCTGTCATTATTTTTAAACAGTTCCAAAAAAAACTTTAATTTTGGAAACAACATATCTTGCTATTTCAGATTTAACGGAACTATCACTGTTCCTCTGACATTTTGTTTAAAAAAAATTGCATGCCTGCCTATACTTAATTCAGTTTTGTAACTTACTTAGTGGGACTTTTACCAGACTAATAATATATGGGTACCAATCTAATTTAGATCAGAAATCCAGTCTTATGGCGGTAATCTGGTGTACAACAACAATGTTCATGCTCTGTTCACCTTGTGGTTCACCAATCAAATTACTACTTTCCAATATGAAAGTGACAGCATTCGGAACATATTGATAATAATTACTCTTACACGAATGCGCATCACTTTCTCTAATAGGATGTTAAACATAAGTTCCAAAACACATCAACAAATGATTTAGTATGTGCCTGTCCGATCTCCATGTAAGAATGTGGCGATTTGAATTTAGACTGGCATAGGTGGATAGTGAATTCACTGTCTGACTGGTTGTTCTTACACAGACATATGCATTCGCGATAGACTATTCACAACTTTTCAGGCAATCCAATAGTTCATATCCCAAATGTATACCAATAGCTGCCATTAATATATCGCCCTTGCTACAGTACAGAAATTACTTGAAAGTATTTAATGACATTCTCTCTGCTTTGGATAGTGGAAAGAATACAGTCCTCACCCAACTTGAGTTGTCTTAAGTATTTGACAAAATACACCATGATATATTACTTCACTGTCTCCAACATGTATTTAGCATTCAGAATACAGCCTTACATTGGTTCACGTCCTACTTAGTCAACAGGACACAAATTGTATCTGCAAATGAAATAAACTCCTGCCCATTTGATCTATGCTGTGGTGTTTCACAGGGGTCTGTTATTGGACCGGTTCTCTTCATTCTATACACTAGGCCGCTCTCAACTGTCATAGATCATCACCCAGTGTCTCACCAACTGTACGTTGATGACACCCATATATACAAGTCTATTCACCCAACTGAAGTTAATGGTACCATCCATAGAGTAGTGAGGTGCATTTATGATGTGAAATCATGAATGACATGTAACAAGCTGCTGATGAATGATGATAAAACTGAGACCATTCTGATCACAACACAAATATTTTTTCATTCACATTCCTTACCTCAAACAATAAATAACAGCAACACAATAAATTAAATTTACAGCCAGTATGAAACCTAGGTGTTACTCTAGACAGTACTCTCACGTTGCACCCGCATGTCAAGAACATATGTAAGACTGCATATCTTGAGCTGAGTCACATCAGTTCAATTCGCAAATATCTTTCAGTTGATGCCACTAAAACACTTATGTATTCATTAGTACTCTCAAGACCGGACTATTGTAACTCAGTTATGTCTGTTTCGTCACAATATCTACTCCAGAAACATCAAAAAGTTCAAAACACAGCTGCTCGGATCATCTTTAGAGTACTTCGATCAGATCAAACCTCACCACTGCTCTGTACCATACACTGGCTCTCCGTTTGAAACAGAATCAAACACAAAATTTGTTCTGTTTCACAGACTCCAGTCCAACATATAAATCCGGCCTCACCCATGTGTATACACCAGTAAGATCCTTACGCTCCTCTTCTGACAATCGTATACTCATTGTTTCCACTATGAAAATGAATTCACAATGACAACGTTCTTTTGCATACCAGGGCACGGTGATGTGGAATGAATTGCCCATTGAAATTAGACACAAAGACACAGTGGTCCCTTTTAAGAGTGCTCTTAAAACTCACCTTTTTCGACTACAGGAACAAACTTAGAAAATTTATAATGCATTGTACCTTAAATGTTTTCAGCATATTGTTATGTTTTCCAATTTCATGGTTATTGGGTTTAGTTTTTCTGTAGTGTAGTCATATCACTATAGATGTTGTAAAGTGCTTAGAACTTTTAAAGATTAGGCGCAATACAAAGTCCTCATTATTATTATAATTATTATTAACTGCTATTCAGACCATCCCTGGTACTTAAGAAAAAAGAATTGACAAAGCTTTTGCAATTCCATCTAACTATTGTTTCCTTAGCAATTTCTAGGTCATTCCTATGGCAATATATTTATAGAAATAGCTGATATTGTTGGAATAAATTAAGATTTCTTGTTTGCTAATAAATTTCATGCAACAGAATGTATTTTTCTGCAGATGATGCCTTAAAAAACATAGCCAAGGTGGTCCAAATGGGTGATAAGCAAGAAGCGAACTAGTGGTGTGACTTCTGTTTCTATCATATTGACTTTCATTCTGAAGACTTTCCATGTGAATGTTTGAAATTTACCAGCCATATCATTAAAACTGCTCAATAAATTGGAGCAAGATATTTTCCCAATACATGTATTTTCATCAGTTCGAATGTTCATTTAGGTGAAGTATGAAAATAAGTTGTTTCCTTTAAAAAACAAGTTAAATGTGACCATACAGTGCACAATTTAACTGTTAATATTCAATCTGAAACTCCTTCAATCTCTGTAATAAAACTTGGGTTTTAATATTTTATCCATTTAAAAAATGTTATTGTAGATTTGGAACAGTGAAAACTTAAAAATTCCTATCTTGGATAAACTTTTGCTAAAATTGCCAAACACATCTACGTACTGCATATACTACAACTTTCTTTTAAAGGGTGTTTATGATTTCGAATTTCTAACAATAGAAAATCTTCATATTAAAAAAACATACCATAGTTTAATTATGGAAGATATAAATTGAATGCTCTAAGCGTTTCTTGCATGATAATAAATGTTTCTCATTACATTTGTAATCCAAATACTAGATATTTTCATTAGCTCTTTACCAACCCATAAACAACACTACAGTGAAAGATATTCACATGGAAATAAATCAAACAAGTTTATTGTTATTAACAATATTTTAAGCATTAGTTTAGTCTAAGCCTTGATGTAGATAAAATCCAAAAATTCAATTATAAAATCAAATAATGGTATTTCATTAAAAAGATTTTTTAAAACTTTTATTAAAATAGTTAATTTCAATATCTGGAAATAAGTTACAAACTTCTAACATTATTCTGAAATGTAATAATCTGATCATCTAAAGATTTGATAATTTAATACTTTTACCACTTAGGTCAACTGAGGATGTCAAGTCTGACTTGTTTAAAAGCTCCACAAGATCTTTGACAAGACTTCTATAAAAAAAGACATTAACCCAAAACAGCATTTTGGTATAATTAGTTTTGCGAGATGTGAGGGCTTAGTGATTAACACGCCCAGCTGACCAAAGGATGCTGGTTTTATTCCTACAGAATGATACGATTTTGTGTCCTTGGGAAAAGTGGCTCCTAATTATCGTGGCAGTATAAATGTGCTGTGCAACAGAGTACCAAACCAACCCAGTAAGTTTGACTTTCGTAACCATTTTGTTTAGGTTCTCATCTATTCTATAAAAAGACATGACCCTTGCTTTGTGCTTTGTGCAAGTTGTATACCCACAAGGTAATTTGTTCTTACCATGTATGCGATACACGTTTCAGGTTAAACCTAAATGCATATGGACTAGGCCTTATTGATATTTCACTGAAACTTCGAATAGCAAGTGAAATTCGTTGTCCTTTAAGTTTGTGCATACAATCAGTATTTTGTGCCTCAGTGCATGTTAGTGGCATATTTTAATATAGGCATTTTTATAGTACATGTACCTGCACTTATATAAATATGATAAGGTCACATTTAGCTTTTTATAATAAAAAATGAAGTCAAGTGTCATTGTTATTGATCACAAGCATTATTACCTATGGAAATATCTTCCTGATATTATGTTCAGAAAAAATAGGTGCCAAACCAAATTTATTTAGTATTCTTTATTGTAAATAATATATAATATATCTGGCTAGGTAGTTGAAGTTCAAAGACCAAGTAACAGGCTTGATAACTAATTTACATAACAGTTAATTTGTAAGATATTGAAGTTTTGCTATATATTCGACATGTAACTTTTATGTAAGCATAAAAAAAGCAACTTAACATTAACTGGCACATATTGTCTGTTGTTTATGAACATGACAGGTTGATGGGTGGGACTATTTTTCGTAATTTATTCGAGTTTATGTCTATTTGACAATATTCTGTGCTTATTCAATGCATCGCACGCAAACAAATTTGCACCATTCCCACCCTACATCAATTGCCTTTAGAGGGTATAAAAGAAAGCTTTATATGAATTCACCATCTTTGATTTAAAATTTGACTTATCTAATAAAAGTGAACGATAATAAGGCGTAAGAGGTGGGGATGTGATTAGAGATCATGACAAACAAATATCTTAAGGTATGCACAATTTATTATTATGATGAAACTGACTTGTTTCAAGTATAATGAGAGTGAAAAAAGACAATCTATTTTGTTGGTACTCACAATCTACCCACTTCATAAAGTTAACAGTGCAAAATGTGAGTTAACTTTTATCATTTGTTTGAAAATGTTCACACATATCTGCTCAAGCACTAAAATATAAATAGAAACTAATTAGTTATAAAATATAAAAGATGAAGTAAATAGAAGATTACTCATCTAGATGACATGTTTTAATAGTCAAATGCAAATTCAATTAGCCACTATATCAGGGTATGTATAATGCTTTCAGTTGAACTTTTGTTATATTTTCATCCATATTTTATTGCATACAACATAATTTGTCCAGTATTAAGAAGGCTCATATGCCAGAAAAGTTTGTCAAGTTCTGTATTTTGCTCAGATAAGTTGTGTAAATCTTCTTTAAACATTTTATAAACCCTTTTTAGTAACGCTATCTATATTTGATGGTGGAAAGGCATCATTGTACAGGAAAAATCCAAAATACTTTCAATGTTGTTATGTTTTGCCACATTTGTCAAGTTCTATATGGCAGTTACATGTATTTTGAAAGACATTATTACAAGTTGTTTTAGTTACAGCAGTCATGGTTTATGGTAGATTGGTATCGTTTGAATACTCTTAAAAGCCTTCTTGCCATTCATGAGTAGCAGAGATAAGATTTCCAATATGTCTGCTGTAGTGGCCATAATGGATGCCTGAGCAGAACTGCTTTCATTTAGGACAAACTAGACATCATAAGGACTGTTCCAGTAAAACACACTTTGAACCTTGGAAAAGCACTGTCAACATGGAGCAGTCATCCATAGATGCAATTTCTCATTTTGAATTGTTTCCATATGAATTCTGAATAATTAGATTAACCTGGGGTATATATTTTTTAATAAACTGCTTTCTCTGGTAATGTGTGTGTTTAAGTAGAACACTTAACAATAACAACTCCTGAATAAATCAGTATGAACCTATTTTATGAATGACAATTCCAATTAGCCAGTACTACTACTAGTAAATATAATTGATAAATTTTATATAAACTGTTCAATCTTTACTACGGACAAAGCTATATGTTTAGGAACTGCCCCTCACCAGCACATCAGTACCAAGCCATTAATACTATATATTCCCTAATTATAGGCCACGGGGATGTAAAATTATCCAAACTGGGGGGGTAGAAGGACATTTATTAGAGCACAATAATCAAAGCTCAAGTTGTTCTTTTAATGCAATCTAATATTGACCAAATCTATCTGCCACTAAATTCTATCATCGCCACAGCAAAAATGATCAATTGATCCACACATTTTCCGACTAAGAAGCTGGTTGAAGTAGGTCTTCTAAGTCTCTGAACCTGCTGCTCAGCTATTGCATCATGTTGAACATACTACATGTGTGTGCCTTTAACATTTTTAATTTATACATTGAGATATGTATTATAACAGTGTAATCAACTGAGCTTACTACTTCATTTTGTTTATTTGTTTTTTATGCTTTAACGCCATTTTTCAGCACAATACATGTATAGGCTATACATGGCGGTCAGTATTAAAGATGGAGGAAGAACCCGGAAAACCCCCGGAAAGAACCAACGACCCACGAGAAGCTACTGGCAAGCTTTCTCACACAACTACATTAGCCGAATCTTAGACTCGAACCCATGCAGACAGAGGTGAGATGGCAGTGATCCGTAACTGAAAGCGCTTTAGACCACTCGGGGCCCCCTTCATTTTGTTTACCGTAGTCCAGGACTTTAGCAGATGAGTACTGGGAAGTACAGGTCTTATGCACATCTTTTTAAGTGCTCTGTTCTTAAGAAAGCAGAGGGGCATTAATTAGAATTGTGGCATAAATTAGGGAATATACAATAATAAGACACATTTAGATTCAAATGAAAAGTATTACACCAGAAAATAAGTGCTGAAATGTAAACATTACAATTCCTACACTTGCAACACTTACTATTCCTGCAGTTGTGATTACTATAGATATATAAAAAAACACAATACACAAAATTTTTGCAGGTTTGCAAGCTCTGGTGAAAATATGACAAATTGTATATACATAGCCAGATAAGAAATAAATTTCAGTAACATCCTATAATTTTAACTGAAAAATATACAAGATGGCAGATTTTATTTTGGTTATTCGCAATGCAAACATTTGTTCATTTAAAGACTACATAACTAAACATGAATTTTGCAGAATACATAAAATACTAAGCAAAGAAACTTATGAAATAAAATGCATCACAGGATCTGACTTTTTAAATGTGTTTATATAAGTAAAACAAAACCTGTTTATAATGTTTAACATGAACTGGAATTATTAGAACATTATATCTGGGAAATATATCTAAATTCATCATTTTTTCTTCAAACAGTTTCTGTATTTTTCCATTTGAATGACATTAATATAATAGTTGTAAACAATTTATTCTGATGCATTATGCATTTGTATAAATACATCTTATCATGAGAAAAATAAATGTTCGACTCGTATGTTTTGCCATCTGATAAAGGCGTCAATATACACATGCCAGCCAGTGAATCATAAATCACTTTTATGTGAAATGGTCTTTTTGTTCAATAGCTCAGTTGCTTCCTTGTGATCACTACTTTCAAAACACAATCCCCATGACACAGCAAAAGGCATTTTAATTGTTAACATCACTGGTGTAAACTATCAGAATTAACATAATTCATAAAATCAACATCCTCATTACCAACGAAGGTGTCACAATCAACTGCTAATGACATTTGTTTTCCCACTCCTGCCTTTACACAATCTGTGATAATATCTCATGCATGATAAATCATACTGACTGCAGACAGTACATTTCATGCTTTTTCAAAAATCAAGGCTTGCTAGGTATCTTTGGATGAACACATTTTTCTTTATATTCCTCCTTTTTTTGTAGTTCTGTGCCCATAAAGAATTTTTTTCTTCTTCTGACCCTCAAGTTTTCTGTCAATGCTTAACTGCTGCTGTGGCACTGCTATTCTGTTCTGGGACAAGTCCAAATATTCCCAGCTCCATGTAGCATGGCAGGCCAGATTTAAACAGAGGGACAAATTCTTTAGAAGAGATTATATTTGAGAGTGAACCCATCTAGATCAAGACCACATTCGATCCAAACTATGGCATCTTCTTGTTGTGTACGTTGTTTCTGAAAATTAACAGATACAAATTTATAACTTTTTCATTATATAATTACTTTAGAATTACAACTTAAATGTATACAGTGTCACATATTGTCAGATTTGGTAAAGTGCATTTACTCTCCCCATTAAAAAAATGACATTAAACCCAACAACAACAACAACCTTTCCCTCTACAGATAAGCACACATGGAGATTCTAGGATGGCACAAAATGCAGAAATAACAAAGTTCAATTTATGTCTTGTATTTTTCTGAGAAAACATGAGAAACTGTCAAGTTCCATCATCATTATCGACGCTAACCTGAAATTTTTCTGCAGTACCAAACCACTGTACAGATATACTTCTTATGTTCTATCAGGTCTGTGCACAATCATAAATATCTGATTTCTAATGAGTTGTAAACAACCCAATAGCAAACAGTTTTACTTTGACTACATGACGTAATGGTATAAAAAAAACTTTCGTACATTCATTAATCAACTAATTTTATATTTTTAAATAACCGAGGCTTATTTTCAAGTACTTTCCAAGGTAAAAATGATTTTCAACTAATTTTTAAGGTACCATGCAAACCCTGGTTTACCAATGATTTTCCATGGCGTTTACTGCCCATGCAACCTATGAATTGACCAAACAACCATACCAATTAACCATTAATGAAAATATCATTTAGAACAACTGTTCAAGCATTATGATTGTTACTGGCAATATTTGTATTGCTCTACCAGTTTAGTGACTGCTGGGTTTTAGGGGTCCATTGCCAAAAATCATATTGAAGTAAGCATTCATTTCTATTCCTGAATGCATATCATGATCTAGCTTTAATTACGATAGCATGCATGAAGCTTGATAAATAAACATCTAGCTTTTATTACGATAGCATGCATGAAGCTTGATAAATAAACATCTAGCTTTAATTACGATAGCATGCATGAAGCTTGATAAATAAACATCTAGCTTTAATTACGATAGCATGCATGAAGCTTGATAAATAAACATCTAGCTTTAATTACGATAGCATGCATGAAGCTTGATAAATAAACATCTAGCTTTAATTACGATAGCATGCATGAAGCTTGATAAATAAACATCTAGCTTTAATTACGATAGCATGCATGAAGCTTGATAAATAAACATCTAGCTTTAATTACGATAGCATGCATGAAGCTTGATAAATAAACATCTAGCTTTTATTACGATAGCATGCATGAAGCTTGATAAATAAACATCTAGCTTTAATTACGATAGCATGCATGAAGCTTGATAAATAAACATCTAGCTTTAATTACGATAGCATGCATGAAGCTTGATAAATAAACATCTAGCTTTTATTACGATAGCATGCATGAAGCTTGATAAATAAACATCTAGCTTTTATTACGATAGCATGCATGAAGCTTGATAAATAAACATCACACAGGATCTTTAAGCAGTCAACAAAACTGAACTTAAGTATTATTGACCTCCTTTGGTGAGAAGGTCATAGAGCTTGTGGAAATTCATAATCTCACCATGTTCATGTCTCCAGGTGGTAAAGGTTTGTACAAAAATTTACAAAAGACTTTAGTTGGACCAGCACAATTAATAAAAATTATGCAACTATTGTCCATGTACCATCTTAGCCCCATAGCCAGTTGAAATGTAGGGTGGAGGTCCAATAAAAATTCCACACTAATACCAGGGATCAAGGAATAAATAGTTATTTATCAAAAAGAATGTATAGATATATATTCTCCTTATATGTTGAGGATAACAACATGGATGTTTATAAAATAGTTCTGTTGTACTTCATATGGAGAGCTAAAAAGTGCTGACTTAACAACAAAAAAAAAACATTCCACTCTTGCAATGCTCCAATATTTGTAATATTTAAATATAGACTATAATTTAATTACTTTAATTTGTATAATAATAATAATAATAATAATAATAATAATAATAATAATAATGCTTTATTTATTGAGGGTGACTCATTAGTCAAGGACTATTCTCCCTTGAGGCCATCTTAATGAGAGTATAACAAATGCACATTGTATGAAGATAGCAATAATTAGTGCTTATATTAGCATGTTTCATATTAAAATACTAAATTCCATTATCTGTTAGAAACACATGCATGCTCCTGATATCTCTTCTTAAATACTCTAATATTTTCAGCCGTTTTACATGTAGTGGAAGCTTATACCACAGAACTGTACCAGAGTATTGAAAACTCTTTTTGAATTGCTCTGTTCACGGTTTTGGTACACGTACTAGAAGGTTTCCATGAGATATTGATCTCAACTGGTATTGTGTTGAAAAAGGCCTGAATAAGTCCTGAAGATACTCTGGTGCAGTTCCATGTAGACATTTATATAAAAGAACTGCCTTGTGAAAATCTATCCTGTCATATATTGTAAACCATTTGAGTTCTGTAAATAATGCTTTTGAGGGATGACCAACAGATGTATCTAAAATTACATGTGCTGCTTGTTTCTGGAATTTATAAATCCAGTCAAGCTCAGATTTAGCAAAATTTCCCCGTACATTACAGTAATCCCTTGTTGGAAGAATATATAACTTTTAGTATAGATTGCAAGTCTCCATAGGTAAATATTTCTTGATTCTGCTGAGAAGGGCTATTTTGGATGACTTTTTTACAAAGCTTATCAATATGGTAATTCCATAATAAATTATTATTTATGGACACACCAATAAGCCTTTCATGACTGACATTTTCTAACTGATTATGTATTGCAAGACATAGTTTTGGGTTCCCTGACTTGTTTTTTGTTTTACCTTTATTAATTAACATCCTATTTTGTTGTGCCCAGTTTTGGACTCTAATAAGGTCTGAGTTTAATCTTGTTTGGATAACTTCAGTATCAGAACTAGATGAATACAAGGTTGCATCATCTGCAAACAAATCTGTATTTGTGGATTTATTATTTAATGGTAGATCATTGATATAGATAATGAAGAGGAGCTGGCCCAAAACTGAGCCTTGAGGGACTCCTGAATGAATAGTGCGAGTTTGAGAGCTAATATTGCCAATGGTTACTTGTTGAGACCTTTGGTTTCAGTATGATCTAAACCAGTTTAAAGAAGGATTGTCAAACCTGTAACAGTTCAACTTTTGCAGCAGAATTTTTATGATCAACAAGATCAAAAGCTTTTTTTGAAGTCAAGGAAAACAATGCCTGTCATATGTCCATTATCCATTTCCTTCAGCCAAAGATCAATTAATTTGGTAAAGTTCTGTTTGGCATGAGTGGTACTTTCTAAATCCTGATTGTGCTTTATGAAATAGAGAGTTTGTTTCAAAAAGGTATAGGCCTGAGTAGCTACATGCTTTTCAAACAGTTTTGACAATACAGGTAGAATTGATATTGGTCTGTAATTTCCTGGATCCTCCTTTTCTCCTTTCTTAAAGATAGGTGTAACATTAGCACATTTCAGTGTTTCTGGAAAATTACCACTCATTATACTTAATTTATGATATTCGTTATTTACTTGGTTATTACTGGTGCAGCAATTTTAAGAATTCGTGGACCAATACCATCTAATTCCAAAGGATTTATTAATATTCAACTTAATTAGCATATCAAAAACATCAGCTTCACTAACATTAGCTATTTGAAAATAATTATCTTCAGGAGTTTTAACTCTTTTAATGACAGATGAGCGCCAAGTTAAATTGGGATGCTAGTCTGGTTCTGAATACTGTTACTGGAGATGGTTATGAAGAAATTGTTGAACATTTCCACAATGTCTTGTACAGATGTGGCTATATCATCATTTTACTTAAGTCTAGTGGGAACTTGGAAGACAACTGCTTTGGATGGGTTCAGCTCTTTAAGATGCTTCCACAATGTTTAGGAACTCTTACTTTCATCAATAGCCTGTTTATAGTAGTTCTCTTTTGCCTTACCTTTCAGGTGCTTAGTTTTATGCCTCCACTTTCTATAGCTTTTCATGTCTTTTTTTCTTGTGGAAATTATCTCTTTGGTGCCTATGAAGCAAATCATATTAAACTTGACAATTTTCATTCAAAGTTCCTTGTCACATAGTCCAGAAAATAATATGACAACAATCACTACTACCCAGGCTACTATCATAAAATAGATTCTAACAGAACACCACCCATTCCACTTCATCATATCACTGACTAATAGCTTAGTAGAGCTAAAGAAAACATTAGCAATATGGAAGATTTACCTTCTGATTGACCAATATCAAACCCATGCATTTAACCTCTTTAATTCATTAATTTATAAAAGCCTGACAATTGTTTCTTCTGATATTCCTTTGGGGAAATTTTACTATGGGCCTATCGAAGTCGGATTCAGCAATTTATGGTCGTTGTAGACAAACTTGGGTTTAGCTGAGAGCTAAAAAAATTATGTTTTAACTTTTTAGTAAGGCGCTGTGTCCATTATTTAACTGTTGCACAATCCGAGCTAGAAACAATTTACTGACAAATACATTACATACTCTGGGGACATGCCATAAGGTTATGTGGGTAATTAGTAGCCCAAAAATGTAAACTTATCTTTTTTCTCTTAGGAAAGTAAAAATAATTTCACCTTGTATTTTATTTAGATCTACACCTATATATATGTGTGTGTGTGTTTGTAGGTGCGTGTTTGGGATTTGGTATGAAACTTTAACACAGTATTAGCCCTATCACTATGATGTCTGCAGTATGACAGAAGGCAAACAGTCTTTACACTATCAGCTTAATGCTGAGTACAAAGCGAGGCAGCTGCTAGTACCATTTTTATAAGAGTTTGGTATCACTCGGGTTAGAAAAAGCAACAACCACAACACCTATATGTAGTGACAGTAGTTTGTGCCTTTTCAGATGCTCCTGCAAACCAGTCAAATAGCCAGTGTCAAGTCCCAGGCAAAATGGGTTGCATGTTACCTTAGCTATTTTTCGGATCAATTGCCAAGGCTGATCAAATTTCTTTTTCAAACACATCTACACTCTACCGCCTAAATTTGACAAGATATTGGAAGCTTAATCCATCGAAAACAAAAAACAAACCTATACAAATAATGCACAACAGATTTATTACTTCCAAGTGCTCAACTTTTTATCACCAGGGTAGCTTGACATAACTAATTGTTGCATCTATACTGTCATAAGCATAAATGGAACTAAATTTACTCAACCTTATACTTTCCCAAACTTTTTCTCTCAAGACTTGATAAAGTGACAGCAGAGGCTCTTGCCCAAAGCCTATTTGCCATTGTTGTTCTTTAAAGAATGCTCATTTTTATTTAAAATTACCGTAAAATGGCCTTTCATTGTATGGTGTTAGAAACTAACTTTAGGGATTATGTCCACGTCAAATGTCATGCAATGTGCTCTGCTGGCTTTATGAGGTTTAAAAGTCACAACAGTTGCTTGATTATATAAAAAATTTGTCAGTTCCACCAGTTGAATTTCCAAATAATGACCTATATTGTTTGTAATATATAACTGCAAAACATCTTCCCTTCAGAGCCAGTGAATTCAAACCATGGATAATTATCAGCCCAGTGCGGCCAAAATTTCTGAATCTCTTAGGTTCTTTAATAATGACATCTCACTTTGCTACTAGAGTCTAGATTATGTCCATTTGGAGAAATTGTAACATCAAGACTGAGTGGAATCCTTACATTGTATTAGCTGATTTTATATGAATTGTCCTGCTCTGAAATTCCAAATAAAAATATTTGAAAATATGTGAAAATAATAGAGCAAACAAATTTTAGAATACAAAATATACTATACTATACTATAAATATGATAACTATGTCTACTAAAAGGATGAGATACATTTTCTTGCTTTTAAATCCAAACACTGATCCTTAATTAAGAAACTAACATACAACACAACAATGCATATTTGAAATTAATCCTCTAGAAGATCAATTAAAATAAAATAAGTACTCATTACTATCAAATAATCAGTTCCAAAAGATATAGACAATTATGTTAATCAAATACACTTCAATAATTTTTTTAATTTAATTGACTCGATTTAAATCAAAGAGTGATCTACCGTGGCATATCTAGATTGAGGAAACACAAGGGCATTTAAAACACTACTAATCATACCAGGTTTGTTTTGTTTCAAATGTTTTACTGGCCGATAATTTGATCACCTTAGTCCAATATGCAGTCAAACTATAATGAAACCTGCACACAAGGATAGCTGTGAATGACCTCTTTTTGTAGTACATGTATCTCAGGATGTAAATGAATAAATGTAAAGGTCTGACTCAAGAATTCTGAATGCTCTAATTAAAGTATCACAAATTTTGTTATTGCCCAATTGTGATAAAATGGGAAGAAAAAACTAGTCCCAGAAAAGCACTGTCGATACAATAATAGGTCAACCCAAAGCCCATGGATGCCAATAGATAAGTGCCGATAAGTCAATTAGTGATGCTATGTGGAACATATTATAGTGTAATCGCATTCCACTGTCAGTCACAAATTCATATACAATAAACAACTTTGATTCAGCGTACATCTATGAAGAAAAATAGTTAAAGTGTTTAAATGAACCATATTAAAAAGTTAGTTTCAGTGGCTTGTAATGGGTGAAAAAGTATTTCACTTCAACATGGTTAGATCACTTGACTAATAGCTATCTATAAATAGAAGCAGACAAAATCCACAGAAAGCTGATACCCCATCCCAAAATAATGGTATTACCGGTAGTTTCTTCTGAACAAGTGTATAAAAATAAGCACCAATGGTCTACAGAAAATAAACTCCATAATCACAGTACTTTCTGAAAAACAATCAAATATCGCTGTCCAATGATTAGAATCTTTAATGCATATGGAATAAAGCAGAAAGTGACTGCTTGGCTGTCTATGAAACAAATAATACTTAAATTTGTATTGTTTCTTCTCAAGTCCGATATCAAACCTTTGCATCCAATCAATAAGATAGACTGACTCTCCTTCTGGTACTCTGTTGTTGCCAATGATCACTGATCAAAGTCTGATAGGACATTGAATTACAACTGTATGAATACATTAAGTCAGCTTTATATAGACTCAGATGTTAAGAAGGTAAACTTTTAAGACTTGCAACATGGTGGACAGTTTGCCAGTACAAATACCTACAGCTTTATCTTTTTCTGGAACAGGGTCGAATTTTGTCAGTAAAACTGGCATATATTAGTTATCAGTGTAATGGAACTTTTGTGGTAGTGCCGAGGAACTGCATTTAAAAATGTCTAGCCCTTAACATACTTCACTAATTATGTCCATTATATATTTTAATCTGGAGATTAGTGATGGGAATTGGTCAGATATTCATAATCGATAATTGGTTCCCTTTAACCAATTGATCATCGATTATAATCCGTTAATAAGAGCACATTTTAATTTTCGTTAAACAGTTATATCTTTGATCAAGAGTTCAATATGTTTATAAATGTACAGGAGTAATCTCTTTTAATGACATACTTTAACCTGACAAAATTACATTGTGTGTTACTTTGTAATGCATCTTTTTATAGCTGATCAGTTATACGTAACTGAAATACTTCTACAATCCACACCAATTCATTCGTTCACTGTCATGTGATGTATCCATAATTTAAAGTATAGAAGGACAGGTTTTTCTTGTTTGTCATGGTTTATAAATACTACAAAAGATGTTGTAATTTAACTGAAACAAATCAACAATTGTAACAACTTGACCATGTAATAATGACTATATGTTCCTAATTATGAATCATAAGGTATCATATTTGTAGTTGTGAATGGAATTAATAAATTTCAGGTTAACTTTAGTGGCTGGGAGTTTTACTAACCTTTGTGCTTTGCATACACTTACCGGTAAAAAGTAGTCTCCTTTTACACACAATCGATTATGGAGTTCACAATCAATTATTTTATCAACTAACTGATGATCGATTATAACCCTACCAACCTAACCATAGCAAATTACAGCAACACCAGTACCGCGCCAGATTGCATCATCATCAGTACCCTTTCGCACGAGTGCTACTGTATGCTTCGCTCCATAGATAACTTTTCGGACGTTTCTACAGAATCCAAATATATGATGAAGTGGAATCGCGCATGAAAATTGTCGACTCTGTCCTTGTAACGTTGCTACGCGTCTTGCAAATCCTAGGTTGTAATTAGTAATAGTATTTATGACATCAAAATCACCAGCTGGTCTTACATATCCTTCTGGCGCTGGATTAACTGAAGAAGCATGTGTTGCCTTTACTTTGGAATACTGGACGTGTTCAGGGTGATCAGTGAGATCTTTTGCGAACATCATAGATGGACCTGCCGATCTTGTATAATCATCAGAATATCTTGCTAATCCTATTATTGTTGTGGCAACATCAACATCACATTCTATAGATTCAATTTCTTTTCCATCAATGAGATATCTAGCGCTTTCGAATAACGCCATTATTAACAAAACCAACTCGGATAGTTGGGTTATTGTCATATGGTGGATCATAATGAGCAGCATCGTTTGTTACAAGTTTTCCTTCTACTTCGATAAATGCTTCACAAGGTAAAAAGTATTTACTGGTATCATGAACTTGAAGTTCATATCTTGATCGAAGATCAGATTGTGTTGCTTGATAAGAAAAAAATTGATAATCACGTACTGAATCATTCTTGAGCACTGGGGCGTCCATATCAAACGCTGTATCAGGTGACCGTTTGAACATTTTATTGTATACCCGTTGGTCCAAATCATCGTCGTCGACGTCGTCGTGGTTTTTTTAAGCCGCATCCCGCTATCATATTTCCGGTTATATTATCCTGGTCACTTGCGGCCAATGAAGTTGTCAATGACGGAGTCATCCGTGACGCTAGTTTCTGATCCACTGCGTTATTTATTATTTTACTAACCTGCGCAGGCATCACTGTTGTAGACAGTAGTGGTCCCTGTTTCCTTCGCAGTCGAACTAGCGCTGTTAGTTTATCCTTCGCGGCTGAAAACGCTTTTCCGGCAGCATCTCCAACAGCGCTAATACCTTTATCACGAATAACATCAATGGATTTCATCGATAACTGTTTTGCTAGCGGTGCCACTTTTGGAGCCATTCTTGCAAATAACCCTGCAATTGTATCACCGAGATCATCACCATAGTACGCTTTATAAACTGGAAATCGTGAATTAACTACATAAACGCTGGTTGGTTTATCATGGTTGTAGTGTATGATCATCTTATTTAAATGATATTTATCTAATGCGATGACTTAGTCACTGTGATAACCATCCGTAGGATTTTCAACTAACTCGTCAATGAAATCTCGATATGTTTTGATATCCATGATGCCACCCTGAAATAACCGCATGCAGATATCAGCTGCTTCAATAATTATTTCCGGTGAGTTATTTCCAGCTCGTTTTCCTCCGATGAGAACTTCTAATCGTGATATATCACCAAGAACATTACCAGGACATTGAATTAGACCACTACCTGAAATTCCAGTCCCAGAAAATCCCTTCCCGGATGATTTTTTAGTTATACTAGTTGCACCTTTTTCAGAATCAGCTTCTGCCATTATTCGTATTTCACCTGGGATTGGGTCTGCTGTATACCCTGGTGGTAGTGGGTCACTCTTTACTGAAGCTAGAAAAATATTAAAATCAGGACTTATTTCTTTTGTGATTCTAGTTTTACCGCGGTTTGCTAAAAACACTTTATTCGCCCATTTGTCTATGTCTTTTATAAATTTTCTAGACTTGTCGTCTTTTAAATAATTATTTCTTATATTTTTTTAAAATTGTCTTTAGTAAATTTAACTAATTCAGAGTCTGATTTGATTCTTCTAATTTAAGTTAACGCATTATCAGTAAATATCTTTTCAGGTGAATATTCTTCTATTACAACAGCGCATTGTTGTTCTTCAAGTGGTTCAGGTGGCGCGCTAACTTCTTGTTCAAGTTGTTTAGGTGGTGGAGATCTAATATCAATACCACCTAATCGTTCTATTTCTTCTCGAAGTTGCTCTTCTTGTTGTTCTCGTTCTTGTTGTTCTCGTTCTTGTTGTCTTGCGGTAGCTATTATATCACCAGGAAGTGTTTTTAAAGATTTTTTTGTTTCCGTTGCTATTTTTTAAGTTCACGAATAAGAGGTTTTTCTTTTCTTTTATCCCCCGTCTCGGGGTCATCCCCCCCCCCTCATATAGCTCTCTCTACCCCCTTCGGTGCTTTGGTAATCGGTTTAAACAAATCTTCAGATCCCTCAGAAAAATCCGTTTGTAAACTCTGTCTAGCTTGCAGTTTATTCCTGACAGAGTCGCGGATTAGTATAAATTTTTTTATCGCATCTAGTCGCTCACGAGTCAATCTATTCGTCAATGACTCATTAACCATTATTGAAATCGTAAACAATTTTCCAATTAATGTACGAAGAGATTTCAATCTAAATGCAGTGATTTTGTCACCCGAAAATAATTTTAGGTGAAAAAGTCTACGGGAAATCCCATGCAAAATCGACTATTTGACCCTACTGAAACCGCTTAAAATCAGTCAAAAAATAACCAAAATCAGTAAAAAAAAAATAGCCAAAATCAGTCAATAACGGCCAAAAATCAGTCAATAACGACTAAAAAAAAAATTTACTATGAAAATTTATTTCAGTAATAAAATAAAATATTTTACTACGAAATTTTACAACTTCCTTGTAGTAAAACATTCATTGATAAATGCCAGTATATAATTTCACCGCTATTGTTGACTAAAACCGCTGTCCGAAAGGGGATTTTCGTTTTGTTCAATTAACGCCCGTATATTTCTAATCTTCGAATTAACCTCATTTTTCAATTCATAATCCCGGCCTAATTCTTTTCGTATTCCTTCCACAATAGTAAATAACGGGACAAACACACTTACGTCACTACAGAATGCAAGAGAGTCCCGAATAGAATTCTGGATTTTTTTTTTATCAACGCATACTTCTTTGGCAGCATATATTTGTTAGTAATAATACCGTATTCTATATCTTGAAAGTCAGACATAATTTGGTCAGGATTTAAGTTGTCAGATAATTTAATATCTTGGTTTTTTAATTTTAAAATTTCAGCTATAATCCTATTTATATTTTCAGAATTCATATATGATAATACATATTTCTAATACCAAAAAAAAAAAAATTGGGTCAATTTTGACCTGTTTTTTTAGACAGCACAAACATGTTAAGGACAGCACAATGTCATTACTACGGTTTTGGGTAGTTTCTATGCATACATGTTAAGGACAGCACAATGCCATTACTACGGTTTTGGGTAGTTTCTAGGCATACATAAAGGATGGATATATACAATGAATGATGTCAATGAATGATTATACAATTCCATTCGAGTCTTTTGGCGATTGTATAGGAACAGCACAAACAATAGATTATATATTACGAAACATATTCCCCTAAGAGTGAATCTAACTCGTCCAATAACGGGTTAAAATCACAAGAGGATATGTTTAGTGAATGGACAGCACAATGCCATTACTACGGTTTTGGATAGTTTCTAGGCATACATAAAGGATGGATATATACAATGAATTGGATGGATATATACAATGAATGAATGATAAGGGGACGGCACAGGGACAATACGACATATAACAATGAATAAATGGATGGATATATACAATGATAATGAATGATGACACTCCTACATTCAAATTGCAACCGTATATACCCCACAACATCACCCTGGGTTGAATAAAAAATTATTCACACCACGGCGTGGTGTGGTTGGTATATACGGTTGCAATTTTGAACTTCGGAGGTACCCCACCCCCCAATTAAAACCATCTGTCGACCACCGTTAGCAATAATGCCTATTACGGGTTTCGAACCATGACCGTCAGTATGACACCGCGACACGTTACCGATTGAGCTAATTGTTGTCAATGGACCACGAACGAATCTCTATACCTTTTCTGTATGTATATGTATGTTTTTTTTAAAGCTGGACTGGATTACTGTCAGTGACTTTATTTTACAGGTTTTCCATGAAACAAAACCGAATACTTGCAAGAAAAACTAAAAATAAAATTATTTGTAAAACACTATATATTTGATTCGTTTTGTTACAAAGTAATTGTATTCCCACTGAACTAACGGTTCTTATAATATACAGGTAAGCTAATATAATCAATAGCGAACAGGTGTGATGTATGACGTCAATGGATCGATCACAAACCAAAACTGACTGAATGAACGAATCCATATACCTTTGTGTATGAAACAAAACCGAATACTTGAAAGAAACAAATAAAAATACAATTATTTGTAAAACACTAAATATTTGATTCGTTTTGTTACAAAATAATTGTATTTACACTGAGCTAACGGTTCTTATAATATATAGGTAAGTTAAATACAGATGGGCGGATAAACACGAACAGATGTGATGTACGTCAAACGCATGTGAATTATAGATGCCACAATCGTATTATTTTTAATATATACCTTTACTTAGTGACAATATTAAAGCAGAACCGAGCGTTTGCAAAAACACTATATATTTGATTCGTTTTCAGATAATTAATTATACACTAACTGTTTTACAGGTATAATGTGTAAATCAATAATATGTGTTACGCGCGCTGGTAGCTGAAGGCAGCCGATCAATACTAGCTTGGACTGACTGTACGGATAATGAATGACGTGATGTATATGACATAAATTGTTGTATTTACTGACAATATTAAAACAGAACTGAATATTTGAAAGAAAAAAAAAATACTACAATTGTCTGTAAACACTGCGTATTTGATTCGTTTTGTTACAAAAACAGATAATTGATTATCCCACTGAGAATCATGATAATTATAACAACCAATCGGAAGATAACCCATCAAAATTAGATGACACAATCTAAGCGAGATAACTATTTCATAGGCCGTAAACACACCTAAACGAGTTATTTCCCTTGATACTATATAGAATAATGCAAAAACATAATTAGGCATAAACGAACTGTATTTTTTGTCCAGTCTTTTTTGAAAAAGCTGATCGATAAATTCCCTCTGCAACATTTCGTATGGAGGGTCTAAAAATATCAAAATACCTACTAGCCTAATCCATTTATTTGAATATCATTTCTTCATTAGTTACTGTATTAAATGATTTTACGGGTCTTTTCCCAATTGATCTATAAGTACCAGTTCCTACTCGTTTTAAATTCTCACTCTGTGTAACAGCTTCTAGATTATCAAATTTGTTATTATGCGGATTGGAATCAATATGATCGATAACAAGACCATCCTTGATCAATCCGTTATAACATTCATACACGAAACGATGGCAGTAATATTTTTTTTTATTCCCAGCGCCAAACATCAAATAACCCATACCATTGTCAACGCCAACTGGTTTTTTCAGTCTACGGTTTCTGATAATACCATCACGGGACGCTTCATAGTTGGGAATCACGGGAAGCGGATGGAATTCTTGGTTCATTTATATACTATACTATTGTTTGTCTAATTAATTGTTTGGTTGAATTATTACATTACATGGAAATCTATCAATGTAGTCTTGAAGAGTTCTTATGATTTTGTCATTGACGCTGTCAGGATCAGAGTTATTGATGGAATTCTTAGTTCGTTTATCATAGTAGCGCTTCAACTCCCTGTATCTCTTACCACCAAACCGAGACACAACTGTGATATTCCTCTCACACCAACCCCACATCGTATGCAGGCCCATAATTCCCGTTGCGAACGCTTTGCATATGATACCAACAAAACTCCTTTCTGCATGATTTGTTACACGGGGTTACTGATCCAATCATAAGCCATTTGCAATGATTCATTATATAATATATTCTCTATTTAAATACTTGTTTTAATTATAATATGAAGGAGTTCGAGAGATTATCGAAAATTACACCTTCGAAAAATACTAACTTCAATCTCGATAGAGTCTCTGATAAGCCAAAATATCTAATAAGTGATAGAACCATGATAAGTAAAATTCTTGATTGGTTTAATGAATTCAAGCGTGATTTAGCATCTCACTGTTGGTCAACATTTCGAATTGATGGTAGCATCAACGCTACCATGAACGATAAAAACGCAGCAGTGATAATCTCACATCTTACGCGGAAAAGGTATTTTTTTAGAATAAAATTCATTATCCGTTCAGACACGGGAGATTGTATTATCAGGGATAAATTTGAACCCATCTTAAAGGATAAAAAAACTGTCACTGTGAGTCAAGATTCCAAACCAGGAATTCTGACTGGAATTGACAAACCGTATTACGAGAGATCTTATCCTGTAACAGCAGTTGTTTATGGGATATATCCGTTAAATGATAAACCTAGTATTGAAAAACTAAAACCCATGAAACTATCTTCGTTGACTTCGTCAAGAATGAATTGTGTAGCAGAACGAATATTAGAACACTTCACAAATGCGCTGCGTGGAAACAATGTGACTGATCTAAGACGCAAAAAAATAACCGACTGGGGACTAACAGTGAAACAGCGTGGGGCAACAATTCAAACTGTGGCAGCGTTAGAACGAATACTAAAATTCCCAATATCAGTAATGACGATAACAGGCGAGATATTATACGAACCAAAATATAAATCGAGAGGCGCTCCAGTTAAAATTATTGATCATAACAAACACGCATGGACATCTTCAGCAACAATATTTCCGCGGGAAAGAACCATAAATTATATACCCGAGGAATTTTCTCCAGAATTCTATGAGAAAAAATTATTTGATTTTATTCACCAGTTGAGTAAAAACGATCCCGTGTCAGTGTGGTTACTTCACAGCGCTGAAAACCCCGAGGGTGGATTAGATCAGTTTGTAAGACCCAATGGAGAATTATACCGCACTGAAGCCCTCCATGACGCGATGAAAAAACTAGCTAATAGTTTCTCGAAGAGTTTTGACGACGAACAATTACTAACAAACTGTTTTACAATTCCGTCGGTTGCAACTCATTTTGCGAAAAAGAAACACATGGAAAACAATGCGAGGTGAGTTTCTCACAGACATCAAATCAAGTGGTATAGAATACAACCACGGCGGATTATGGAATACAAAATACAACCGAGAAAGTATTATTTCAGTTGATATGGTCGTGTGTTATCAGGCGAGTTTTCTCGGGTATGGAGAATGCGCTGAATACTTTAAACGATTTGGACATCCAACACACTAGATGGTCCGTGTTGCGATTAATGGACCACTTCCTGATTTTGATTTAACCGGATTTGCTCGTGTGGTATCATTTGAATTGGCTACAGGACTTCATCCGTGCTGTTATGTTTGGATTGGTAGACATATATCTGAAAAACACTGGATGCCAATAGTACTGTTACGGTATATGATTGATTGTAGAATGTTAAAATCGTTGATTGTCAGTGAAGCGATTATATCCTATCAAGCTCAGACTGAACTCTGGTTACCACAACCCAATCTAGATAGTATAATCAACGAACAACGTAAACATCTTCCCGATCTTGACGAAGAAAATATCGTGAAATGGTCCAAACAATTATTTGAAATCAGAAATAAAGACGCAAAGGATCTTGGTAGAAGAATAATTGGTAAATTCACCCAAGGTGGAAAATACGACAATAAACGATATTCTTCACGGTTGATTATATATAGTGTTGAGTACGATTTTATAATCGCGGATATAACATCTAAGGGTATATATGTCGATCGTAAAGACGCTTTCTTGTCCGATGGAACCAAATTTGGTACAATTGTTACTTACGCAGACGGAGAAAATCTTCAGTATACACATTTGAGGGCGTCTATGCTAGCTTATGCTTCTATCAATTTATTTTCGATGATAAATAGATTTCCTGACACCGCAGTTAGAGTAGCCACTGATTCATTTTATATAGACTCGAAACACAGCGAAGCAGTGGCTGAATTTACTAATTTTGATGAGAGTTAGGGATCATGGAGAATTAAGCGGGAAATACCTTGTGACTATTCCAAATCAGCAGATGTTACGATTCAAGATAAATATTTGAAAAATGATCAGATGTCAGAACTATCTAATGCACCGCAGATATCTGATCCAATATGTAGATATAAAACCAGCTACCTAAACGGCTGTGGCGGATCAGGAAAGACGACTCGTGCGATTAAATTATTTCGTGGGAAAAATCCTATGGATGTTCACACATCAAACATGATTGTGCTAACACCGACCCACAGACTTGCCAGAGAGATGAAACAACGAGGAGTAAATGCCTGTACTTATCATAGTGTCTTTCGATGGAAAGGTGATGAATGGACTCCTGAACGAATGGGTGAGAAATTTATTCCTAAAGTCATTATTTGGGATGAGATATGCACGGTGTCATTAGATGTATTACAAACATTTCTCGATTGGTTATTGCACGCGAACACAAAAGTAATAATGTGCGGCGATCATGGTCAACCACCACCATTTGTTGGTTTATCTCCACATGAT
Source organism: Unio pictorum (assembly GCA_030141615.1). Taxonomy (NCBI): domain Eukaryota; kingdom Metazoa; phylum Mollusca; class Bivalvia; order Unionida; family Unionidae; genus Unio; species Unio pictorum. The sequence continues at coordinate 14,809,195 of JARLTB010000088.1, read as the reverse complement.
TGGCTAACGAATTTTGTAGACTATTATGAAGAAATTAATACTGATCATAGAGCACTTGATGAACAATTACGCGAGTTCAGACAACTAATCAGATTACACCTGATAGAATCCAATGTGAGAGAGCGCGTGAAATAATTTCAGAAACACCATTAAAAGATTTCTGGGAAGCGTGGAGACCAAACGATTTGATAGTAGCGAGTAGAAAAATAGTCAGAGACACACTTCAGATTTTTTGAATTGCATAAAGAAAAATTTGCAACACTTCCAGTACCGTTGTGTTATATGCCTTCGGATACACGAAAACAGAATATTGAAGTTGATATTCCAGGACAGCGTGAAAAGCAGAATTTAGTGTTAAATGATATTGTGCTGGTTGATATCAGCGTCGTCGAAGATGCATTACGCGCAAATAAATCCCCATGGACGCTAGGATACGCAGCGACGATACATTCTTCACAGGGATTAACTATATCGGATACAATTGTTTGGATGGTGGATAATCACATCGAGTGGTCAAATTTAGTTTATCTCGCAGTATCCAGAGTACGAAGAATAAATCAACTTCGAAGAGTTGTTCTAGACTATAACGACACTACAATAAGTGATATTGTTGATAATGATATAATCAAAAAAAACTTTCTGGTTATAAACAACAAGACCAAAAAAATAATAGAGAATTTGATATTACGCTGAAGCAACAACAGAATAATCACTGCGCGAGTTGAAATTGTATAATGCTTTGGTGTTGGTCGTATAAAGATCCTCGACAATTTACCGTAGACAGAAAAGATAGCGTAGGTCATACCAGGGATAATGTGATGTTGACTTGTCTTGAATGCAACAGACGAAGAGGTGCTAGTTAAGACCATGCGGCGGTAATTGAGTATCCTCGGGTATCACTTGAAGTTGTTCACGAGTAAATCTTCGCTGAGGAGCAGTCAAATCCAATCTATAGATTGCTGGTCTACCCGTAGATCGTGTTATACTAGATATTTTATGCGCGGTGACACTCCAAATAGGATCAGTAGCTCTTTTTTTACCACCTTCGAGTTCTCCTGGTTTATATAAATACCTAGCAGTGACATTACCGATAATTGGTTGTTTTGAAAAATCTTTTTGTGGTTGTACGGGTATAGACTTCTTTTTAATGGCGTTGTTAGGTTTCATGTTGATTGTTCGAGTAATCTCATTATTTAGCGTGGTAATTACAGCTGGTAATCTCTTGACCCATTCACGAGATCGTTTATCCTGAATAAATTCCTTAGCATATTGATATCCAAATAATCGCTCAGCAAGTGTCCGATTAAATCGTTCAACAATTGCCTGATCGCGATGTAGTGCAGTATGTCCTCGTCTGATAGTGTCATTATGATGCTTCATTGTTGATAGAACCGCACCCTGAAATTCCTTGCCAGGATCAACTTGTAATAGATTTGGCCAACGCAGAGGACCCCTTCGATACATCTTTTCAAATGCAGAAGCCACTTCAGTTGATGATTTTGTCTTTAGCGGTTCTGCTTGTTTGTATCGACTCGCAACATCAACTACAGTTAACGCGTATTTGTAACCACCATCATGTGGCAGAAATAATATATCAGCTTGATGAACTTCATTAGAAACGGTTACATCAAAATGCGAGTACTTAATTTGTTTAGGCGGTGGTAGATAAATTTGCCATATCGCCTGTTTAGATAACCAATCCGCTGCAGTGGTATATTTCACCTTCGCGGCGTTAGCGAGTTTATCAATTGCTACTTTACCCCTCCAGTATCCTTTTGGAGAATAATAAATAGATTCCATGTTGTTATTAATTACCGGCACCTAACATCAATTTACCTTTCATTGCCGATTTTACTAACCATGAAGCCAACTTTTCTTTGAAGGATTTATCAGTGATAGAATTCAACGCGTGAATCAATTTTACATCTGCGAGATGTATGTGTTGCAGATTGCTGCTTTTATAAGCGACATCATGAGCATGACACGCTTTATCAATGGCGTTTGTTGGATGTTCACCCGGTTTGGGTTGGTTTTGATCATCGAGTCTGATATCGAGTCTGGTTCCGGGTCCACAATAACTATACCCTGGAAGATGTTTTTCTCCTGGATATTTTGCCCATGGTGTTCCTGGGAGTTTAGTTAGCCTGGCTGCAATATCACCTCCTCGTTTTTTTTTTAAAATTATCCGCAGATCTCATAGAAACAAATCTAAATTTCTTTGTACTGCATTGTACGCATTTGCCAGAAAGTGCCGATCGGTTATTTTTAGTTGTAATTGTCTTTAAGTCATCTTTACCAGTACGCTTCTTACACTTCACACAATATAGATCCATAATTTATTTATAATAACATGAATGTAATTGATTATTCAGCTACCCGACGACGGGAACCTATTAAACACCATGCAATGTTACGAATTCAATTAGAATGATTATAATCGGACCATCTGGAAGTGGCAAGACACAATTGTTACTTAATTTAATAACGAGATGGATGAAATGGGATAAATTGTATTTGATAGCTCCAAGTCTAGATGATCAACGATGTTACAATGTGTTAAAAGATTTTAACGACAAAGCAGTAGAAGAATCCGGCGAGGGTATTATTGAGTTTATAACCGATATCGATGAAGCACCGAGCATTGATGATATTGATGGAGATATTAACAATTTAGTCGTATACGATGATATCATGTTAGACAATCAAAAGAATCCCGCTATGATATTTTCCAGAGGTAGACATAAAATAACTGACGTGATATATGTCACTCAACGATACACACAAATACCAAAAGTGATCAGAGATAACTGCAATATTCTTGCTGTATTCAACGGAGTTGATACACATACTCTTAGAAATATTTGGCAAACTTGGTGCAGCGGTGATATGGATCATCATCTCTTTAGAAATTTCTTTAGTCGCGCTCAGTCAGTCCCACATGGATTTGTGACGATAAATTTAGCAGATCCTCGGACGCGATATCCTGTCGGACTTGATCAAATATTCGGTTAAAATCGTTTACTGAATCTCGTAAAAAAAATTGTTAACCCATAGCAGCAGAGGGCGTGATTTCCAACGACAATGGCATCTTTTTTTTTTTTTTGCCAAATGGAACCTTACAAGGAACCAAATAGACCGTTCTATTAAATATATAATAGCAGGAAGCTTCGTTGGCGCCTAAAAAGTTGGTCTGTTCACCCCCTCTGCTGCTTGTCTCCAGCATGATGACACAGTGCTAGATATCACTATAAACTACCACTTTTCAGACATCATAGCGATATGACTAAAAATTATTAAAGTTACGTTAAAAATCCAAATTACACACACACACACACACACACACACACACACACACATTTGGATATCTTGCTCCTTGAAAAATATAGTATTCTTGTGGTCTCAGTCTTGCATAACATCATAAGATATTATCAGACGACAAACTGGTTAACCGATTTGTTACAGTATGGCGGTTTGAAGATGATATGGATTCTATTTTAGCTAAAAAAAAATATTGCTCCATATTAACTACTCATTGGACTTAATAAAGTTCGCGCGAACAGGACATGATCGTTCCTTTAGTGTAAGTGTTAATTCCACTACTGTCAACTACGGCATTAAGCTACTGTTTTATTCAAACTCTGACAAGATTATCACATATTTTATGTTTACTTCAGATTAATAACGGGACTTGGATTATAAACGGTCAACTATTAAATATGCACAAAGTGAAATAGCATGGTTTCACACAATGTTTCCTTGTTTTGTAAAATAAAAAAAGAATTTAAAATAGAGAAATGTGTAGTAAAATTGTACATTTTCTTGGAAAGGGATATATTACACCATTCCCTCGCTAATATTAGTAATATATCGTCCGGCTGTGTTGAGAGAGTCGAAATCATTTAAATGTTCGCTAGAAAGACCAGAGGACATGCTGGTATATATAAACGCGACTAATCGTCCGGTTGTGTTGAGAGAGTCGAGGAAATTGGTATCACCCTATGAGTGTTGCCCTACTTTCATGAATACAATAGTTACAAAATGATGTACAAACTTTTAAGCGGTGATCAAACAAAAGAAAATATCATTGTATCTTTTTTCCCAAATCTTTCATATTTATAGAGAATGACTAAGTATGTTTGTCATGTTTTTCATCATTTTTGTTCCTACCATTGATTTGTTGCATTGACTAAATTAGTTAATGATCCTAAGATAATCGGAGAATATAAGTAAGTAAATCTCAGTTGCAGCTCTTATTACTGTACATAACAGCTTCGGGATAATGCGCCGTTGTCATTGAAATTATTTTCAAATAAAGTGTCTTTAAAATTAAAACACATTTTTAAAAAATCAAATTAAACAGGATAGTGTTGTCTTGTAAGATTTTTATTCATTAAAATGTATGATCGTAAAATCTTGCCAGAAATATTAGAGTCATACCGTCAAATTAAAAATTAATGGCTGACTGAAGGGTATTATACGAATAATTCATGTTTTAGCCATGTACACCATCAACACGCCTACGTAAGTAGTCTACAGGCATGAACGTAAACCAATCGGCGGATACAAATGTAACATTGAGTTCGCGTACATGTCTCACACGTGACGAAACTGAGTGGACTAGATTCATTTTTTTTATGGTTTAACGCCATTTTTCAGCACAATATAGGCTATACATGGCGGCCAGTATTAATGGTGGAGGAAGAAACCGGACAAACCCCGGAAAGAACCACCGACCCACGAGAAGCTACTGGCAAGCTTTCTCACATAACTACATTTGCCGAATCTTAGACTCGAACACACGCAGACAGAGGTGAGATGGCAGTGGTCCGTAATAGACAGCGCTTTAGACCACTAGGCCACTCGGGGCCCCGACTAGATTCATATTAATGAAGCGAAGTTTGTACAACTTTAAACTTTCGAGTTCGCAAGAGTTGTTTTCTTTAAAAATTCTGATGCAAGGCTAAGATTTGTGATGAAAATTTTTAGTGACTCTATTGAGCACATACAGATTCATAAGTATCAGCAGAAGGGGAGAATCCGACAACTTTGTAGAAGCGTCTATTTGACAAACCAAGGCTTACTCTAAAATCGAAAAAAAAGTTTCCTTCGAGAAGACGCAAAGTCGTTGTCGCGCTCTCTCTGCTGCTATGGGGGTAAAAATCTTTTTACGATGAAAGTCTTAAGACGAAATCCTTTTAGGATTTCACAAACAGACTAATTTGTAAAACCTCATTTCGTAAAATAATTGGATTATTGGACTGGTCATTGATTTTAAAATGAATTCTCGTTAATGAATCATTATGACATCGCATATAGACTGGATTAGTTGGATCTTCAATGATTAGAAACCCTGGAGGATCTGTTGGTGCAAATGAGTATAAAATATATCCTTGTTGAGCTTGATTTGATCTTTCGAGATTTATTTGGTAACTTCCTTCGATAACATCACATACTAAATTCACTGCAATCACCGAGGATATATTGACGTTTTGAGGAGAAATATGCCTACCACTCCCGTGTGGGTCGTTATGTTTGAGTATAGTTGTTTGTTGTGGCATTTTCTTCCATGCAGCAAGTATTTGTGGAAAGTATTCATCGAGGAGATCGTTTTTTGATATTTTTTAATTCATCTACATTATACCCGGGGAGTTTAAATGCTGAAATATTCTCTACGCGTATATTATATGTTTTAGCAAATTCTGTTCTTGGTTTAGGATTTACAGCGTTTAAGACCGTTTGAATAATCCATAAATTAAATACTTCCATGTCAGCGATAATTTGATTACATATTTCTATGTATTTGATGATCTCATCTCGCGGGGATTCTTGGGAAAGTTTTTCTCGCAATATATTTCTAAATTTTTCAAATTCATTATTTATTTTTATAAAGTGTTCATTAATTTTACTTTGAATTGATTGAAACCATCCACCGCTTGGTTCTTTTATCCGCCCACTAAAGAAATCTAAAACTCCAAAATTTGTATCGTATGATATCATTGCATCATGATATGATTTCTTATCAGAATTATAGTCGGATTTTTGTGGTTCTGGTGGTATTTGTAAGGATGTCCGAGGTGGGGTTTCAGGCCATCCTAGCACGGTTCTTATCGAACTCTGATATATATCTACGACATACCCGGGTGAGTTTATCTCAATGGCAGATGAAAGTGTTGGTTCATGAACCGTTATAGCGATTTTCAATTCTTTTCCAGTAATGGATTTTATTCTGCGTTGTATTTCATTATTAATTTGTTCAATTTGGTAGGACAAAGATGGTAACGAAACAACGTTCCAGTCAGGAGTCTCGTCTTGTTTATTCTTAATCGCAAACACCAGGGAATTATTCGGTTGCTGATATTTTGGCCAACTATGGTATACTCGTAGTTTTTCTAGTGCTATTTCCTTAACTGAAACCGCGGTAGGGAAATTCACACTGAATTCAGGATTCGTTGAGATTATTGATATCATGCTGGTTTTCACCGGGGTTGTGTTTTCCACTATTCGTTGAAGTGGGTTCTCCCTCTGTCTGTCTGTCTGTCTCTCTCTCTCTCTCACTCTCACTCTCTCTGCAGTTACACTGACATATTGAAAAACTGCAAAATACACAAAGTCATTTTCTTCAATATGAAATATTTAACCCTTAACATAAGCAAGCCCTTATTTTTCTTAAATATACTGAATAATTCTATGGCCGGATATTCGTTTTCCCCCCATTCTTATGTCGTATTTGTTTCTAACTAAAGCGAAACAAAACATTTCACTGCTGTGAGCATTTAGAACAATTATGCACCCAAAACATGTGATCGCGATGGGAGAACAATACTGGCGATTGACGATGCAATAGTTATTACTCATTTCACATGAGTCCGACAAAGCCTTGAATCATTTAAACTAATGACATAACATCAGATTAGTCTATGAGGAAACGTTAAATCAAGCTGCAGTCTGAATACCGAGTGCTTTGTACAGTATGCAATTTCCTTGAGTGAAGTGAAGATTTCTCAAATGTGAGTCTGATAGAATAATTTATGACATTTGAATAATACTAACATTTTGATTTATGAAATTTGTAACATTTGCATCATATTAGCATATGCGCTTAAATGGTCATGACTGATACTTCATTCGAATACTTATTTTCCACAACAAACATTTTGTGCATTTACCCACACAACACTTGTTTTACCTACTAACGCATATTCAGTTGTATACATTTATATCTGTCACAATTGTTTTATGTAAATTCTTTCGATTACTTTCACGGGATTGCTGTAGTACAATGCTTCTGCATTCTACGAAACCGACTAGGTATTTGGATTTTGTTGCCGCATACAGCGTAGCAGTGGGTGCTTTTTTTAGCATTGACTATTCGAAAATATTATTGTTCGTTTAGTGACTGATGCAGGCGCAAAGTGCTTGCAGTAAGAAACCCAAATACCAGAGTTCTCTTGTAGATTTGTCAACAACCAGGATAGTTGTAGCCCAGTTTCTCTGTAAGCACAATACAAAGGATTTTGCCAAGAACCTGTCCACTTTTTTGCAATCTTCCTACCAATGAACCCAAAAAGACTGGGTGGGTGGGGATGTTAATATTTATCTTTATTTTCAGCTTTCGCTTCCTGCAAGATTTACCGAACTAGTTTTCTACGTTGCGTACTTTTATGAAGCAACCATTGTGTCCATTTAAAATTCTATTTGCAGATAGATAAAATACATCTTAATTTTTTAATTGTGTATACAAGAAAACGCCTAAAGAGTTACAATTCCGACTAAACCTTGCTGTGCCATTGATTTATGAAACGATGGTGATTTACTTCCTCACACCATCATGAAATACCTTCCTTTCTGTCTCTCAGCCATATGTAACAAATTAATAAGCGCTTTATTATTACAACCATCTTATTAACAACCATCAGGATAACGCAAAGTAATATAGAATTGTTTTATCTTATTTACAGGGATCTGTACCATCTCCTTTACGTTGTGATACTCTGTTTGTCGAGGGCTGATGTCAACATGTACCAGGATGCCTGTGACTTATGTAACTGTACATTAGACAGCTTCCATCAATGGCATGTTGACTGTTCTAACAGGGACCTCAATTCTTCCATGGTACCCACCGTATATCCAAACCAAACAATTTCCTTAAATTTATCATATAATCCTATCGGTGGTCTGTTCAATAGCCCGTTCTCTGAATTGCACAGCTTGGAAATTCTAGATATCTCCTACGCCAATCTATGTATAGTTGCAAAAGAAGCTTTTGACGGTTTATATAATTTAGAAGTCCTGGATATAAGTCATAATGTACTAATGATATCCAACAAATCAGTGCCTGTTCGACTTGTTCGTGATTTGATGTCCCTGAAAGTGTTAAAGATGAACTACAACATGAAAGACACAAAGCAAACTGACATCTCGTACCCTGATGAAGCTATTGGACAAGTGAACTCTTTGGAAACTTTGTATGTCGATGGCCTAATTAACAGTACTTTTGGTCCTGGGTTTCGCAATCTTGTAAACTTGACTACTATAATTTTCTCTGGAGAAGAAAACGGTATATACTGTGGACTTAAAACAATCTCGTCTGCAATGTTTAAAAATGTGCCCTATATAAAATCTTTAATCATCCGGGAATGTGGGGTAGACCGTATTGAAGAACATGCTTTTTCTCCTTTGTCACAGCTTCATCTTCTCGACTTGTCTTGCAATAGGAAAATGGGGATAGAAGGAGCTGCCCTCGGATTTCAGGGACTGAAGAACACGAGCATAAGAGTCTTGAAGCTAAATAACATCTATTCTGAGTTTGGCATCGGAGTTAGGATTAGAAAAGAACACATCCAAATGCTAAGGAAGACAAGCATCACGGAAATGGAATTCAGTGGAAACAAGGTAGAAATCGTTGACCGTGGCAGCTTAAAAGTTATGCCGATAAACCTTACTTACCTTAACGTCTCCAATAACAGATTTGTGATGGGTGACTACCTTATCTCCGCATGCCTTTTGAAAAACCTTATCATTTTCGATGGAAGCTATCAGTTTCTCTCGCCACTTAGTACAGTGAATGTTAAGAAAAGATATATCAGTAATTTGGAGGTTACAAGCAGACTGACCATGATGAACTCGATAAACGTTTCCATTCTAATTCCTGAAAAGCTGAAAGTAGCCAACTTCAGTCATTCAAAACTAGCATTTCCTATACTAAATTTTGGAGTCAACAAAAATGATCTTGATTATTTGGACGCTTCTTATTCTATGCTGTACAACTGGACAGGACCTGTCGTCGGCTTTGATAGCCTGACAAAACTGGATCTTTCCAACAACCTTTGTTCGGAGCTCAGCTTTACATTCTTTCACTATTTCCCGCGTCTCGTCACCTTGCTTGTCTCCAACAATATGTTGGGAATAGTAATTTCCAGAGACGAGGACGGACGAATATTTCAAAAATTAAACACTCTTCAGCACCTTGATCTCTCGAACAACAGAATAACTTCATTGAACGTAAATATTTTTCGCGGACTGGTGAGCATAAATATTCTCAACATCAGCCATAATCTTTTAGATACGTTTCTCGTGAATATAGGTCACATGAAAAACCTGAAAGTACTCGATCTGTCTCAAAACATGCTCCAGGTTGTGCGAAATAATGTTCGTATAGCATTGGAGAATATCGTTTCTATGACGACTGGGGAAGTGTACGTCAACATATCCCACAACCAGCTCAGTTGTACGTGTTCCACCTCCAACTTTATGATTTGGGTTCGCGATACCAAAATCGATGTTGTTGGCATGTCATCCTGTATCTTAGCAAATGGCACGAAGGTGGTCTCCAATTACACGAATGACTTACTCCGTTATATAGACTATCTGGAAAAGGAATGCATGTCAAAAATCGGTCTGATTTTGGGTACAGCGATTAGTATTTCTCTGGCAATTGTTATAGTTGTTGTGGGTATCGTATATCGTTACAGATGGAAGTTGAGGTATCTGTATTACATGACAATGAATAGGTACAAAGGGTACCACCCCATTGGTAATTTTGATACTGACAACGACTTTGTCTACGATGCATTCGTTTCCTTTGCAGATGAAGATCGAGAATTTGTTCGAGAAGTCATGTTGAAGAAATTAGAACACGAAAGAGGGATGCGTTTGTGTGTATCTTTTCGTGACTTTATACCTGGTAGAGAGATTGCCTCCAACATAATGGAAGCTATTCACAATAGCCGTAAGACAGTCATGCTTCTTACCGGAGACTTCCTGCTGAGTACGTGGTGCCTATATGAGTTGCAGATGGCGTATCAGGAATCCATCCACAGTGGTCGAGACACCTTCATCGTTATTCTTTATGAGGATATCCCACCCGATCGGATCTACAGAGTTATAAACATGAGGGATGTTTTTCAGTCAAACTCATATATCGAATATCCACGTATTAGTGGATTGGACGGAAATGAGCAGGCTCTAGATTTGTTCTGGGACAGATGTACTCAAGCAATCAAACAGATCGGAAATTGTATTAAATAGCAAACTTTAGAACGCTTTCATATGTCTCGTGATGTACACTACGGCGTTAGTGTTTTGAGCTTGCTGGGGAAGTAACGGATTATATGATAAACAAGATCTCGTAGCAACTTAGTTTTTAAAGCATTAAGTTTGAACCGGGCTCAAATATTTAAATGAAGAGATTGAATTGATTTCTCATGTGATGTTGTTACGGGAAAATTATTCCTCGAATGCATTGTTTTCACAAGTTTTATTTTGCAATAAATATATTTTGATAAATGTTTGGTATTGACCCAACACAGGTATCTTGAATTCTTTCTGGGCAAGGATTATCAGTACGATAAAAGATGGACAAGAAACGTGTGTTTGTTCTTCAGCGGTTGCTAATATAAAGGTAGTGAAGGGTCATATATATATATATATATATATATATATATATATATATATATATATATATATATATATATATATATATATATAAGTTAAATATCAATTATTATATATATATATATATATATATATATATATATATATATATATATATATATATATATATATATATATATATATAAGTTAATCAATTATTAGTTATGAATAGTCTTTGGAATTTAAAATAAAAGTATTTAATAATATCCTGACATTGGGTGCTCCAAACGTTTACTATAGTGTATTAATATAGGTTTATATATATACATGTATCTGAATTGATTGAACAGTGAGATATAATCTCTGCTTGTGCCATAATAGATTCTTGTTGGTGTGGATATACCGTGACAGTCTTTATGTCATGATAGTCTTTGTTAAATAATAAATGTCACTATTTACGATCAGTTTCAATTTTTATTTGATTTCATTTAAAATTGGTATGCTTTCGTGTTTCATAATATGTATTTAAATTTTGAATATTTGTTATAATATAAATGCAAATCCTTGAATGAAAGACTAATACTGATATGAATAATTAAATTAGGTTCCGCGTGATTAGGAATACATTTTAATACGGTATTCTTCTAATTTATTTACGTCATCACTCTTTGTGTATAAAAGATCTTTTTATATATTTAAGTATACATCAGATTGGCAGGAATATTACTTTTATTTAGTTTTGTACTGAATAAATATTTATAGCTGTTGTCTTGATGTACCACCACTTAGTTCTTGCAAGGCTGAAACTTAAGCTGAAGAAAAACAGGATGGGCACAAAAGAGAACAAAAGAAGGTATAACATCGCCCTGTTGAAAGGTGCAAATACTAAAGAAGAATACAGACTTACTCTTAACAACAAGTACCAAGTGCTACAAGAGTTGCTTGAAGACGGGGTAGACAGCGTGAACAACAGATGGCAGAAAGTTAAGGAGGCAGTAAAATCAACATGCCAGGAAGTACTAGGCCTCGTGAAGCAAAATCAGAATTAATGGAAATCAGCGAAAACATTGCGCAAAATTCAGGGGCGTGAACAGAAACAAGCAGCAGTAAATAGCAGAAAGACAAGAACTTCATGGAAGCATGAAGAAGCTGTACGACATCACCAAGAAGCTGTCCGGCAAGAACAACAAAACAGAGAGACACGTAAAGGACAAGCATGGAGGACCATACAAAGTACAGAACACCAAATTAATAGATAGGTAGAATATTTAGAAGAACTGTTGAACGGGCCAGCACCACCAAATACCATAAGCTGTGACAATCCCATAAATATTCTTGACTACCAAGATCAGACTTGAAGTCAGTCCTGCTGTATGGAGCAGAGACCTGGAGAACCACCAAGTCCACAGTAACGAGAGTTCAAACCTTCCTCAACAGCTGCCAAGAAATAATTCTCTGGATCCGCTGCTAAGACACCATCAGCAACAACAACCTGTGGCAGAGAACCTCCCAGATTCAAGTAGAGGATGAGATCAAGAAGAGAAGGTGGGGTTGGATAGGACACACCCTACGTAAGCCGCCAACCAACATTACCAGACAGGCATTAAGGTGGAACCCTCAAGGCAAGAGGAGAAGGTGACGACCAAGAAACACCTGTCGACGCGACCTTGAGGTGGACATTGCTAAGATGGGTCACACCTGGAGTCAGCTTGAGGTAATGGCACAGGACATAAGCCTCTGGCCATCTTTTGTGGGCGGCCTATACCCCGGCAGGGTTGACTCGCAAAACTATTATCTTTATGTGAATTTGTTTTGTTTTAGTTAAATTTGTCAATGATAATTTAGGTCGACGAAGATCAGCATGTGCAGGAAACGTTTAGAAACAAGATGGCACAATCGAAGGGGAACCAGATACATTGTTTTTTTTTTAATAGTTTAAATCAGTTTGAAATTAACACTTGTTGTAGATGAAAGACTATACCTCACATATCCATTTCGTTCACTGCTTTACATCGACTACAACGTTTTCAGTAATTATCTCTATATTCGTCTTATTTCTTCGTTTGTGATCAACCTGCTTCATATATAAATGATTTCATCTAGGTATAGCACAGCTTCGTGAATAAGTAGTTCCATGTATGTCACGACTATGCGACTTCGTTAATTTCTTCACCAAGTATCTGGAGAAGATTCTACTACGATCACGATTTGTTTCTGATATATCTTCATGCTAGTACCAGATTTCCTGTACCGAAATCTTAATTTTAAACCGTTTGGGGATATAAGTATACTTACTATTTATGTGAATACAATGTATAGTGAAAATGTATCTTGTAATAGCTTGGAAATCAACTTGTCATGGAAAGCACCATTAGTTACCACAACCACTATCATCCTCAATATGCGTTGGTACTACTGCCCGTCACCATCATGCTTTCTATCCCACCTCTTGAAGGCATTGTTCAAATTTTCACTACCTCGTTGTGTGCTTTGAAGATTAGCGGGGTATAATATTTAATTATGGTGAGAGAATGCAGTATTTCAGTGATTTTTGGTTTGATCCGGTTGGAATGGTTACAGCACAACATCACCGCTCTGTAGATCTCATCCTCAAAGAGTTTGAGGAAAAAGTAACTGCGAACTTACATCTGTCCTTGTTGTCAAATATTAGACTTCTGAAATATACTTGTGCTACTGAATGAGCAAAAATCAAGATCTAGATTAAATATATTACGAATGACATGCTCCATTAAACCCGGCAATACAATAATGTTCCTTAGAGGTTAAATTATTAAATGAATAATGTTAAAATTCTATCAAAATAAATTTTTCTTTTACAACCAAAATGACACGTTAATTTATGAATATATTATCATTGGTCTTCTTTCTTACCATATGTGTAAGTCAGACACAATACTCCAAGAAGCCATTACGTCGATAAATGACTTTATTGTGCAAAAGCTATCTTACTTCTTTTGGTCACGGTCACCTTGATCATGGACCATTCATTTACCTACAAATCGATAGTTATTCCTTAGCCTATGTGTATGCCATGACTAAAAGTGTCATATTGTCTGATGCAGATTTAATGTTAATATATGGAAACCAGTTTTCTTCTAAATGTTAGTGACCTTGACCATGAACCGCTTTACCCTAAACTCAATAATTCTTCCTGATCCAAACTGCAAGCTACCAATGCTATTTTGGGCAAGGCATGTGACTCAGAAAATCTCGAATTCTTGTGTTGAGATAAAAGTGGTAAAAGACACAAATGTATGGACGTACTTCATCATAACTACGACTTACTGCAGGAGTTCAAAAAAGGGTCTCATCTTTTTCTAACAGGTGTACGCTATACAAGGTGCTAATTAAAGAATAAATTTTAAGAGCAAAATACATTCAATTAAACAGCATTGTGCTTCCATCTAATGTTATCGCCAAGATACGCACGCATTTGAAAACTTTCAACACTCTACAACGGTTCCTGCCATACAGCTTTTCATTTGAATCAATCATAGTTTCTATATCAATTTTTCGAATTGACAACTACTGAAGCATACATGAACATGTTTTCATCTTGTATAATAAATACGCAAGGTGTACACTTTGTGTTTGTAGGTCGTATTGGTCAGTTCTAGTCGCATCTTCTCTCACCTGTTTGTCAAAGGTCTTATTATTGTCTATTGCATGCATCGTTCTTTGCTGGGATACCTTTTGTAGGAAGCAGGACATTACCCCCCCTGTTAATTAACACACACACACACACCTGCAACTACCCCCCTATCAATTACCCCATCAGTACAATTACCCCCCTGCCATTAGAATTTTAATCTTTGGGACTGATAAAGCGTCATCATTATTAGCACAATCTCCTAATTGGTTCAAGGATCCAATTGGTTCATGGATGGAACTTTTGCTATTGTTCCTGAGCTTTTCTTTTAATTATATTCGGTGCTTGCACGGATCAGTGGTGATGACATTTCTTGCCTCTACTGCTTGCTCCCAAATAAAACAATGGAAACCTATCGACGTTTTTACATGGAGATAAAGGCACTAATTCCCAATACTCAGCCTGCAACAGTTATGATGGATTATGAAAAAGAAGCCATGCATTCTGTTGCAGAATGCTACGCAGGAATATATGTACAAGGATGTTTGTATCATTTTTCTCAGAGCATATACCGAAAAGTACAAGCTCTTGGATTTCAGGAAAGATATCAATATGATTCAGAATTTACAATGTCAGTTAGAATGGATGAATTACATCAAAAGGAATTACCTCGTAGTAACAACAGCGTCGAAGGATGGCATCGAAAATTGCAAGCCTCCGTTGCTGTTGATCATCAAAACGTTTGGCGCTTTTTGATAATTCTTCAAAGAGAGCAATCATTCCTGAACATGATAATTTCTCGGCAGCTTGGAGAACATCCAGCGGAACCAACTCGAAAGAAATATCGTGACTACAATGCTCGAATTATGAACATTGTTAATGACTTTGCTAATAGAGAGCACTTTGAATACTTGCGAGGGATCGCACATAACATTCTATAACATCAAAAGATTCGCCTACAACTGCCATATTTCGCTTATTAAGTATTGAAAAGTAAAATAAATCAGATGGACAATGATTTATAAGTCATAATTTTAGTGACCCAGTTTCTAAAGAAACTAACTTATAATTGGGTAAACGAAATGAATCAAATAAATAACAAAAATAAAGCATGAAATCTATGTCATGGTAGATTGTAATGATTTAAAATCATTGCGAGATTTTGTATCTAACTGTATCTGTTTATATAATAGAAAATATATATCTCTCGTATATAACCTAATGGTTACAGACATAAAAATCATAAATTTAAATAACGCACAATACATAGGTTCAATATAAACTTTATTGTAAATATAAATAATCTTTGGAATAATGGGGGCAAATACTGTAACAGTACACTGCACCTGCCGAGCTCTGAATTGTTTCTGTAGGAATACCTCCGAAAGAGAGGCCTGGGTGAGTTTTTGGGGTTGTGGAGAGTCCGACGCCTGTATGTGGAGCTACAAGGGGCTGATACAAGGTACTTTGGGACGCTGATAATTGAAACTCGATAAGTCTGATCCTGAGAATGCCATAATAGCAAACATCAGCCAATACTCCATACATGCACTGTAGGAAGCGGGTATGAAGTATATGGGCATAATAGTTGAGTACATTTAAGTGCTCACACAAATGGATAGATCCGAAATGACAAGTTAAGGTCCGCCCCCTTAGAGACTGTTACTACGAACCCCAAGCTTCCTATCAAAATGGCTGAATCGTCACAAAATACAGGCACCTTGTCAGATTCTCTCTCGCGTATTCCCGATAAAATTTCATTTAATTACATTCCTGATCAAGAGAACCTTTCAAGCAAAGTGTTGTAGATGGGTTTGAACTACTTTACGCAAGGATATATACATAATATCAAAGGTTTATAGTTTGAAAATAAGATTCGCGTAGAATGATACGTTGTCCATTTCTGAAGAGAACCAGTCACCGCAGCATTGCACATCGAAATTACGAAGTAAATGTGTGAAGATGCATACTGTTGGTGTAAAGCGATGAAAATTTAATGTTTTGTATTTTTATGAACTATTTTTAAAGTTTGAACTGTCTAATACCCTGAAGTAATGGCAACTGTTATAGTACAAGTCATGCAGGTCATGTAGGCGATCGGTATCGACTATTTAAGTAATGTGGCTTTTTTTATTTTGATTCCACATACATTAAAATGGCGTGCATTCACTTTTTATCTGGATCCTAATACATCCATATTCCTTTAGAAAGTCATTATATACACACTGTTCAAGAAGTACATTCGGCAAAAGCAAATGTTAAATTACGTAAATGGATATATTTGGATGAGGTAAGCTAACATCAGCTGGAATGCCATGAAGGAAACATGGAAACAACATTGTTTAACACGATTATTGCATTACATTTAGAGTACCGAAAGTGGATATAAAGGACATGTCTCATCTTTCTAGTGTGAAGGGAACACCCCCAGAGTGCAGAATTGCACCAAACATTCCTAAAGTATCAACACATCTAGGAGTAATTATTATTGTATCAGGTACTATCCAATCAATGTATATTCAGTGTTCATCCTTAACAAAAACATCTTGCAAAAGTGTTAGAAGACAACGCACTGTCCATATTTTGTTGGCCTTTTGAAACAAAGATGTATGTATAAAATGTGGTAAAAGTTTGTATGTTTTAACTTTACATGAGATGTTTTATACGAACCCTATTTTTGTCAATTTTGTAAGTTAACAGTCTGAGAAGCTGTCCTCTGAATCCTTGCCTATGCAAACGTTAGAATGTTTATTTTCAAACCAAGTTCATTTATTTATTTTGCAATGTTAAAACTTTTGTCTACCATTGTTGGCATCTCCTTCTTTAATACAACCATTTGATTTTAATGTCTTAAGCATATCATAAAAAACATATTTGTATGTGATATATGTATCTGAAATTGATCATGTTAATAATTCTGAAACAAACATATCACAACTATTAGAATCACAACCTATTAACCCCTTTAGAGTTGTTGAAGATTTATAACTGGCTATGTAGGCAAAGTGCACTTGGAATTTGAGTTTTAACTTCAGTTCTATCTATAATATTATATATCTAACATTTCCGTTTATCTCTCATCTTCACTGCATGATCCCCCATGCACATAGAAACTCCATTTTGTAAATATATACCAAAAATCATGAAAGTCTGTAATGCAGCTGTATTCTCACCACACATTTGTTTGTGGGTAAAACATGGCGGATGTTACCGTAGCACCGGATGCTCTTATCCGATTGGCCAACATCTGTGGATTTGATTGACAGGTCGGATCTATGCATTGGGGGTCAAAAGCAAAGTTGTGAATGCATCAAACTTGGCGATGGTCCAAACGAAATGAAGGGAGCCCTGTGACTATGGAACAGTGAGACTGCAATGAAGGCCTCAAATTTAAGGAAATGTAAGGATACATAAAGATAATAATGATTGAGAATGCAATAATGTTGGAAACGGTTGAAATAGGTTTCGAACCGCATGGCAATGCCTAAAGGTATCAATATTAGATATATGTATTAGATAACCGCATGACAATGCCCAGAGGTATCAATATTAGATTTATGTATTAGATAACCGCATGGCAATGCCTAAAGGTATCAATATTAGATATATGTATTAGATAACCGCATGACAATGCCCAGAGGTATCAATATTAGATTTATGTATTAGATAACCGCATGACAATGCCCAAAGGTATCAATATTAGATTTATGTATTAGATAACCGCATGACAATGCCCAAAGGTATCAATATTAGATTTATGTATTAGATAACCGCATGACAATGCCCAAAGGTATCAATATTAGATTTATGTATTAGATAACCGCATGACAATGCCCAAAGGTATCAATATTAGATTTATGTATTAGATAACCGCATGACAATGCCCAAAGGTATCAATATTAGATTTATGTATTTGATAACCGCATGACAATGCCCAAAGATATCATATATATATATATATATATATATATATATATATATATATATATATATATATATATATATATATTAGATAACCAGTTAGGAAGTCCTATTATCTACTGAAAGAAGATATGACAAAATGAAAATGAAATGACAATGTAGCATCGGATGCAAAACAGTGAATGGATTGGATGTAAAATATATTTTAAGTGTTCCAACATTAAATAATGGTATCACTAAGTAAAGAAGCGGAATAGTGTATTCAGCGACGCAAGCATGAACCGACAAGTGAGACACACGCCGTGACATCTGCCTCTACACAAAACTAACTCTATCGAGGTGCACCAGAATATATCAACAATATACATTAGAGGACCATCGACCCAATTTTGGATCAGATGGTCTGGAATTCCAGTCATGGCAGCACTGGTTGCTGTCCCGATGTGGAAGGTGTGTCCATTATAGTGATGTGAATCATAACTTTAAGCTACGTTAAAAATACTAATCACACACACACACACACACACACAACCTAACCTGAGCAAAACAGTCTTAATTGTAGCGATAAAGATAGTTCTACTTAATTAAGACGGGAACATTGCCCATGTAAAAAAAATGTAGGAAATTAGGGGGATTATGGCAAGCGGAGAAAGTGGAATCACTATAAGGAAAAACAGAGCCCTCTGATCTTCGATGAACAAATTTAGTTTAAATAATTGATATAGTTAGAGATACATCTATAAAAAAAATTATATTTTAAAATACACATACAATTACACTTTTCCTTCGAGCTTCCCAGCTTCATACATTTATATTATTTCTGCCATTTAGATTATAATACAGATAATTAGATCTCGACTAAATTCATGATAGGAAAACCTGTAAAATAATGAACCCTTGCAACCAAATCGGTCCATTTCCTTAGGTTGTGCCCAAACTATACTTTCATATAAAATCATCAAATACCTGTTCACAATATCAGTTGACATAGATACTAGATGTAAAACTACTTTTAGTTTTCTAAATGCGATCTTCTCTTTTTTTTTTTTTTTATCTTTCCCACTCTGTTCCATGTGCCTTTGTGTGATTTAGATGTTTAACGTAGCTCTAAAAAAAAAAATCAGCCATATCGCTACAATGTATGCAGTGGGGCAGTTTATAGTGATGTTTACTGATGGGGCATCATGCCGCAGATATATAACATGATGCCCCAACCAATCGCATTATCCTGACACCAGGCCAACTAGTCATAACACTAACCTCTTAATGCCGAGTGTCAAGCGGGACAGCTATAAATACCAATTTTATGTCTTGCGTACGAGTCGGGGGGAGTTCGAACCCGCGACTTCCTGCATCAGTCGCCTCTGCCTGTGTAATGTTACATTCAAATTGATAATTAAAATGACGCCACGAAATAATTAGCCTGGGTATTTTTACTATTTGTGAATAATTTCTCACGTCTTTGAGTATTATTCGTAAAATTTAGTTTGTCAATAGTTGTAATGAATTTTGAGCCGTTCTCCACATAATCGTGTCCACCTGTTCCCCAACCAAGACATCTCCAGATGCCTCTATAGGAGTATCGGTGTTTAGAAAATGTCTAAAACGGGAATTAGACATTTAGTAGAAGCAGGTGACAATGTACAATATAAACGCGATTTTACGGTAACATGGATTAGTTTCGTAAACTGGTTCCTCCTTAATTTTGTAACATGCGGAATATTTGGGATATGCTCATGCACATGTGCTTTTCCATTTGAAACAGTAACACTTCTGTATATTGTTAGGTGTTTGGGTCATGTTTTATGGTACATGAAATACCTTTCTACGGATCTGAAAGCGTACCCATATATCACACGAACGAGAAGCAATAATAACGATTTGTGAAATTAATGTGCCCCGTAAATATGAAGTCGTTATTTGCTTGTGGGAATTCATGTTTGCGGTATTGGTGTAATTAAGAACCTTAAGTTGGCAATATGTTTTCATTAAGTCACTTCGAACCTGGAAACATCACCCTCAAGCGTAGGATTGTTTGAGAAATGATCTTAGACCCGATGTACATTTATCCAAGTAGTAAGAGTTGACAAAATCCAGAGATGATTTTTTAAAAAAAAAAATCTTTCTTAAACTACGCTCAAGACGCGAATATAAATTGTCCATCAACACAATCCAGATCTTACTGGTTGAAAACAAGCTTAAGCATTCACGGAGTGACAGCCATTATGAAAAGTATTGACAGTCTACTTCTAACAGTGTTCATAAAGAATAAAGAATGTCCATGTGTCAGTAATTGCTTTGATTACAGCTGTGATCTCACATGAAATGCATGGAGCCCACTCAATTCCTAAACTTGTGCGACAAGCCAAAGCATCCAATCTAAACGAAGTTGTTCAAATTACGCTCGAGATCAGGGAAGCACAAAACTTAAATGGGCTGATAAATAAGCAATTTTTCACTACAGGTCCATCTTAGCACAAATACCTTTCACTCAAATGACCTGTAATAGCTTCCCTCTGGTACATAGTCATACTTTTATGTTAAACTTACAAGTATCCTTTTTAGGTCAATAACCACATACTGTTATGTTAAACTTACAAGTATCCTTTTAAGTCAAATGCCTTGGCCATTTTCGACCGATGTACATACAATGCATCAAACTACTGGTTAGTTGGCATTACATACTAAGGGAGACAACTCATGAAATACCATATATATATATTGCTAGGACAAAGCACCAATAAATGTTAAGATTCATAGAGGAGTAGACAGGGTTATCAAATTGGAACCTTGGCAAGTGAAGATGGAAAAGGTGGACAATTGCCCTAAAGTGCCCATCCTTATAAATCACTCGCACATCTCAACTTGCTTACTGCTTGACAAATGTGTATACGCAAAAAGCTTGCCAGTAACCCATGGGTTGGTGGCTCTTCCTCTAAAACTGTACTGTCAAGTCATGTATAGCATAAAATCATGTGCTGAAAAATGAAACCAAACCATACCAAAACTTTCTGAACAGCATTAAAACAAACTTTTATTGCCATTAGATGAAGGCAAAGAACAACAAAAACTAAAGCCAACATATGAAATGTAAGCCAGTGATCTTTTGTTTTACTGGTGTGGTACTAGTAAACGTGCAGTTTCTGATTAAACACAAGACAGCGATTCATGAACGATGGGTCATATTCACCTAGTATGTGATCAGGGTGCACCACTCATCAAGATGCATTCCCTTTCCAGTTTTCATGATTCTAGGTATAACAGTATGCACCCAGGAGCTGCAGAAGGTTAAACTAGGCCAGTAAAATATGAAACATGTCACAGTAATCTTATGTTGTAAGGGTATAGTACAATGTGAGATGCATAAAATCGTATAGCTTGATGATTAATGCATTAAAAAAGCTCAAGTGAAAACGGATTTTTTAAACCAATATCTACAAGGCATGAAACATGGTTCACACCTACTATTTACTTGATTGTATGTACTCAAGATGTATCCCCCTCATAAAATGTTTCTGTATGTATGTGCATATGTCTCTGTATGTTTATCTATCTAGCAAATGATATGATATACATGGCTGGCATTATATTTTGTGGAGGAGGAACCCTGGAAAAACTACAAGAAGCAATGAGGCTGTACAATAGATCCCTGACAAAGCAGAGGGGAACTAACAATGTACATTAAATTTATACCTATCTGTCCACAGCAATTGAAAAAAATCTTAATATGAAGCAAAGGTAAAGAGTACAAGCTAGAAACCACCTTTATTCCTCAACTTGTCACACAATAATATAAAAGAAACTGATGGTCTCCATATATTGCAAATAGCTGGGATTTTTTATCACACATTTGATGAGGCATAATTTAATTCATGGTAGATAAGAAATGAAGAATCTCACTTATTCATACAAACAATATCACACATGCTCCAAAATATACTTGAAACCATACCAAATTCAAAAATTCTCATCCAATTTACATGTAATTCAATTTTACCAGGGTACCTGTACATTTGTAAAATTAGTTCCACCAAAGATAAAAAAATCTGCATCTGTTTGACACCCATACCCCCAGTTTAGATTGCTGCAAGCAGCATTAAGTCCAGCACCATATCACCCAGCACTGTCAGTTCATATACTATGTATGCTGCACTTTTGTTTTCTATAAAAATAAATACTGACTGGAAATGTCTTAGTATGAAGGGCATCTCCACACAATATGCTTGACATTTGTAACTTTTTTGGTTGAAATACCTTGAACAGTTTTGGACTTGTGCTTCAGAAACAAACATGTTGACAAGCAGACATACCAGACAGACGGATGAACATGGTGTAACTATGATGGGGTCTGGACTGGGAAATTTAACTAGAATGTAAGCAATGATTACATAACCTACACTTATGCTGCTTTCAGAAGACTCCAGAACTATTATGAATATTAGATGTGCAGAATTTTGATCTTTTGAAACAAAATAAAAATGACATACAAGTTAAAGGAAAATTATTATTCTCTATTATTTTATATAAAAAACTTTGCTTTTTATAAAATCTTTTTCAAAACTATTTTAAGTGTCTTAAATAGATTTAGTGAGTGGATGTTGCAGGTTTTGAATAACTTCTAATGATAACCAGTATGACCTCTATTACAAGCATCAGTAATTATCATCATCAGCCACTACAGCAGAGACCTCACATGAAATGCATTCATCCACACTTCCAATGCCTACTCATTCACATCACAAAAACACATTCAACCAGATTTAAGTAACCTTTTACAATGTATCACATTAATATATATATATATATATATATAAATGTATTCTTACATTTACCTGCACAGGTAAGAAAGGGCTTTCTGTAAAGGTTATGACACATATAACATGTGATAAATATCTAACACAAATATATGCTAATAAAGCACAAAATATAGCTTACAGTGACCTTTGATTGTAAAGGTGTGTGCTAATGGAAATGCACTGGATTATTAAGTTTTATGACTCTAACAGTTAGTCCCCATTAGTCCTCTTCACACAAGAGTTAGCTGCCATGAATTTAACAACTTCATCTAACATTTTCTACACCAAAAAGGATAAATTTTTCTTGAAATATAAGACAAATATCCGATACAAACTGAATATATTGTCCATAATGAGAATCATGCCCTAGAGAACCAACAGATGATTACTTTTGTTCAACTTTATGAAAATACTTAAATGAACAATAATCCGAGGGACAATGTGTACATTTCATCATGTAGACCAGTCATATTTCATTTATTTCTAGATGCCCAAAATTTGTTATATTTGACAGATCTGACTAGAAAGTAGACTGCCAAAAATTACAGTTAAAAGTATCTAAAATACATCAATTACTGGATAATTTTCTAAATTATTGTACATTCTTTAATAGGACTCTATATAAAAAAATTAAATAATAGGAATTACAGAAAAACAGTAACTAAAAGAATAAACCTAGAATCTGTCTAATTTCTGAAATATTTCTCATTGTTAAAGAAAGCCAAGACAAAACAATCAGCACAAAATATATAAATGATTTGCTCTAAATCAGTCTTTATAATTATCAAATGTCTTATTTAATGAGATAATTCTTCATAATTATCAAATGTTTATTTCACTGAGAACAATAACAAAGCTTCCCTGATGTATTCTGAACAGTCATGAATAAAGCAAAACTGACTAAAGAGGTAAATTCTGGTACTTCTGTTAAATTGTTTAATGCTCTGTAAAGAAAATTTGAAAACTTGATAACAAATGGATTCCATAAAAATATGACAATACAATCAAAGTTTCATTGCCCAGTACTTCATCATTCTAAAAGTGTATTTTTATTTCTATTCTCCCAATTTTAGGATTAGAATTATAATGTTACATCTAGACTTTGTGCAATAATATCTTAAATATGCACAGACACAGGTTCTTTCATAGACTGACTTGGATATAAAAACTTAATTCGATGAAATGATTATGAATGAAATTGTGACATGTTCTGGCAAATATGAGATACCCTAACATCTTAATGATTATTGCAATATTTTACAGTCACCATGCTTGATTTACTTTGGTTTTGTTACATCAGACAAATTATTACATCATCATCCTGGTAAGATCACTTTGCTCTAGTCAGATCAAATTGTCATAGTGTTAACTGCAAATCACAAAGCCAAAATAAAACCACTTATAAATAAAATTGTCATTATCTGTTATAAGCATGGACCAAGAGTAAAAGCAAGAACTTAAATAAGAATGAAGCTAAATGCAGCAATGCTCATGTTTTCTGTAATTGATCTACTCCAAGGAAATGGATCCTCTCAGGGTGGTCCAATATCTTCAACACAATGGGCCAATAATGCAAAATTCAAAAGCCATTCATATGGAAAGTTGAGACGATACAAAGGTCATAAGATATGCATAAACTCATACCCAAGTATGACATAACACCTAAATTGAAAAAATAAGATATCAATGTATCAGGAAAATAACATATCATTTCAGTCTCTAAATTGCTTGACAGTACAGGAAACATACCCACTTTCTTCTCACAAATACTTCCAATTTATTTTAATTTCTCTTCCTTTTGTCAAGGCAAATATCTGTTCCTCTCATTATTACGAAACAAACACTAAACATGAATGAAATAGAACTTTAACAGAATAAAGTTTGATAAATTTCAGGAACTAATATTTGTCTCAAAGCTCTTCCTTTTCTTCTAAAAGTTTAGCAGCCTCTGGCGCATATTTGGGGAGCAGCTGTTTTACAGCACGAACAAACTCAGACTTTTCACTGCATCCTTTGCAGGCATTTTCCTCACCCCAGTCAGATAGGATTTTTTTCAGGTCCTTAACCTTTGCCTTCTTGAAGCTGAATTCAGCAAAGTCTATTGGTTTCTCTGTAAAAGAAAGAAAAAGAAAAAAAAAAGAAAGAAAAAAAGGATAAAATTTGATTTGTTACACGTTGACTGACACCTCAGACACAAGACAAATGTCAAATAAAATTCATAGTGGCCATTCTGGATAAGATCAGCACCAATTTTATTTGGAAAAAAAACCATCATACCAAGTCTTTAAAAAGTTACATAATTTTGACTATGGCCACAATGACAGCGATCATATTGGCACCATTTCTGATGGGACCAACTAGCCCTCACAAGCTGAAGGTCAGATCGATACCATTTAGGACCAACAAGATATGAAGTCTTCTAGCAAAAACACCATTTTGATATTACTTTACCTTTGGTTGGAGAAGTGAAAAGAATTTCAAATTGGTTGCCATGGTGTTCTCATTGGCTGCCTAACTGTCTGATGCTACAATTTTAATTTTTGACCAGCACGGCATTTGGCAGTGAATAACCCATTTTTATATGATCATTCACTGAAGAGGATCAGCTGTAACAAAATTAACACTGCTGCTGTGGTGGCCATATTGGAAGTGCAAGCAGCACTATGTTCCTTAAGAACCACCTAGTTTTTAAATGGCAATCTTCTAAGAATTTTTGGTGCAGATATGATAACTATTTGATGCTAATCGATGGAAGGAAGATAAATAGATAGACAACATCCAGCTGAAAAACTCTACTGGTCAATGACCAGTAGAGCTAAATTTATACACCACAAAAAATATGCAATTCCCAAAGTGCATCCTGTTACATACAATAATAAAAAGGAGGCTATCACATCTATACTATCTACATCAGTGATGAATTTCCACTGAATAATCATTGGCCATAGAAAAAATAATTATCCCAATTTTCCAAATGCATGAGGTACAAAATATTGGGATATCTGGAGCACGAGATAAATAAAAAGAAACCAACTTGCACCAATATTCAGGAATCTAGTTGGGTGTCCACATTCCATTGGAATTTAATAATGCGAATTATATGAAGTTGCAATATCTTTACGAGTCTGAACTGTACAATTTTTGGATGGGAGGGACACATACTGTAATTGATTCTTCATACTTTATAAAACCTATTAATAACTTTCTAGAAAAAATTTAATATTAAAATGTCTTAAGGATGCTGCCCCCTTGTTTTGGCTGTTAATCGACCCAAAAAACTATGGATGGGCAACAAGTAAATACTTCTATGGCAAGTGTACCAAACCCAACCAAACTCCTCTGTGCTGGTTTGTCAGCAATCACGTTATTTATGTTTTAGTGTTACGTCTGATAACCCACATAACAACACTGTACAGTGTATTCTGAAGTCAGTTGACATTGGATCGAGTAGTCAGTTTCAGGAATATCTCGCACTTGGCAGTCCATAGGGATACTCTTCCACAAATTGATATGTACTTAATATACTTACTGGGCTGTTTTTTTTTATGTATATTGGTGGAACCGAAATCTGACAGGCAAATGGATGCATTTTCATGTTATGTTAACATACATTTGAATTTGTTGAAATGTAATGGTAGTAGAGTTATGCCAAAGTACATGCATGTTTAAGTGGCGGATATGTTTCTTGAACAAAACAAAACATTTGTGTCCAGTTCCAATAGGCACAATATATTTTTTATTCATTTCATTAAAGAATAATATTTCAACTTAACCTGAATTTGGCATTCTCGGCTTTCATCCCTCTCCAGCCAAATGCATGTAGACCAACGAAATTCGAAAAAAGGTCCATGCATTTTGTGTGACAATTTCAATTTATCAGAGAAAAGATATCAAAGCAAGCAAAACTAAAAAAAAAAAAACACTAGTACTTTACTTTCTAGAAAAGTGTAGTTACTGGTTGCTAGTTGTACGAGATATTCCTGAAAATGTCTTTCGTTATGATGCAAGTCCACATCAAAACAAGCTACACAGTGTCGTTAGGCAGAAAGTAGCAGATGCCCAAAAACATTAATATATGTAGAATTATATCTTGACCATCAAAGAAAATCTGTCAAAACAAGAGTATGGCAAATTTTTGTCTGTCAATCTGACGTATCTTTCTTGTTTCCTTTAAATGAAAAAATCTATAGCCAATGACAGCATATATATATATATATATATATATATATATATATATATATATATATATATATATATATATATATACATACACACATCTCCCTCGGTAACTTGCACACAACAGGGTACACAAACTATGACCGCACTAAAAGTGAGAGCATGAGCTAACAACCTCCAAAAATAAATATTAAAAAAACGCTCTCACACAGCAAGAAAAATATTGGGAGTGGTTAGAGAACTGGGCTGTTTAATGACTCAATCCTGCATTTGAAAGATCATTTCTACTGGTTTCAGCAACCATCACATGTACACGAAAAGATCTGTGTATTTAGTCACTGCTTTGTTTTGTAAACTAGTCTGGTTCCTGGAGTGGTGTTTAATCGTATAGTGCCAAGTTGGGAGTCAATGCAGAAGGGAACTAGACAAACTGTTGATACACCGACAAACAAGATTTTCCCCAAAAAAAATTTAGCAACATTTTTTGAGACAATCATATTAGTCAAACTTAATTTTTTTTATTGCTAAACTAGTACAATACTGATGCACGATTTCAAGTTAATAGTGAAACTTCTTATCCTTGAGGATATATCCAATACTCTAAAACTCACTTGCCCAGTGGTCAGTACCGGTGAACAAAGCTTGTTATTTTATGAAGTATTCATTTCGCTTAGTTGCCTTGCTATTTTTGATCAGTCATGAAGGAGTTGGTTAGTCTACATACACAATAACATTTGTAACAGTGTTCAACTTGTCAACTGAAATGAGTTCACCCGATATTCGACCATGGCCGCTAGATTTTAAGTAGGTAGGATTTGCATGTCTTTACACTTTTAATTCCGTGTAACAATATGAGCATAACTCCCGCAAGTCGGTTATCAAAACAAAGTTGTCACTTAATTAGGATCTCAGAGAAATGATTGCGGACATAATTGTTCCAGTAGATCAACACATTTTATGTTTAAAAAATTATTGCATTTATGATTACACTAAAGAGGGACTAAAAGCTGGAATTAAAACACAAATTTCACATAATTAAAATTAAATTAATTATCATTTAAATATTAATGTACAGCATACACTAGGAGGTGTAAGTGACATTTTCCTTGAATATCTTCAATTACGATACAGAATGAAATCTGGAAAGAAAACTTAACAAGTTATATTACAACCATAAAAAGAGCATCATGTCAGCATTTCAGTTACAAATTTTGACTGGTTTTCTTAAAAGTTCAAGAAATAGGGATGTGATTTTGAGTATTTTCTGGTTTAAATAATGGGATCAACCTCTGACCCTGCATTATGTTCAGCTCTCATTCTCTTTAAAATTAAAGTCAAGTGTGATTTCACATGAAAGCATTACATTATCCCTAAAATAGACTCCATAGCTAGTAAGCACAATTTAAGTATGGCACCAAATCGATGTATATCTTGTTAAAGTATTTTAATTATATCTAGCATCCATTTTTAAAATTAAAGCTCTTAGACATAGACAAGGAAACAAGTCACAAGAGTTGTATTTTGTTGGTGAGACGATTAAACCACACATTTTGCCTTGTACAAAATCAAACACCTCAACATACAAGTAAATTAAACAAGATTTTAAATGACTTACCATTTTTAAGGTCACATATCTGATTATCAGCTTCCCATAATTTCTCACAGATCTTGAGGGGTGGGAAATGATTGCTGATTGGACGAGACATGGTATTTAGTATGTATGTAGCTGAAGTTTCCAAACCACCAATGTAGTAACACTGAAAATATTATGAAATATTTGAATTTTAAATGTACAATCAAAATAATAAAGACAAAACTTTGATGCAGGAATCATCTGATCTATTACAAGTCTTGACTTTTGGTCCAGGGTTCCAAAATGGTCAGATTTTATGTTTATATACACAAAATCACTGGAATTGGAGGCTAATTTTGTTAACATCCAGTTGGAATAGTTTGGCTACATAGAGTGGGCTTTCCTTATTGATTTCTGATGTTTGAAATTAGGTTTTTGAATACAAAATGAAATGTTTGAGATAAGATGATGGAAATAAAACTAAATCAAACATTTTTCTTTAGCATCATTAGCAAATTTTATCATATAAGAGGCGAAAATTTACCAATGAATGTAATCATGAAATTACAACCTGGCCTAGTGAGAAAACAAACGTGTCCACTTTAAGTCAATCAAAACTGAAATTACATCATTAGCTAAAGATTACTTCAAAATGATTATTCTAATTGTACTATAAGTCTATATGTCGTCTATATCTGAATTTAAGTGAACAATAGACAAATTCTTGAGTAAGATACACCTTTTGAAGAAGAAAAGAAAGGGGCATAGAATAACTAAATAATAACAGAAAATGGGAAAAGATGTTATGAAAAGTACGAATTTATTTTTAAAATATACAGTACTTACAAATCGTTCCTCTTTGTCCTTCAGACTTTTACAATACTTTTTGAATGCAGTCTCTATTTTCTCTGGCTTTGATTTTACATCATCTGCCAATGTAGCTGTAAATTTCTTTATGACTGAAACACAAACTGAAAAGAGACAAAGCAATTATTTTTTACTAACTCTGACAATGATGATGCCAGTATTATGAACAAGTTGGCAATCAGAAATTAAACAACCCCATGAAGGGAGTCATGATCTACTGGCCACAATGAAAATCACAAAATCAAAAATAAGAATGTTTCTTCTTCTAATTGTTATGTGTTGAAACCATCTGGTGGCCATATTGCAGGCTTTCAAAACATTGTTGCCATTTTCATAACAAAGCACTACTTGGTGATCTCAACACCCTCACGTCCATGGTAATATTGTGACCAGAAGTATCACGATGATATAAAGTATGATAGATAGGGTCACATGTTAGAACGGGTAATGGAGGGGGTGGGGGGTAATCTAAAGTATTTTTGGCACAAAGTATAATGTTTTTCCCCTTCAAAACACCAAGCTCAAGTTGAGCAACTGTGGCATAAACATGATTTTCATAACTGACATGGTGGCAATATTGGAAATCAGATACGATCCATTTTAATTTAAGATTAACCATGCATCATACTAAAGTCTTTTAGTGAAAAGCCAATGTCACCATGACCATCCATCCTGGAGAAGTAGAAATAACAAGATTTTCAAGATGGCAACTATGGTGGCCATATTGGAAGTTAGATTAGCACCATTCTTTATTATCATTATTTCTGTCCATTTCAATATCAAAGTTATATCATTACACATGCATCACTTGAGTTTAAAGTTTTATCCAGGACCATCTGCAGCTTGTACACATCTAAATCTCATTAATAAATAAATAATCTTCCTCAAATTTGCATGAAATCTTTCAAATATTTTGTCTGAATGCAATCACCCATTCATCTAGACCTACAATGCAAGACATCTACTCTGATGTTTTAGTAGTGAACATATTATTCCCTAAATAATGGCATTGTGTAGCTTGTTCTCCGGAAGATGGAGGGGAACAAGAGACCAAATTCTCAGGAACACCTCACAGCCTGGCAACCCATATCAAAGTCTGTTAAAAGGATGAGTAGTATCTTCAATGAAATTATGCTAAACACTTCCTTCAACATTATTACATTTCCATTCATTTAATGAAAAAAAAAAATGCTTCAACTTAATCACATGTCAGCATTCATGACCTCAATTAGATTCTAGCCAAATCAAAAGTAGTTCAATAGAACTTGAAACAGATCCATTTATTTCATTCAGAACTTGATCATTTTAGAAAATATACAAGTACAATCCCAATAAAACAATATAACTTTGTTGAAAAGTGATAGTGTGGACTGCTGAATTTGGCCTCTTGTCCCCATCAGTCTATTGAGGAACACATTACAAAAGCAGTTAATTATATAGGTAGTAACACATCTACCCAAAAATATAAATATCAGGGTTAATGTCTTAAATTGTAAGACTCGTGTGCACTCCAAGTGATCTGCACGATTAATGTTAGTCCTTCATCATCTTAGTTATGGTCTAAAAAGGACTTAAACCAGGACAAGCCAGCCATGTCTGTTTTAAGCCCACCTGTTTTCATTATCACAGCCAGTATTACCCTTGTTCAAAATGTTCACAATACAGGTTGATTTTCACAACAATGATTTTTCAGTTTGGGATTCAGATGCAAAGAAAGAAAAACTCTGCCCCCCCACCCCCCATTGCAAGAAAAATATATAGAGCAACAATGTTTGGTTTTCTGATGTTCCCCAAGTTGAAATTTGTTCAAAATAATAATTACATGTATATGGAGTACCTTCTTTACAATATGTGAAATGAGCATCGTTGTCAGGTGATATCTGAAACTAAAGCAGATCAACTGGCCCATACCAACTCGCCCCCATTTTATATCAACTCTGATAAGCTAACCCTCCCCCATTTTGGGTCAACTCACCCCCCCCCCAATAAGTTTAACAATAATATAATCAAATAACAGTCACAATGTTAAAGTTTAATTCTTCACTCAAAGCCCTTTAATAAGACATGGCTTATTCATATAAAACAATTATGTCCAATATAAACTAATAATTGTTCAATTGCAAATGAAACAGTGGTAATAATTTTTTTTACGGGTTACTAGAAACAGAAAAACACTGAAAAACCAAAATACACATGTATTTACATGTATTCTCTCTATCAGTTTCCACACACAAATTATTTTTGTTTTTGCTTGAATAATAACAAAGCAAAAAAAAAATACGACTAATGTGAGTTTGCTATGAATTATTTGCTTTTAACAGTTACAGAATATAAGAAACTGAAATATTAAGACATACTTTTGCATAAAAAGGTATTAAAACGAAGAATAAAAATGATACTCTGAAATGGATATAAACAATAAATATAATTCTGTGTTTGTGGATCTACAACAGCTTAGACATACATGACTAACATTTATCATGTCATTTTTAAACTATTTGTGTGTGGATCTTTGTCGAGATTTCATAATAATGATGCATGATCAATTTTACAGCATTGGTCCAGTTTGTTATAAATTGTCAGATATAATTATGTCTATTAAAGTGTTCCCCCCCCAAAAAAAAACCCCAAATGTTGGTATTGATCGGGAAGTTTATGTTTTTAATGTAGTAACATGCTCGTCTCTCGGGTTATCACTGACACTGAAATATACTGAAAAAATGAAATACACATGTACTTATGTGTTCTCTCTGTATATATCAGTTTCCAAACAAAGTATTATTTGTTTTTGTTTGAATAATATAAAGCAAAATAAATTATGATTTATGTGATTTTGATGTGATTTACTTTGTTTCCTTTTTATAGCACAATTCATGTAATGATTTCACTTGCTTGTACCTGATTTGACAGACCTGATACATGGCAAATCGTAGCAATACATACAGAGTGAAAGAGAAAAGTATTGAAGTTTCAAAAGTATTTGCCGACATTATATATTTAATATCCCTTTCAATGATATAGTCTTTTACCAATAAATAACATTTAATTTTTGTTTAAATCAAAACATTTACTTCTCACTTATGAAATGTGTGCATAGTCAAAATCGAGCACTATTTCTTTAAGTGCATAAATTAAGTGAGAGAAAGGGTGCTTTTTCTTTAATGGGTGCAACTTTTGGTTTTAACTGGAGTAAAAAATGAGTTCAAAGGGATGACAGTGTGCAGTCAATTTGAAATGAATTAAGTGACTCAAAAGATGAATAAGCTGACTTTCACGGTCCATTCCAAATTAAGAGACTTACAAAAAAAGATGGTTTTCTCAACTTGAAAAACACACAAGATCAAAGGGAGAACAATAAATGTATGTGCAGTGCAGTCAATTACAACATTAATTAAGCAACTTGAAACAATATGAATTCAGCAGACTTACACTGTCTGTTCTGGAGATGACCTTCATACCATGAAGATCAGTCATTATCATTGCAACACCATTTCAAAACAATCAACCTATACAATAACGTCCAATTGATGCATGCTATAACAAGGAAAAAGTAAATAATTCATATAAAAATCCCTTGAATCATATTTTATTTTGCCTTATATTAGTATGAGTGAAGCCCTGGAAAACCACTGTGGGACAGTCAGAATTGGAGGGCATAACATCACCAACCAATGCTTTGCAGATGACATTGATGAGCTGGCAGGCACTGATGATGAGCTTGCCTCCTTTGTGAACTACCTGGATGAAACATCTTCCAGATTTGACATCGAGATAGTGCTGAGAAGACAAAGCTATGACAATAAATCTCAACCAAGATTAAAGTCAGAGGAGATGAACTGGAAACACTGGGCCAGTTCAAATATCTTGGTTCCATAATCACAGAAGAAGGATCAAAAGCAGAAATTGTCATGAGCAGCACAAACGGCATATATGTCAAAGCTAAGACCCATCTGGAGAGACAGTAATATCTGTCTGAAAACTAAAATTAGACAGCAGAGCACTAGTCATCTCAATCACAACGAAGAATCCAGGCACTTGAAATGAGATGCTACAGAACCATCATTGGCATCTTTTACATTGACCACATCACAAATGAAGTGCACAACACAATCAGGCATAAAGTAGGCCATTATGAAGACCTCACCACTGTCAAAAAGAGAAAGCTGAAATGGTATGGCCATGTCACTTGAGCAAACAGTCTATCCACAACAGTACTGCAGGGAAGCTGCCCAAGGTGGCAGGAGAGGTATATGGAGAAAAAAAGTGGACTGACAACATCACAGGAATTTTCAGAATAGATCTGGAAAAGTTCTTCAGAGACACAGGCATCGGCACACGATATAGACAAGTGTTGAGAACTGGTCAGATGTTCAGCAACACAGTGCCTCAACGAACATCCTAGGTCAAGAGACTGATGATGATAATATAATTCAAACAAAAACAATAAAAGTGTGTGTGTTAACATATATACAGAGAGAACATGTAAATAAATGTATTTCGATGTATTTCGTTTTATTCCAGTGTATTTCGATTTTTCTAGTAACCGTTGCGTCTCTTTCTCCCGTTATCGTTCCAGAACGATTTAAATATTTATACGATTAAATCGATACCAAATTAAATGAAAACTGGAGAAATTGCAATATATAAGCTGCATTATATTTATGGGACGAGCTGGCACAAGTGTCTTACTGGGAGTACTAGTGTGAGGCACGTTTGAATGGCCCAGGCGCTGATTACCCCCAATGACCCATTGTGACATATGACCCTCTCTATCATACACTATAAAATCTTTATATATTAAAAGACATCGACATAGTTTTTTATTTTACATCAAGCTTGCGTCGAGCACCACCTGTGCCGCAGACTAAGTAAAAAAGCACACGAAAGCTGGACTGCACACTCCATTTTTTTTCTACGTATTAATGGAAGAAAACACTAAACGATTACAGAATCTTACCATCACAGTCTTCTTCTTTAGTAGGCTTCTTCTTCCTGGCTGCCGCAAAATCTATGGAAATTAACAGTATACAGAAAAATAATGACAATACACAGTCTTTGAAAGACATTTTGTTCGTCTCACGAAACTCGACAATTGTCAATTTCTGAAACAACTTAGTAATTGACTTAAATGAGTACTTAAACTCTCGTTAAATATTTGGTTCGACTTCTGAATTGTTTTCTCCTGTAAGACACAACTGTGCCTAACACAAGCTTTTTACGAAGACTGTTGTCGATATAACACCGGCTTGATCAACGTGGTACCCGAACAACATATACATTTGGCGAAATGTGATTGGACAACTATGAATATACGTCATATCCGATGTAAGTTCGCGTGGTATTTCTCGAGATTCAAAATGTCAGCCTCCTTTGGTGTGCACTTCGGCAACACGTCGTCATGTGTTGCCGTTTATAGGGTATGAATTGTCAATTACACGTCAGATTGAGACAAAATTATAAAATTGGAATGGTCTCCATAACATGAAATGATTTGCACAAATAGGTTTTTTATTTCGGACTACAAAAGTAGTGGAATACAACTGACCGTGATCTGTTTTCGAGATTTGCGTTTGGTTTTGTACGTAATCCTTTCATTAATGAGAAAATGCTTTTGCCTTATTGTGGCTGAATTTGATTCTTTATATGAAATAGGCACAACTTTGTAGCGATCGAAGGTTCCTTACGTGTGTTCAGTATAGTATACCGCCATGTGTCATCGTGGAGGTCTGACAAAATGCGTCTCGTGCGAGACCTTTACAAGTGTGTTAGTGATGTTGCAGTGCAGAGTTGGAATAAATATTTATTGATATACTGAGTTAATTACAAGAGTTCAGCTCTGTTTTAAATATTACCTGTATATCAAATACAGAGGCACCACCTATTACAGATATAACTCCTAAAGACGTTGTTCTTGATTGTATGGTTTAATGTAGCGATAACAACGTAACTAGAAGGCACTTTAGTCAGGCCGAATGCACCATCTTACTATTTTTGTACAGAGATGGTACCACTCTTTATGGAGCTCCCATTCTTTCAACTTTGATTGGATAATTTCATGAATAGCAGGAGCATTTTATGGCATAACATGCACAAAGGAAACTTGTCTTTTCTTTTAAATTAGACGTTAGTGGTAAGAATTTGATATAGCTCAGAAAAGATTTTCATGAAAAATCCACAAAACTGTGGATCATGGAGGTTTTATGTGGGAGAGTTTTTTTTTTATATATATAAATATAGAGTGTGCCAAGAATATTGTGGTACTTATCTTCGTTTTGTGGAAATAGGCCTCGTTGTGTTAAAACATACCCTCCATCTCATCTTTACCTGAAAATGTGTCAGTTCTCTCCCTTGAGCACCTACTAGAGGTAGCAACCACAATCTGAAGTTTTATTAACAACAAAATCTGTGACAACATAAAATCACCTTATCATTATAATAAATATACATATATTTATAGTATATTAAGGTGATTTATTGTAAGCTACTTTACTGTTAAAAGGAATAAATACCTGGATTGCCACTCTCCTAAAGATGGAAAGACCATGAAGTTAATATATATTTCGATAATGTATCCTATCATAGATATTTATCATAAATTATCAATATGTAGCACAGGTTTATCATTCACTCCATATTATTATATGTGGAAAAACTGGCATTTCTACCAAGGTGATAATATATATATTGTTATGTGCTTAGGCTCGAATAAACAGTAACATAGAAAGAGTGCAAATAACAAGCTTGTAAAAACTTAATAAACAATTTATTGAGCATAAATATTTTCCAGAAAAGAAAAAATAAACTTACGGTTTTAAGAATCAATTCCAAAAATAATCCAAATATTATCCACTAGAGAAATTGCGAAAGTCCTGGTAATAAAATGTCCAAATAATTCCAAGTTCGAATTCCAGCGAAGTATCCAATATGCAAGACGATGTCACTTGATGAAGTCAGTTCTTGTTAATAAAATTCTATGAGCACAATTCTTTTCAAGATAAATAACAAAATAGATCCTCTTGAATCCAAACTAATTGAAATAATTTCCAATACAAGGTAACTCAAAACGACACAACTTAATATTCTAACAGCCCAATTTCTACTCAAAACATAATTTATATATCTGTTTTTACATAAACAAGAAAAGGGTCACATGATTTTCTAGAATCTCTCGGAACAAATTTACGTTCAAAAACTTGTGTACCCACCGTATGACGTAACTAAAATAGAAAGATATTTATACAAAGCTCCGTTAATGTCCTTGGAACCAACCAATCATTTTAAAAGCTTGTTTACTTCTCTGAAGCCAGGTCAGAAATGAGGTCAACACCTGGTGTTTATTTTGTAAAGTACAGGTCACCCCCCCCCAATGAACAAATCTTAAAATGCCAAATTTGAACCTAACAAACAAACAAACGATAAAAATAAATATAAATGACTTACATGAAGTATATGTAACAATATATTGCATATTTATTAATACAAACATGTACACAAGTGAAAAGATTTTGTTTAAATCAATATTTGATACACAAAATTCAACCAAATCTTTTACATTTAAATTAATTAGATAAAATTCTTTTATCTTTTGATCCATGCCATATAAACTTGCAACAGAGTGCATTTAGTTCATTAAGACCTAGTTTGGATGGAATTGGTAATGACAATAAAAGAAGATTAATTTTAGAGATAGCTGAACTCAATCACAAGTACCTTCCAAATGGAGTTAAACATCTTTTATTCCACTGAAATAGCAGGTTTTTAATTTCTTAAATTTTAGATTGATGATTAAGAATTTTAAAAAAATTAAAGTTTAAACTTTATACCTAAGATAATAAACTCATTACAACCCCAGTTAAGATTATCTTCTGGACAGAATCTTCTTGATACCTGTTCTGCATATCCTTTGGGTTTTTTTCTTCCATATTTATAGTAAGACCAGAATATGTGGAATATTGACATTAAAGATATAAAGCAAGCACTAAAGATTTCTCTGAACCATCAGGAGCAAGTGATGTGTCATCAGCATACTTAGTATAATTTGTTGATTGTTTATAAATGAAGAGAGAGAACAGTAATGATTCCACTTGGTTAATCATTAGAAATGAAAGCCTTTTATTTCCAAACATGCCTTTAAAATAAAAATAATTTTTGTTGACTCTTTTATAGCTGGTTTAGCTTAAATATCAAACACTAACATGGGAATTATTCTAAATATTTAACCACAAAAATTTACTAAATACTCACAGAAATTTGCATGTACCTCCATTTTTGACATCTAAATGGTACATGTGCCTCTGTCTAGATACTGGTAAAATATTGGACATGCTATAATGTTTCAGCTGTTTTCCATACATTTCCATGAGATTGATGCAAATGCTTTTATTTAGATTGTCATTGCATGGTGTTCTTTCTTTTTTCAGGATGGTATAACTGATGTTATTGCCAATGATCTTGGAGACAGAGTGACCCCATGCATTGTTGCCTTCACAAACCATGACCAGGTAGTGATCTTAGGTCTTTTTAACTTTGCTTTTTCATAATAACAATAATAATAATGAGGACTTTGTATAGTGCCTAATCTCTAGAAAACACCTATAACATGTGTGATTCGGATTTTTAACATAGCTTTAAAAAAAATTCAGTCATATCGCTACGATGTGTGCAGTGAGGCAATTTATAGTGATGTCTAGCACTGGGGAGTAATCCCGCAGACATGTAGCATGTTTAAGTTTGTTCTTGCAGT
Organism: Unio pictorum; assembly: GCA_030141615.1. NCBI lineage: Eukaryota > Metazoa > Mollusca > Bivalvia > Unionida > Unionidae > Unio > Unio pictorum. The sequence continues at coordinate 14,770,637 of JARLTB010000088.1, read as the reverse complement.
TGAAGTAGGTGGGTTTTAAGAGCACTCTTGAATGGGATCACTGTCTTTGTGTCTACATTCAGTGGGCAGTTCATTCTTTGTTGCTGGACCCTGGTATGCAAAAGAACGTTGTTCATATGACTTCGTTTTCATAGTGGGAATAATGAGTATACGAATGTCAGAAGAGGAGTATAGGTTCCTTGCTGGTGTGTACACATGGGTGAGGTCAGATAGGTATGTTGGACTGGAGTCTGTCAGTGAAACGTAGCACAGAAAACAAATTTTTTTTTTTGATGAATGGATAGCCAGTGTAGGGTTGTTGTTGTAGGGTTTAACGCTATTTTTCAGCGAACAATAAGCTATACATGGTGGTCAGTATTATTGGTGGAGGAAGAACCTGGGAAAACCCACGGAAAGAACCACCAACCCACAAGAAGCTACTGGCAAGCTTTCTCACATATTTACATTAGCCGAATTTTAGACTTTAAGCCCTAGTGTAGGGTGCAGAGCAGTTGGGAGGTGTGCTCTGATTGTGGTACTCTAAGGATGATCTGAGCAGCTGTGTTTTGAAGTTTTTGGAGTAGATATTGAGATGAACTAGAATGAATTGAGTTACAATAGTTCAGTCTTGAAAGTACTACAGGGCTCGAAATAAACGGTTGTCCGCTAGCCTGAGGCTAGTAGATTTCCCATCGGACTAGTAACTATCATAATGTTATTAGTCCGATGGACTAGTAAGTTTTGTTTATCAACAGGTAGCGTTTGTTTACTCAGTACCCTAATAAAGACGTGATTTTAGCATATGTTCTGTAGAATCAACGCAGTGACCATTGTATACAGTCATAAAATATTAGCATGAGAAGATGAAGTCAATTTCTGCCTCAGAAATGTGTTTCTATTACATGAAGCCATCTGATTTTGTGCATTTTGCTTAACAGCGCCAAGCATGGTCCCATTCTTAACTAACAACAGAAGTTTGGTAATTGATATCCTAATTAATCTGACTGTGAATTAAATGAAAAATAACCTGGTTTCACACTTTATTCACGCAGCCACAGTAACAAACTACAAAACTACTACAAATTACATCAACTATTCAAAGAAATCAGTTTGCATACTTTTTTTATTCCTTATTTTTGTTTTTCTTTGCTTGTTAGCCAAACGGGCCAACAGTCACAAACGGGGAACTGCATAATTTACGTTTGCATCAAAATAATTATAAGAATTGGATCAATTTATTATGATCACATTATTGACACATCATTTCCATGCAACCACTTTTTCCATGACAATAAAAATTGATGTTTTTTTAATAAATATTTTTCCTGTACAAGACTGAACAAATAATTAAATACACGTGAAGATATCCAAGCAGAAACTGTACATTTGTTGGAAATTTAAAAAATCTCTCAGCATGGGCATCTAAGATTTTAAAATTTTCCCGCTTATTATTGATTTCAACAATACATTGAGGTCCAATTAATTAAGAACACTTACTAAACTTACGCTATTAATAACGAGACCGTAATTGGAGCAGTTGAATACAACGCGCCGAGTTGGATGTCTTTGTTTGATGGGAAACACATTTTCCAAGGTGAAGCTAACATTATCTTTTGATGTTGATATTTTATAACAGTGTTTACAATAGCCATTGCTTTGATCCTGCAGAACATCCACTGAAGTCAAGACTTTATTAGGGAGACGCCATTTAATGGGGGGGACGCAAATAGGCACATGTTTTGAAACGTGTTTCTTGCTTGGACTTCTTATATAAAGGACACTGACATTCCTTTTCTTACTTTAAATAATTCGCATCAGCTATACTGTAACATCTCGTATTTCAAAAAGAGGCACAATTCCCACCTTATAAGACAGGCAAAATATGGCATTTTATTGAAGGTGTTCAGCCTTTGGAAAAAAGCAAAAGTTGAACAAAAATGACATAAAAGAGAGGAACAATTCTTATGATAAAGAAAAGCGTAATCTGACGTTTCAGAAGACATGGACAAAAGACAGGGAATGGCTGAATTATGATGAGGACAAGAACGTTATGCGGTGTAACTGGTGTATAGAATTCGCAAAAACAAACAGAGAAAACATCCAGTTTTGTTGCAGGTTGTTAGAACTTTAAAATTGAATCGGAGATGAAAATGGTGAAGAGTGACTGGATATCTTGTTTGAGACCATGTGTTCTGTCCGACCTACTCTTTATAATGTTCCATGCAAATGACATTCCAACATATGATCCATCACCAGCAATACATTTCTGGAATGTGTCAGAGAGACGGGTAAGGAGGCCAGAACAAACCCCATATGGACCCAGATTGCAGGTGGAGGACGAGAAAGGCCACCAGGATCCCTTTCTGGAATTGGATCCAGATTAAACAAGAAATGTTAATTGACTGATTGATGACTTGAAGTAGGATTTATACTTCTGTACCTCTGCATTTCATAGTATAATTCTATTTATGAAACAAAATTGTTGTTGATCAAAATACAAGTGTGTGACATATTTTTATGGACAGGACTAATAAATGTTTGGCAGGACTAATAAATTTCTCAGTACACTAATCCTTCTGGCTACAAAGAAATTTGTGTTAAATTCAAGCCCTGTACTAATAAACACACAACTGTTTTAGTGGCATCAGCTGAAAGATATTTTTGTGAAAGGAGCTGATGCATCTCAGCTCAAGATATGCAGCCTTGCATATTTTCATGACATGTTGGTGCAATGTGAGAGTACAGTCCAGAATAACACCTAGGTTTCATAGTGACTGTGTGAATTTAATGTTGGTGTTGCTAATATTTATTGTGTGAGGTGAATGAGAAAGTCTTGTGTTGTGATCAGAATGGCCTCAGTTTTGTCCTCATCCATCTGCATCTTGTTACCTGTCATCCATGATTTCACATCAGAAAAACACCTCTGTACACCTTAGATGGTAGCATCAACTTCAGTTGGGTAGCTAGATTTGTATATTTGTGTGTCATCAGCGTACAATTGGTGAGACACTTGAAGATGATCTATAGCACTTTAGAGCGGCTGTGTGTATAGAATGAAGATAACAGGTCCAAACCCCCGTGGATCACCACAACATATATCAACTGGGCTTGGAGTTGACTAAGTTTTGAACCACTGGAAGAATGCATTGTGAATGCCAAATACATGCTGGAGACGGTGAAGTAATATATCATGGTCTATTGTGTCAAATGTTGCAGGCAAATCAAGGAGGGTTAGGACTGTAATCTTACTGCTATCCAAAGCAGAGAGAATGTCATTGACTACTTTCAGAAGAGTAGTTTCAGTACTGTGGCAAGGGCAATATGCAGACTGTACATTGCTAAAAGGATGGTTTGAATTTAGATGAGATACAGGTTGGGTTAGAACAACTTTTTCTAAGATTTTTTATATGAATGGGAGATTAGTAGAAACTGGGTGGTAGTTCTTTAAATCATTATGGTCGAGCATTGGTTTCTGCAGCAGAGTCTTTACCATGGCAGTTTATAAAAAAAATAATGGGAATTCCCCGGATGAGAGAGAGGTATTAATAACATCAGTTAGTGAAGTGAACTCAAGCAGCAGTGAGGATGGAATTGCATCAAGTTTACATGACTCTAAGTTTAAGAGATGCAGTCTAATGACTTTATGACTCTTAGTTCTGTGGAGTTTGTAGCATGGGTATAATATGTCTTTTTCCAGAGCCATTTCATTAACTTTAATTTTCATTTGAGAGCATGACAAGCCCTAGAGCTACATCAACAGCAGTTAAATTTGCCTTCAAATACACATCTGTGTAAATGACTTATTTGTTAAAAGCATTCTGTGAATCTTCAGTCAAATCACTTTTTACACAGACATTGTTTTTCTCAGTTTTAAAATGGAATTCTGCTTTTCTCCTGACTTGAATCCAATTTTTCTTGATATAGTTCGTTTTTTTTCAAATAATGTCCGATTCGCTTTTGTTGTTGTTTTTAACTGTTCTTTTCAGTCCCATTCTGCAACAACCCTTGTAACAAATTTGCTCCATATATTAGTTAGCCCACGACTCTCGTAAAGAGTGTTCTGATTCGTCAAAAGTTTAAATTCATCCAATGAATCTTTGTGTAAAGGAAACTGATGGCAGTGGATAAAAGAAGCATGTTTGCAAAAAATGGCATCCCTTGTTGTTGAGAGAGACGATGACACAAAAAGTTTAGATAAAGGTTTTAAAAAAACAGAAGGGAATGGCTGGAATGAATTGTCAACGTAAAATTAGTTGGTCAGTTTATAAGAAAACTGAACGCTTGAGGACTGGCATTTTGTGCCCTCTGCAATATATAATATACATTACAGAAGTTGTGGTTCAAATAGTCTGTAACCACACCTACAAATGAAGCTGCATACAGAAAAAATGAAGCCCTCTTTTAGAATATGTGCACTGCATGTCGCCAATACATGCTGGAACTTGAAAGGAAAAAGGCTCTCGTTGAGAAGGAAAAGAAACGATTGCACATTGAGCCAGCAAAATCATTGGTGACAAAAAGGAAGACAAAAGAAATCTTTCTTAAAGCCTCAAAAAGAGCTCGACTGGCTTATCAACAGGTTGTGTTCAGTGGACAAAAAGACAAGTGAATATATGGGATTATTTGTATATAGATAATGTATTTGGGTGTTTATTTTTCGTATTTGTTATGAAAAGAGAGCAGTGTAATATGTTGGCAGCAAAAAAGCCTAATTATTGATTTAATCATGATGTGAACACAGTCATGCACATGAAATAACTTAAGTACCAATAGTATTGGAGAACAAATTCATGTGACAATAAATATTGTAAAATTATTCAAATTTTTGGTTAGTTTGTTAGTTTTTCAAATGATTATTTTGTTACATATTATGGTCACAAATTGCACCAGGAGCAGATTTTCGTGGGTGTAAAATGCATTTTTAGTCTTTGACCCCCAGAACTTCCAGATCATGGGCGCTGCCCCTCGAGGTTAAAGGTGAAAATCGTGTGCTTACATAACTGTCCATTATAGTCTAAATCTTGTCGTGTAAATTACATTTTAGAACGATCTATAAATTTGATTTCAAAGTTGAACATTATTTGTAACAGAAAATAATCTGTATATTTAACAACATAAAATTTACAAATATTTCTTCTGTATGAAGGTTTCCTGTCAATAAAAAGAGAAAAGTATGCATCCTTTTCCTTGCCTTTGTAATGCCATTTTCTAACCTTGGCTTCAGGCTGTAGGGGCTGCTGCTAAACAGGGTCTGATAAGGAATGTTCAGAATTCAGTCTGCAATGTGAAACAGGTGATTGGGAGGAGATTTGATGACCCAGTGGTCACAGAGTATAAGAAGAAAAGTGCTGTTAAGGTATGCAAATCCTTTTGCTTGGATACGATATCATAAAATTATTGGAATTGCTATGTTTGTTTCCATCTCGGTAATTATTCCATGTGTGCTGGTTTGGAACATTTATTTTAAATATCATTTAACAAGTTCTTGCAGATCATGCTTTCTCTTACCACTTCTTTATTAGCCTTGACCAGTTTTGACATAGTGAAAAGGAAACAAATAGCAAAACTAAATGTAAAGTTTATAATAGAAAGCAGAAAGATGTCATTAATCTTTCCATCCACCTTCTCATTTGATGATGAAAATTTTACACAAATGACATTTGATTTCTCACGTGTGATTGATGCATGTAAACAGTCTTACATAATGTTGTACATCCATGAGCTTAGATGTGGTTGAATAGAGCTACTTTTGAGTCTATAATTTCTTTAACTTTTTTTTAGCCATAAAGCACAGGTCCCTTTGAGGGACTTATGTTTTCAATGACTGATAAATTACTGCCACATTACTCTTTACAGGTGGTAGATAAGGGTGGACTGCCTGCATATGAAGTAGAATACAAAGAATCCACAAAACAAGTAACTCCTTTGGAGATTGCAGAAACTATATTTAGGAACTTGCTAGGTATGTATTCAGACTTTATGTCTACTTTGGTGTAAAGAAGAGCTAGATGACAGATTTGTACAGTAAAGTTTCTGATCCATACAAAGCTTTTCAGTTACAAGTAGATTAACCACAACCTTATCTCCAGGTAGGTCGTTGCCTAGCAATAAATGAATGCCATCTATAGGTAAAACAGAGGGGGTTTTCTTGGGTTCTTCCACCACCAATAATACTGGCCGCCATGTATAGCCTATCGTGTGCTGAAAAATGACATTAAACCCTACAACAACAACAACTACAAAAGACAAGCACAAGGCGTAAATGATTCACAGTGACTAAACAATGTAAAGATGGATATAGTTTACTCAGCCAGCAAACAATGTATAATTTTACACCTATAGTAAAATGAATTCACACATAGTGAAAAATTGCAAATGAAAAAGGACAGATATATAACTTGTCTTTACAGTCCCAAAAGATACAATGGGTTTTACGTACCCCAAAATTTAGCCCATGGCTACAAGATTACATGCAAGAAGATACCCTTCGTTGTCAGAATACTTTATTTCAGCTCCACGGTTGCTAAAGTTCGGCTTCACAGCTGCTACAAATAATTCCTGTGGTTAGCTTTACAGCTCACACCACGTAGACCTCGATAAATCTGATACTTCGAATGCTCGGGTCCCACGAGCCACTCTCGACAACACCGGTAATGGGCATTCCAGACACTACAGCTACTAGACAGCTCTACAGCTGGGACACTCCAGAGACTGGACATTCCAGACACCCGGCAGCTGAAAACATGTTTAATAGTGTACTATATTTATGCCGCAGGCATAAAAATGTAATAACATTACTCAGTACACTTGTTAAAGAATGACTTGACATTACTCAGTACACTTGTTAAAAGATAGGTGTTCATTTACTTAATGCTGAATGGGTGTACAAGTGGTACATATGTGATTGTGATCTAATTGGAAAGGAAAAAAGCTTGTAACATTAAGCTATTAACCTTGAGCTATTAACATTGAAATGCACTAGCCTGAAGAGAAACCTACATGTAATTTTAATCATTTTTTTAAGGTGATTGCAACAGTTTTAATTATTTTAAACTTGATGCCGCTGTAGATAGAAATTAGAACTAGCAAGTATATTTTATCAGACAAAGAGTTTATATTTTTATTTGTTATCTTATATATGTATACAACAATATGGGTTGAAAGAAGGCAATTTAAAGCTTGGTATATTTTATTTATTTGTTAACATTATTATTGGTCATAGTTAAATTTGTTAATACCAAACTAAAACAATGTACATAAAGTAAAAACATGTATGTTGTGTTTCTTGCCCACCCCCCTTCCCCTTCCCCGTCAACAAGTACACTCAACATTTCTGATCATTTTCACTATAAAGCTGTCAGTTAGATAATGCTGTTTGTATTTATGGACCCTGACTGTCATGTTATAACATGGGAGAGCTGGTATTTTAGGGGGATGCAGGGTAAGGGTAATATATACATTAGTCACATTAAATGCATTTTGTGAGTTGGTGGTCAATATATCATATGCCTTAATCAAAGTACTAGCTCCGAGGTCAACATCATCATCTATACCTCTGAGGTTGGTGTTACTTTATCAGATCACCTTTGTTATTTTTTACATGCTCGATAGATGTATATTGTGTACCATCAGTGGCACTTATGTTTTATTCTGGTAAAACAGAGTTATAAAATAAAAAAATTAAAAATATTCATATTTATTTCAGAGACAGCCCAGAGTCATGGTGGAAGTGGAATCAAGAACTCTGTTTTAACTGTCCCTCTCAGCTTTAGCACAGAGCAGAAGGAAGCTGTCAGGTAATAATTCAAGAAAGACGGTCATTCTTACTTTCTTTGATTTGCTTGTTGTAGAGCCTGCCTTGTTGGTGTCCCTATCCTTTAGATAATCCTTAGTGTGTAAGTTTGTTATGTTACTTGGTATGTGGATACATTTTGATGTTTGCAACATTACATTTTGGTTGCAATCCTTGACCTGCAGGCTACTGCCATCTTTTTGCTTGATAGCACAATGAGTTTTAACAATTTAGTGTGGGTCTGGTGGCTCATATCTGAAAGGTGTTTTTTTTAGAGATGGAAGCAAATGGAGGACCAGGTGAAAATCGACAACTTTTGACTGTCAACCACTTAAGCTTGCACATGTTTAAGCTAGATATCAAACCCAGGCCATCAGAGGTGCAAAGCTAGCACACATGCTCTACTTTAATATCAATAATACCATGTCTATTGATGTTGCATAGCATGTACATTTCTGGAAGGACTGTATGACAGAATTTTTGGCCTCCCCTTAGAGTGAACCAGAAGTCTACAGAAAATTGGCTTGCCCCATTTGGACACCCAGCACATATAGCTAATGTATACTGCCACTCGTCAGTCATTTCTCAGTCGACATCTTGTAATAACCAACATTGAAATATTTAGCTGCTGCTTCCTCTGTCAGTGGGTGTATTACCTTTTGTTTTGGTTGATATTATCTTAAAGTTTAGGGTTTTACCCTGACTTCTAAATTGTTTTAGATAAGATCTCGTAAGTTATTACCATTTGTTTTGTACGTGTAGTGTATGGCATGGTATTTTATTTTAATAGTTTTACCCTATCACAAGGCATTAGTGTTTCAAACTGGGTTGTACTTTTTCGAGTTAAGGGTAGGCATTTTGGTTAAATTTCCCCTGTCCTTGCATAATAAAAGTCTTTGGATTCCTTTATCCATTTTTTGTTCCTTACAAATCATTTAACTCACCTTGCCTTTGTGATGAATTGTGTTAAATTTATACTGGTAAGCCGGTTGCACACCACTTTTATGGCATGCATGTATTGTATTTATTGTGTATTTTCTCTACTGTTTGCTGCTAATTTCAATTTATCTTCAGTTTTCTTTCAGCCTTGGTGACTGTTTTATTTGCATTTTTCTGTGTTTAGCTTGGTCTTGCTTCCTTTTTATAATTTAATTTTGTAAAAGCACCTTAAGTAAAATGTCTTCACACTGAATCATTTTATTAGCATTACCATGTGTATATTTTTTTCTCTACAAAGAATCTTTTCCCCCAGATTTTCAGGAAGTATGTCTATGTAAGTTATTGGTAGGTGTAGTAACAAGAAATCCCACCTGGAACATGCACCCCACTTACTTATCTCGCACATATATAAGAGTACATATGGTTGTCCCTTCTGTAACCTATGTTGGACAAGATCTGGGATCTGGCTAGGAGTAAAGCAGGGGAAAAATTATCATTGTCTTTCTTCAGGCTTTTTGAGGTTCTTGTTCTCTTAGTCCTTTGGATCTCAGAGAAGGATTACCTAAGTTTGTCTGGAGACTCTTAGGGTTAGTGGGCCCCATCTATGGGGAGGTTAAAAATTGATTGAGAGTGATTTCATGCCCTCCTATTCAGGAAGAGCAGCACCATCTTCAATTTGTGAGAGCATAGAGGAATTCAAAAAGTGGTGTGCAACCTGCTTAACAGAGAAGGAGGAGCAGTACCATCCCTTTTCCACTAGGTCAGAGAGGCAGTTGCACCCTCCATTTGGACAGCACCCTTTAACTCTCGGGGATGGATCTTCCTACAGATCAGAGACACTTGACTGGTTGGAACCCACTCATCCCTCATCAGACTGCCGTTTTATCCTATGGAGGACTAGGAATCAGCTTGTGGACTCAGAATTAGGGAAGGTGATTGAATTGGCATACCCTACTCCATCTCTATTATCCCACTAAATCCCAGTGGGATATGTGGTCTTCTGTATCAGGGAAGTGATTGTCCCTTCCTCTATGTGCAGCAGTGGACTGCTGGACCTGCTGTGGACCTAAATTGTCTCGTGAGGTTGGCTCAGAATAGAGAGAGGATGATTGAATGTTCAAATGTGTCACCCTAACCCACCTCCCAAGTCCACTGCAAAGAACAGACTGTTACCTCCTCAGAAAGAGTTACTAGTTTAAATTCCTGCTCCCCACAGGCATCTCCAGCAACATAGACTTTGGTTTAATTTAGTCCTGCCTCCCACAAGAGAGAACCTTACAAAGATGTTAACTCTGTCCTCATCATTATGCCCATGTTTGACACAGTACAGGCATATTTGGTATCTCTCTTTGTTTAGGTCCCCTGACACCAATCATCCTTAAGTTAAGAAAGAAGAGGAGAGCTGGCCTGTCAATAAAGTGGTACACCACCACTTTGTCCATTATCTAACCTTTAGTTTCATATGACTCTAAACTTCTAACCAGTTTGGAGAAACTTTCTGGGACAGTCTATTTACCAGACCTGTTGTTGCATCTTCAAGGTTATAATCAAGGAGCTCTCTCAAAGGTTAAGAAAAGGTCAAGACTCTGCTAGACAGTGTAAGGGATGTCTGTCTTCCATTGTCCAGGTTGTGTCCATTAGTAGCATGTTCTAGCTAGAAGGCCACTAAACCACCCACTTTGGATGCTGAGGTGGCTCAGGTGAGTATTTTGATGGGACATAGCCTTGCATTCTATTGAAAACAATTGAATCTTTAAAGCAGAAAGATTGGTCTCTAGTAACCATTGTTTTGCATGATGGTCTCTTTTTATGAGCCTTTATCTTTCTTGCCTTAGTATTGGTGAGACAAAGGAGGGAGCTTCTTGCCCAATCCAGTTCTTTTGCAAATTACCAGCATCTATCAATTGATTCACTCCCACTTAAGTTCTCTGCCACATTCATTCTGGTGATGATCAAGATAGATTTTATATCCAGTTAGGGCTGTCAGTTTTTATTTGGCAGCCTCGAAATGGATAAGGAAGAGTAGAAAATGTCTTTTCCTACCCATGAGAGGTGTAGCTGATATTTCCACCATTTCTAGGTAGATTGCATGAACCATCATGAGAGCTGGATCTGTCTTTCATGAAAGTTAAAGTGTATCAGGTTGCCCCATGAGCCTCTCTTAACTTATCTTTGTAGGATGTGATAAAATAGTCATTATTTTATATATCACCTGACCTACAGTAATTATCAGATATACCTCTCAACCTATAGTCATTTTATATATCACCTGGCCTACAGTAATTATCAAATATAGCACTCATTTTCGAAATATGTTATAATAAATTTATTAATGTATTTAAGACTATCAATCACAAAACTTAATATGTTTTAAAATCATGCCTCTATCAGAAATAATTTATTAAAACAGCTCTTCATTTTAACTAACAGGCAGGCAGCCACAAAAGCCGGATTCAAAGTTTTAAGGTTGATCACTGAACCGTCTGCAGCAGTCCTGGCCTCTGACCTTGGACAGAAAGACATCTCTGAACAGAGGTTAGTAGTTTAGAAGAGAAAAGCTTCCATCAAGTTCATGATAGTTCATAAACAGTGCAGGTCTTTTATTGCATAACCAATGTGCACCACCACATTGTGACATCAAGCAGAATAAATAGATCTAGCCATTTAGCAGAGTTTTGTATGGTTGTGTAATGATTAGAATCAAACTGATGTTTATTACATGAATAAATGTATGCAGCTTCCTGGATAATGCAATATGTTTTCAACTCACCTGTCAGGAAGGCAATGGGAGCCCGAGTGGTCTAAAGTGCTTTCCATTATGGATCACTGCCATCTCACCTCTGTCTGCGTGAGTTCGAGTCTATGATTCGGTTAATGTAGCTATGTGAGAAAGCTTGCCAGTAGCTTTTCGTGGGTCAGTGGTTCTTTCCGGTGCTTTTCCTGGGTTCTTCCTCTACCAATAATACTGACCGCCATGTATAGCCTATCGTGTGCTGAAAAATGGCGTTAAACCATACAACAACAATCAGGAAGGCAATGTGACCTTTTGAATCTGGCATCTAGTATGGGTGCTTTTACTAAAAATAGAAAAATGGTTTAACAAGTTCTTATCACCTGGTTAACAGAATTAGACATAAAGCATGATGGTCTTTTACATTTGTTCAAAATAATGCTGAGGTACAATCAGATATTTTGTTAGCATGGTTCCTGGAATCCTAGAAATTTTGGATTTTTAAAAGTAAATTTCAAGGGTGTTGCAAAGTTTTGGAAAAGTCATAGAAGTTTTGACAATGGAATTAAAAATTTGATATTTGCTAACGTCATAGAGTGTGGAGCACTGATTGATAAACATGTTTCAAACACAACAAAATTAAAACCAGTACTGTATTTTTTGAGTTTTGGTTTTGGAAAAGTCATGGAATTTGTTTTTTTTAAGATTGCAGGAATCTTGTATTAGGCAAGTTTGCAAGTAAAATAAGGTTGAGAGAAAAAGAGGGAGAGAGAAAAAGAGGGAGAGAGGTTATGCTTAATGTGCTTTTTTACTCTGAACTCATCAGTACTTTTAACTTTGCATTTGTTTATATTGCATGCTTCTGTTGCAAAAATGCTGACAACTCAATGGCCTAGTGGTTAGAGTGTCAGCCTCAGATGATGCGGAAGGTCATGCGTTCTATCCTCAGACAAGTCATACCAAAGACTTACAAAAATGGTACTAACAGCTGACTCACTTGGCGCTCAGCATTAAGAGGTTAGTGTTTGACTGGTCCGCGTGTCAGGATAATGTGACTGGGTGGGACATCATGCTATATGGCTGCGGCATGATGCCCCAGTGCTAGACATCACTATAAACTGCCTCACTGTAGATATCATAGCAGTATAACTGAAAATTTGTTAAAGCTACAGTAAAAATCCAAATCATACACGCACATACAAAAATGCCTGCAGTTTTGTTCATCTATCAATGCTGTCAGAGTCTGTCTCTTCTACCTTGTTGTCAGTGTCAAATCAGTTTTGAATTTACCCATGCATACATGGTGATGTAAATGCTTATTATTTGTAGCAGACTTTGCCATATCATAAATATTTGTATATTTTAAATATGAAGGATTTGCAAAATTTCCAGTCCTTAACCCTTTCATCACTAAGTAACTTTCAGGCTTTGAGCCCCAAACACTAAGTAACTTTGGACTTGTAAAGCAGAATGACCTGTGGACTTAGAAAGAACATAACTTTGCCGATTTTAAAGATATCTTGCTGTATTTGGTATCAAAATAAAGGTTAGAAGTCAACTTGTATGAATAATTCAACAAAATGTGCATATATATTAAAACGTTTAATATACAGGTGCAAACAGGTAACATAACAGGTAAAATGCACAAGCAATTATTTATTTACCACATTACATGAATGATAATTTCAACCATTTCGTCTAAATAACGATTTCAGAAAATTCCAAAGCTTTTCTGGAGCCATCTAACACTTTGTTGGGTCCAACACTCTCAGCAAACTGAAATAAATCACTTTGATTCGTCGAGAGCAAAAACATATGGAGTTCACACTTCGTCTGGCTCAAAACCTTCAAAGTCCTCTTTATCATCATCACTGGCTCCCAAAAGCACATTCAAATGCATCTCCAGATGTTTTCTCTCATTTTCAATCAACTGTGTTAGGTCACAACAGCTAAATATTTTGATAATTCATAATCTGACACTTCATTCTCATCTTGCGTCGAAGTCTGCCATTTTGAATAGAAATTCACCATTCGGAAAACACGCTTAGAATGTGCCTGCTTGCCTCGAGATTTCTAGTTGAATTCAAGCTTAACTCCTGAGATAATCCAAGTATAATACCTACTTCTTAGAGATATCCCAAAACGTATGTAGTCTGGTACTATGACGTAAATGTATCCAGAACCAATAATTAATTCAAATCTTGACGTAAGGTAAGCAATTTTGATTATCTCTATCATAGATACACGTCTCCGAGTGTCAAGTCGCCGTTAAAAGTGTTGACTAAAGATTTATAGTATATCATTATCTATAAAAGTCGATGTTTACAGGAAATGGGCTCAATAATGTTATGATAGAGTTTGGGGTTTAACACCTATATCGAGTTCTTCTCGTTGATGATTATAACCAGACGTAATTGTTATAATCATCACAAGGTCAGCATAGGCTAAAATGAGATTTTGTACATTGGCACACACAGACAACCTTTAAAAAAAAAACAGGGTACCAGACAAAGACTGGAAAAATCACGTGACCACACATTATGGCTTCCTTTACGAAGGCTGTATTTCTTACACTCGACACAAGTTTTGTCTGCATAATTAAATCGCATACAGTCAGCAATAACTGAATAAATCATTACCAAACATTAAAATGTCATCACGTTAATGGATACATTATTTTCGAAGAAAGTCGGTTATTCTACTCGACGACATCGGGGAGGGGGGATGCCGAACAATTTTATGTAGAAAAGACTCGTAAAAACAAGTTTATGTTGAAATAATTTGAATAAACAAAGTAATAACCAATAAGAAGGTTATTCATCAGCAGTGGGAAAATGGAGCAAATGGAAAGATAATTATGTATGTACCAAGATGTAAATGACGTTTTTGAATCCATTTGCAATGTGCATGACAACAGTACCCGCTCGCATATCACACTTACGCCAAGAAAGCAAAAATAGTAACGTATATTCAGTTGAAATAAATTTGTTATTATAACAAAAAAAACTTTTATTGATTAATGTTTCATTTAGACGAAGATATTAAATGTTTTGAAGTATGTAGCTTTCTTACTACATACATTACATATACATGTACTTCTCATAATAAATTTAGCCCCCCTCTGGAATGGCCACCCGCCTTATAAGGCCACTTTCCCAGTGCAGCAGGGGTGGCCATATAAGAGGGGGATTACTGTAATTACAAGAGACCAATACATGCTTGCTGTTTGGCAAATCGTGGTATCGATTTTAAAAAAAGTGTTCTCAAATCATTTTTGGTTTTTAAATAAATTACAAAACCAGTCTCATTTCAAAGACATGATTTTGTTTTTATGGTCTAGTGAAAGAGACGAGTTTGTTAGCATGTCTATGTACCAATCTATCTTTAGCTCTAAAGTATATCTATTTGACTCTCAAGCCATCATTGGAAACCCTTTTTTATCATCAACATATCTGTCTACATGTACTATTTGATTAAAACTATTTTTGGTAACTTTAATATCTGGCATAAGCTTAATATAAAAAAAAAAGATGTCATGAAAATAAATTATGCCTATTATTTGCAAAGTAAATATAACACATTTTCAAGAATACATCTCATATTTTATTTTATCTTCTTTATATTTTAGGGGGATTTTGTGTTGTTAGGGTTTTGGCACAATCACATTTTCCACTGGCAACTTCAACATATCAGTCAGGCAGCCCAGAGCAGACATTTATCAGATTTGTTCAGCTTTGGCTTTAAACAACTTCTTCAAAAATGCTCATAAGAATATGATCCAATTTTGACAGGAAGCATCTGTGCTTGACGAGCATTCAGATTTTACAAATTAAGTACCATCTGCTTTGGATACTGTTGCTAACAGTTGAAAAACATTTTGAGAAAGCACTCATCAGAATATTCCTAGACTTGATAGAAAACATCCTGTCATTACAGTTTTTCAATAATTGTTTTAGAAAAAATCATTAAATGACTTACTAAAATCATTAAATGACTTACTAAAATCATTAAATGACTTACTAAAATCATTAAATGACTTACTAAAATCAATCAACACTTTGAACAAAGAAAGAATCCTTGCATGAATGGCTTGTAACTTTGTGCCAATCTGCTTTTAGATATGGCTGAAATTGCTAAAACAAAATTAAAAATCTTTAAACAACTTTTTTTTTAAAAGTGCTCAGCAGAATGTTAGCAAATTTGATAGAAATCTTCCAAGCTTGAAGGGACTTCTGTTTTTCCATTTCCTTATCACATTATTATTAGGAAATAAACTTCACTATCACATAAAGCCAGAAGTCCCAGAAAGATGAAGAATTTATCTTTCCTGTCAGTATATGCTATAGTCACAAGAATAAATTCGTACACATGTTTTCCAGCATAACCTCTCACTAGGTGTATTACATTTAAGTTGATCTTGTCCAAAACTGTCCACATATTCCAGCAATTGATTTCGCCCTATGTTCTTCTCAAGATGTGTAGATAATGGCCTTCCAAAGAAATAAACATGTATGAAAATCCAAATAAAGTGAATATCTGCCATTTAAAGGTACTATGTAGAATCACCTTATTAAATTTGACATTTTAAAAATAATTATGTTGTTTTGTCTTACTATAGATGGGGACAAATCTGTCTAAAAAAACACATAAGCTAACTGGAAACAGTGTTTGTTTCTGAGTTGGTTTTCTTTTTTAATAAGTGTTACTTGTTAATGGACTGTAATATAACTAGGCAGCTGTCCTGAAAATGACTGCAGATGTACACAAGATGATCTGAATTTCTTGTAATATTTTTCCCCAGTACTGCTCTTGTATTTCGGCTGGGAGGGCTGTCTAGTGATGCATCTCTTGTGCAGATCCAAAGCGGCTTGTTGAGGATTCTGGCTTCTTGCAGCACCACTGAGCTGGGAGGAGACAAATTTACTGATGTTCTCACAAAACATTTAGCTACAGAGTTCCAGAGGTCAGTATTTGTCTTATTAAAAACATTGGGTACCTAATAATCTAAACTCAGAAAATAAAGCCAAGTAAATCAGATTTGAACAGAACATTATATGAGAGTTATTCTATAATTGCAGTATGGTGGTGGTAGAAACCACGTGTCAGATATTTTTTGGTACTATCAGATAAAATTTTACATATTTGTTTGGTTAGCTTCTGGTCATCTAATTTTTTCATATACATTACCTGATCATTAAGAGAATGTCCACTACTTCACAAATTCAGCCCTTTCAAGTGAGAAAGAATATAATGTTAACCCCATCTTTTTGGCATGTTTTAGCAATAAATATACTAAAAATCATGTTCAAAAAGACATGAGTTAGATTTGATAGAGGGATTGGAACCAAATCCTGTCATTCATCATTTATTAGTTCTGCTAATGCTTGGTTACCATGGTGCTACAAGAGACTTTGCAGATGTCTTCAGTTGTGTGCTGTTTCAAAAGAAAAGTGATTCTTATAAGTTTTCTCATCATAGACATGCTTCATTTGTTTTTTAACTGAATTTGGCTCTCATATTTTGAAGTACTTAAACCTTTTTCATTATACAGTAATGTAATGTCTCCATCTTAATTATCTATTCTTGTGGTCAATAGTATATAAAATATATATATATATATATATATAAAATTTGGATCTTTATTGTGTATTATTCATTCATTCTTAGTGTTATTATCACCTATTTTATTTCCCATTTTTTCCCATTTCATTGCATCCACCTCAGCATAATCCTTGAGCAGCTTTAGAGTGGCTTGTTTGGAAGTTATTTTAACCCATACATGTGAAGACTCATCTCTGTGGACAAAGATGAGCAAACATGTATCCAGAGCTAGTGAGGTGTATTGCAGTAATGAACTGACTAGCAGGTGAGTACTGACCGAACAGTAGCACACCTCTGGCTGGCTAAGTTAGTCATACTCCTTTGGGGGTAGCTCGCCCACCTTTGGTCCCCACTTTGGCACTCAGCTATCACCTGTGGCTCCAAGAAGCTATGGCATGCACAGGGTTCCTAATCGACTGAACATCACCAAGCTCAAATGCACCAATACCAAACAATCTCTCATGGATGCTCTGGAAAAATGTCTGAAATACACCCCTCTTGACAATCAGAATGTGGAGAACGACTGGGCAGCATTCAGAGAGCTTGTCTACAGCACATTTTCGGATATCCTAGGACCCTCAACCAGAAAGAATCAAGATTGGTTTGATGATAACTATGATGAGATCAAGCAGTTGCTGGATGAGAAACGCCATTTTATTTAAACCTACATCAAGGAAAGATGCGTACAACAACATACGCAGAACTGTACTACAGAAGCTCCATCAGATGCGAGACACATGGCTGAGCAACAAAGATCCAGTACTACGCAGACCAGCATGACATGAAGAACTTCTACAATGCCCTGAAAGAAAAGTGTATGGACCTACATCCACTGGATCATCCCCCTTTCTCAGCACAGACAGGAAGACACTAATTACTGACAAAGATGAGCTGAACACTTTGACAATGTCTTGAATCACTCTTCATCCATCAATGATGAAACCTTCAGTCATCTCGCCAATTATCTATCAACAAAGCACTGGGTGACCCTCCAAGCTTGCTGGAGACACATTAAGCGATACGTCTGCTCTCCAGTGACAAAGCACCTGGTTCACACTCCATCCCAGCTGAAATCTACAAGAAAGGGGGCACATCCCTGATAGAAAGTCTCCACCAACTGATTTTACTGATGTGGCAGCAAGAGATGAACCCCCAGGAATTCAAAGATGCATAATCCAACTGCATAAATACAAAGGAAACAACCAGGTCTGTGACAATCACCAAGGTATATCCTTACTCTCAATTGCAGGAAAGATACTTGCTAGAATCCTACTAAACTGCCTTACTATGCACTTTGACCAGGGATTACTGCTAGAAAGCCATTGTAGATTCCAAAAATGAAGGTGGGACCATCGACATGGTGTTTGCTGCGAGGCAGCTATGAGAAATGTCAAGAGCAAAACGTCGACCTTTTCTCCATCTACATGAACTTGACAAAGGTCTTTGATACTGTCAGCAGAGAAGGCTTGTGAAAGGTAATGGCCAATTACAGATGCCCAAGAAAATTTATATCCATGGTGCAGCATTTCCATGCTGGTATGCAGGCACGAGTCCAGGACAGTAGAGAGAGATCTGAGCCATGCCAGGTAACAAATGGTCAAGCAGGGTATGTTCTGGCACTGACACTGTTCAGTCTGTTGTTCTCTGCCATTCTGACTAATGCTTTTGGAGACAGAGAGGTTGGAGTCTACATCAGTGTACAGATGCATAGCTGCCAACTCCCTGTTTTTTCCATATTTGTCCTGTATCTTTTACCTGAATACAGGTGTACATTTTTTGGGCAAAAAATGTTTTTTTAATTTAAAAAATAATAATATTTCTTAGAATTTTTAGGTTAGAACGGGCACTTGGTTCTACTTTGATAGTATGTATCGCAGGTATAAAAAAAACAGTTCTACAATACAATTGGTTTGTTCTAAATCGAGGCTACCATGCCTGTCATTATCCGCCATATTAGATTTCACAACTAGTTACCGCTGTCGCTGTACCTTGTCTTCATTATATTCAACTTCTAATCATGTTAAATAGGAATGTGGAATATTCAGAATTTTCTCCGCAAAAAAGAGAAGAAAAAATGGAAGGACATATGTGCCTTTTTATGTAGATTTGTGAAACCATGTAGTAAAGGAGAAAACTTGACGTTTTGCAAATGACATGTGCCCGTGAAATATAAGAGAACAAAAAAGCTAATAAACACCAGTTTCCTGCTTCATTACACACAGCTCAGCCTGAACTTAAGACGTATATAAATGCCAGAGAGAATCTTAAGGTAATTCGATCAATACTCGATTAATTAAATTTTTTAAAGAAATAAACCTTCCTCTTTCAATTACTAGTGTTGCTGGAAAAAAATTTTGTACACAATTTCCAGACAGTAAAATTGCAAAGGATAACTCAAATGCTTGAACATAAACAGATCAGTATGAAAATCACAGAATTAAGATCATCAATGAAAGTTGGCACATTGAAGTTGATGATTGAAAAAAAAGAAAGGACAAGGAAAAGGCTTTTAATACAGCCTGTGTCTGAGTTTGTTGCACTCTTGCATGTTCTGAATAGGTACCTGAATGGAACATGGTGCCTGTCCAGAAGGTACAAGTGTGCAACATGTGCATCTTTGACGTGAAATAATTATGTAAGGGACAGTCCTACTTTACTGATGGTTGCATATGTTGTAACTAGTTACATATGCATTAAAATTATTTTTAAAAAATCAGTATTTGTTCCTGAAAATCTGTATTTTTGTCACAAGTCAGTATTTTTTTAAGCTAGGGTTGGCAGCTGTGCAGATGGAAAACTATTTAATCCCAGGAGGCTTCCAGCGAAAACCAAGGTAATAACAGACACCATCTGGGATCTCTTATTTACTGATTACTGTACCCTCAATGCTGGCTCAGAAGCAGACCTGCAATGCAGCGTTGACAAGTTCTCCAGCTCCTGCACAAGCTTTGGTCTCACCATCAGTACCAAGAAGACCGAAGTTTGCCCCTGGAAAGCCCTATCTTCAGCCCAACATCACAGTCAACAGCCAAAAACTCAGCGTAATGAACCACTTCACCTACCTTGACAGCACTCTGTGACAGAGCATCACTATTGATGACCAGGTGAATCTTCACATTACCAGAGCCAGTACAACTTTGGGCAGATTATATTCCAACGTCTGGAACAGAAGAGGCATCAGCATCCAGAGCAAACTAAAGGTCTACAGGGTAGTTGTGCTTTCCACACTACTTTACGCTTGCAAAATGTGGATGGTGTACAAACACCATGCCAAGAAACTGAACCACTTTCACACCACAAGTTTCAGAAAAATCCTCAACATCAAGTGGCAGGACAAGGTTCCAGACACTAAGGTACTTGCCCAAGCAGATCTCTCCAGCATCCACACCATCCTGATGCAGTGCCAGCTATGCAAGGTGGGACATGTACGCATGCCAGACCACCAGCTGCCTAAGAGACTCTTCAGTGATACAGATACTGCAAGGACAGCAATCCCAGAGGTCAGAAGAAACACTTCAGGACAATCAGAAAGCTGCATTAAAAGCATTGAACATAAACCCAGATTCCTGTGAGCAAACAGCAAGTGATCAAGTCACTTGGCATTTCCTCTGTGCACAATGGCTCCAAGTTGTGCAAATCTAGCTGGACAGCAACTGCAGAGCTAAAAGGGCAAGCCAGAAAAGCACGTGCCATCATCCAAGAGATGTCCCACTTATCCTGTGTCCCTTATGTAAACGAACATTCCATGCAAGGGTTGTCCTCATCAGTCCTCGGATGACTAGAAAGGTCCTTATCAAATCAATGGATGAACAACGGTTCAATATTATTTAGGCTTTTGATTTATCCTCTGATAACCAGTATCAGATGTCAGCTGACCTTTCACCTCATCTGCACCAACTATGGCACCATCTTAAATTTTACAGTCCTGGAACCAAGATGTGAACTGGTTCTATAACCTCCAATCATTGAGGATGCACAGTGTATTATTATTATTATTATTATTATTGTTGTTATTATCCATATTTTTGTTGTTTTTATCATTATTATTATTATTACCATCTTCATTTCAGAATAAATCGGTGTAATATATTAGAAAGTCATAGATCCATGGCCAAGCTTCATCGTGCTGCAGAGACATGTAAATATTCCTTGTCAACTTTGGACAATTCCCAGTGTTCTGTAGACTCTCTGCACGAAGGATTAGACTTCAACAGTAGTGTATCCAGGTAAAATGTACATTGAATTTCAAGTGACATTTACAGCCTATTCTCATTAATTGGATTAAAAAGGATTTGCATTAAGCATCTTTAGATAAATCTGATTGGAGGTTTAATTGGAATTAATTTCAAAAAGTAAAATCATTGTGTACCACTCATTAGTTGCCAAATTATAAACACAAAATACTTGTAAAATGATAGAACCAGTTTATATCAATTTTTATGGCAGTTCTTAGATTCAAAAGGATATATGCTTTTGATGTTAGATACTGTAGTATCATTTATATTTGTTGGGATCAATATTCGTGGTTTTGTATTTTAGAAAAGCATTTTTGTTTCTACTTAAATTCGTTGTTTTACCTTTCAAAGTTTGCATTTTAGTAGGTATTCAATTTCATGTTTTAACATCTACAAAACCCAAAATAATGAATATAAAAGAATAAAACTATGCCGATGCAAACGGTGGTCACATTATTATTTTAAACAATACAGTCGACTCCAATTAACTGCACACCCTCAGGCCCGTCACGAGACTGTGCAGTTAACTGGAGTACGGTACAGTACATTTTTAAACAGGGGGGGGGGGAACAGGACTGGCGTGATTACATGCAGTTATCCGGAGTGTGCAGTTAACCGATGTGCAGTTAAGTGGAGTCGACTGCATTTCACATCCAGTTTCAATGAAATATTTTATAACATGGCTTATAACAACAACTTCACTTGCTCTGTCATCTATATTTCACATCCAATTTCAATGAAATATTTTGTAACATGGCCTATAGCAACAACAACTAATCTGTTACTGTCATCAGATCTTTGATGATGAGCAAGACTATGTATATTGGTTATGCCTTTATCTTTGAAAACTTTTATTTTTAGAGCGCATCAAAAACAAAAGTAAAATAGATTCAAAGTTTGTTTATATAGGTTTGTCTTTTTACAGTACTAAACGAGTCTCTTTAGTGAATGGTCCACTGTTATGTAGGCATCATTAGTGATATCATCCTGTTGTCAAAATTACATATATATGTCTTAAGTTTGTAAAAAGATATGTTACCTGCTTATATCATCCCTGTTTATGCAGAGAGATGCATCATGATGCCAGCCAGTCTTTGTATCACTTGTTTGTTTCATTCTTGATATTCGTACTCAGACCAGACTAAACACTTATCTGTGATTTATTTCACCAGGGCCAGATTTGAAAGTCTCTGTAGCAGTCTAGTTCAGCAGTGTACTCAACTAATTGACAAGGTCTTAAACGAAGCAGATCTTTCAAGGGAGGCAGTCACAGAGGTACAGCCACATGTCTAATGTATATCTGGCTGAAAAGAACAAATATAGACAATATTTAGAGTTAAGCATGAAGATCTTGAGGAACATCTTTACGTCATTAGTTTATAACAGTTCATTCAAACTATATAACACTATTGAAGTAACAATAACAAGGTTTTACATTTTTGTTCACATCAATGTCCACCATTTAAAGAAAGACTGTTATTTTTTTTATTCAAAGAGTGGATCCATGCTGTCATGCTGTTTTTCCCACCATACATATTTCATTTTGAGTCAAAAATTTGTATTTCCAATGTAAAATTTTCTAATATTTTGAATTTTTTAAAACTTTTTCTTAATTTGACAGACATAGATTTTGATATATCTATCTGTCAATCTGTACATGTCTTTCCTGAGAAGCTCATTTAGCTGCTGTTGTGCCATATCTTTTACAGACACAAATTTTGTTGTATTAAAAAAAAACATTCTATAAATGACAACTGAAGCTTTACTTTTCTTGCAGGTGATATTGTGTGGAGGAGGGACCAAGCTTCCTTTTGTTCAAAGGACAGTAAGAGATATGTTTCCAGATACAGATCTCCTGAATTCCATTAATCCAGATGAGGTTTTAGCTATAGGGGCAGCAAAACAGGTGCACTGTTTGAAATATTGAATGATAGTTACTCCATAAAAAATTCTTAATTTTTTTATCAAGAACTGATGATCATTGCAAGCTGATCTAAGATATTAGCATTTTTATGTTTGAAAGATTGATTGCCACTTGCAAATAATTGTTCAGGATTTCCTTTTATCCCCCCCCCCCGATCCATTGGCATTCTGTACTTATGGTTGCAAATTTCACAACTGAAAGCTATTATAGGTATTCCTCAGTGAAGTAATTTGAACCAGATGGCAGTGACATTGTCAATCTGACTGACTTTGCATAATACTCCAGTGGCCTGTTGGTTAGAGAGTCCACCTCGAATGCAGGAGGTCTCGGGTTCGAACCCTAGCCATGTCAAACCAAAACATACAATGTTACTAATAGCTGCCTCACTAGGTACTCAATATTAAGATTTTAGCAATAGGACTGGTTGGTCAGGTGTCAGGATAATGAGAGTGGGTGGGACATCATACTACATGTCTGCATCATGCTACATGCCTGCTCCAGTGCTTGAATCACTGCAGACACCGTAATTATATGACTGAAAAATTGTTAAAGCTGTTAAAAATCCAAAATACACACTGTCAGATTTGTTCATCTGTCATCAGTGTAGTTTCCACAAGATAATAATAATAATCAAATTTAGCTTGCATTCTTGGCACCATCTAAAATGAGATTAGTGATCTATCTCTTGTGCTTTGACAAGAATTACACTCATCATACAAATGTGTTAACTAAAAATGTGTGTTGTTTCCAATTTTATATGTGAAATTTATTGAGTATATTTAAGATGGTTTCAGTACTTAGCAGTATGAAAGAACTAAAGGAACAAAAAATGGACTTACTGTTGTTCATGGAAGTTCTTTTTGGACAGTAAAATATCATTTCTTTCATGTGAGACTTGTATTTTGGAAATTATCATGTCACACTCAAATATTTTGTTTTAGGAATTTAGATTTGTTGTTGCACTGGAATTTATAAATACATATGGCAGAAACTGAAGGGCATAACCTGTGTCATTCATGACGTTATAATATATTGCTGGATCCTCTTGAGTGATTTAAAAAGGCATTGGGTTTGCTTAATCAAATGCTGGATCTAATAGAGTGGTTTGAAACGGTCAAGGTTTTACACAATTGATGGTACGATCCAATGGAGTGGTTCAGAAATCCCCAGGTTCCACTAAATTAATTGTGGATTCCATGGAGTGGTTTAGAATGGTCCAGGTTTTACTAAATTGATGGGTAGATCCTGTATGGTGGTTCAGAATGGCTCAGGTTTTACTAAATTTTTCAAAGTTCTTGATGCAACTGAAGTTTTACATCATATCATTAATGATAAAGCTTACACATTTTTTTTTTAAAATTATATACTAGATGAGATAAATAAGAAACTTCTTTTACAACTTTACACCTGAGAATCTTCCTAAAAAAGTGAGGTTTGAGAAAATCCTGCAAAGTTTTAACAAAGTTGGAAGGAGACGCTTGTCAAGTTTATTCAAGATTTATCTTTATATTGATCTTTGATACTGGATGGGTGGTTAGTTTAAAAGTCATTGTTTTTAATCAAGTAATCCGATCTGAAATAAATCTTCAAATCTTTGGGAAAAATGTTTAGTGACAATGAGGCCAATTCTGTATGATCTCTCTCTCTCTTTCTCTCTCCCACCTACAGCTACAAACTTATTTTAGAAGTATAGACATTAATACCATTGAATTGATGCACAGGGGTTGCCAGTGACCCATTTCCGGCCCCATGATTATAATACATTTTTATCTCAGAATCATTAAAAGAGGTACTGTAAGTGCTGTAAGATATTTAAATTTTAAAGAGTTTCAACTTCCCTGGCCTTACATTTTTTTTAGCAAAATTGATTTATTTGCTTATCAGAATTTAGTATTCAACCGTCATAAAAAAATGTAGTTTTAATTTCTGTGGTAATCACATTGAAAATTAAACTATATTTTATTCTGTTATTGTCTTTTTGTGAGGGAACTGTTTTTCATTTAGTTTTGTCTGGTGGAGTGGAATGCCCGTTTCTAAAGCTGGGGCACTGTATCTACCAGACAACACTGTAAGACAATTTCCAAGATTGAATGCAATACTAAAACATCACACCATTCCAGTAGAGAATAAATTTAGTCACTTGTTTTATTGTTGCATAGTTACTCAGTAAATTTTCAAGTATGTGTATTTCCAGACTGTGACTATTAACAAAGGACAAGTGCATCTATGCAAGGAATATAATTTAGCATGTAACACCTTTCTGTTACAGAGTAATAACTAATGCCAGGTGTAGTATCTCAGACAGATGGGAAATGTTAACTTTCTTGTATGAATCTCGGTTACTAGAAATTTGAAAGCTGAGAATTTATCATGTGATTTTAAAGGCTGTTTATCGCATGTTGATAGTTATTAATTTTTTAATCTTGGTCTGTTTTCTCTACCATATCACCACATAATGCCATTACCTTACTATTCATTATATTGATGCTAATGAATAATGTGTTACCTTTGATATCTTTCCATTTGGAACAAACAGGCAGCAATGTTATCCTCTCATGAAGATGAAGATGTTCGATTCAATGCAGAAAGTGCAAAGGTTGAGTGTATATCGAAAACAATATCTATAAAGGTAAGATTTGGTGTCAGTGCTGGTAGATCATTGCTTGGTCTGGATTAGAAGATTTGCCAATAGATAAATACTTGGTCTAGGTCAAATTTACAAATATAGCTATTGGCAACATTTTAAGTACAGTTGCCAGAAATAACCAATTATCAATCTGGATGACATGGTTTTAAATAAAGACTTAAGCATTAATTTGGTTGACATTGATAATAGGGTTGGTATAGTGAATCAGTTTTTTCTTCTGATTTGATGTACAAGGTCTGATTGTCACATTTTGATTCAGACATTTGCAAAACAGAAAGAGCGTCGTGATTTATATTGAAGGCAAATTTTAAAAAATTACATTCATTTACCTTAAAGACTTTTGATAACCTTGTCTGTGAAAGGGATATAATTTTGAATGACATAAAATTAAGTGTTTTTATTCATGAGGCTGTTTTGAAGCATTTGTCAGAAAAATAGAGGTTGAATAAAAGAAAACTGGATTCATATTTTGAGTCATTGGTGAATGACAACTAAAGCGAAATGTCTGACCCAGAGACACCCCATGGCAGCTGACCCAGTCCAATCTGGGCAGGATTTAATCCTGCATCTTTGCAGTCAGAAGACTGACATGCAACCCACTAAGCCACCACAACTCCTACTCAGAACTGGAAGATTACAGGAGATGGAATATGTGTGTAAGGATCAATTCACAACCTTAAAGATCCTCAGGTATTGAAATACATTTCTTTTGCAGTCTGCAGTTGAATCAGGTGACATTCTAATTCCAGTCTTCCCAAAGTTATCTCCACTTCATTCTCGTAAACATATGACCTTCAATTTGGGAGAGGAACAGACTTCATTTCTCCTTGAAATATGTGAAGTGGATGGAGACCAGGTTACAACACTAGCTCAGGTGAGTGATGCATAGCACTGTTGTAATAAAGTACTCAAGAATTTTAGCATCTGCAATATAGCACTTGTATTAGTAATAAAGTACTCGAGAATTTTAGCATCTGCAATATAGCACTGTTGTATTAGTAATAAAGTACTCAAGAATTTTAGTGTCTACAATATAGCACTGTTGTATTAGTAATAGAGTACTTAAGAATTTTAGCATCTGCAATATAGCACTTGTATTAGTAATAAAGTACTCGAGAATTTTAGCATCTGCAATATAGCAATGTTGTATTAGTAATAAAATACTCAAGAATTTTTTAGTGTCTACAATATAGCACTGTTGTATTAGTAATAGAGTACTTAAGAATTTTAGCATCTGCAATATAGCACTTGTATTAGTAATCAAGAAGTTTAGCATCTGCAATATTCTTCAGTATAGAATAATGCTTTCATCATTTATGTTTCATTATGGACAGTTTCATATTCTCATTTCATTTCTTGCTTTTGGGGAAATTTGCATACTTTAGACAATGTTTATTAGTTTCAGTAACTTGTTATAATTGTGATAAATTTGTTTACTTAATTTGTTCCCAAGCCTTCTGAATGTATACACCATTTTGTATATATTATTTACAACACAGTAAATTGTTCATTATCTGTACTCATCAAAGTAATGGATTTGTTTGTATCTGGGGTACATTCCATCAGAATAAAATGGGTATCTGGGGTACATTCCATCAGAATAAATAGTGTGGTACATTTCATCAGTGAAGTAATATCCAAAGAAATGATGGCCATATAATCAAAATGTTACATTTTCATTTTTACACAGAATTACTCAGACGAGTAACACACATTAACAATTTCCAGATTGGATCATCTTTAAATTCATTAATTTGTTTTCAACATGTTTACATGAAAAAGTTTTGTAAGTTTACAGTGTACTAAATATGGTTTTCTAGGCTTAGCATCAAGCATGTGGTTTTCATTAGAGGTACAAAACATTATTAGGCCTCTAAGTTTGTTCCTGCAGTCGAAAAAGGTGTTTTAAGAGCACTCTTAAAAGGGACCACTGTGTCTTTGTGTCTAATTTTAATGGGCAATTCATTCCACATCACTGGGTCCTGGTATGCAAAAGAACGTTGTCCATATGACTTCGTTTTCATAGTGGGAACAATGAATATACAATTGTCAGAAGAGGAGCATAAGTATCTTGCTGGTGTATACACATGGGTGAGGCTGGATAGGTATGTTGGACTGGAGTCTGTCAGTGAAACGTAGCACAGAGAACAAATTTTGTGTTTGATTCTGTATCTAATGGATAGCCAGTGTAGGGTAAAGAGCAGTGGTGAGGTGCGCTCTAATCGAGGTACTCTAAAGATGATCCAAGCTGCTGTGTTTTGAAGTTTCTGGTGTAGATATTGTGGCAAACCAGACAGAATCGAGTTATAATAGTCCAGTCTTGAACATACTAATGAACACACAAGTGTTTTAGTGGCATCAACCGAAAGATATTTCCAAAGGGAACTGATGCGTCTGAGCTCAAGATATACAGCCTTGACATGACATGTTGGTGCAATGTGAGAGTACTATCTAGAATAACACCTAGGTTTCGTACTGCCAGTGTGAATTTAATGTTAATGTTAATGATATTTATTGTCACAGGTAAAGGATATGAATAAGAAAGTCTTTGTGTTGTGATCAGAATGATATCAGTTTTATCATCATTCATCTACAGCTTGTTACATGTCGTCCACGATTTCACATCAGAAATGCATATATCTACTCCTTGGATGGTAGCATCAACTTCATTTGGGTGGCTAGACTTGTATATTTGGGTGTCATCAGTGTACAGTTGGTGAGACACTGCATGATGATCTACTACACTTGAGAGCGGCAACGGGTCCAAAAACAGACCCTGTGGAACACAACAACATAGATCAACTGGGCTGGAGTGTATTCCATTTGCAGATACAATTTGTGTCTTGTTGACTAAGTAGGACTTGAACCACTGTACGGCTGTATTCTGAATGCCAAATACATGCTGGAGACAGTGAAGTAATATATCATGGTTTATTGTGTCAAATGCAGCAGACAAATCAAGGAGGGTGAGAACTGTAATCTTTCCACTATCCAAAGCAGAGAGAATGTCATTAAATACTTTCAGTAGAGTAGTTTCAGTACTGTGGCAAGGGCGATATACAGACTGACTGTACATTGCTAAAAAGACTGTTTGAATTCAAATGAGATACAAGTTGGGTTAGAACAACTTTTTCTAAGATTTTTTATATGTTGGAATTGGATAAAGTTCACAAGACTTTGGTGCACTGTTCATCACGATTTTCCACACTAAATCAATAGAGACAGGTTCAAATGCTCCTACTGGTTGTTGCTGAAATTCTGTATCATAACTGTATGGTGACGAGTCAATTGAAATTGTGTTGTCAAATGAATATCTAATCGTTTGCACTTTGTCATGGAAGAAACTTGCAAATAAGTCTGGAAGGTCTGCTGGAGAGAATGTAGTTGGAAGTGGTGTACATTTGTTCCTTGACATTAGTTTGTTAGTTATGTCGAAGAGCTTTTTGCAGATAACTATGGTTTTCTAGGCTTAACATCAAGCATGTGCTTTTCATTAGATAACTATGGTTTTCTAGGCTTAAACATTTCATTAGATAACTAGGTTTTCTAGGCTTAAGAATTTCATTAGATAACTGGTTTTCTAGGCTTAAGAATTTCATTAGATAACTATGGTTTTCTAGGCTTAAGAATTTCATTAGATAACTATGGTTTTCTAGGCTTAAGAATTTCATTAGATAACTATGGTTTTCTAGGCTTAAGAATTTCATTAGATAACTATGGTTTTCTAGGCTTAAGCATTTCATTAGATAACTATGGTTTTCTAGGCTTAAGAATTTCATTAGATAACTATGGTTGTCTAGGCTTAAGAATTTCATTAGATAACTATGGTTGTCTAGGCTTAAGCATTTCATTAGATAACTATGGTTTTCTAGGCTTAAGAATTTCATTAGATAACTATGGTTTTCTAGGCTTAAGAATTTCATTAGATAACTATGGTTTTCTAGGCTTAAGAATTTCATTAGATAACTATGGTTTTCTAGGCTTAAGAATTTCATTAGATAACTATGGTTTTCTAGGCTTAAGAATTTCATTAGATAACTATGGTTTTCTAGGCTTAAGCATTTCATTAGATAACTATGGTTTTCTAGGCTGCATAATCTGAATAATAGTTTCATGAATCTTACTCCTTTATTAAAAGCCGATAGCAAGATTTTCAGATTTTATGCAAGTGATGCAAGAAATTATTGACCATTTTTTAGATTGAGGGCCTATACATTAAAAATTCCAACTACATAAAAGCATTGATGTGCTCATTTTCTAGTATTAATTTGCATTTTGATCCTTAATTATATGCCAGTGGAAAACATGAAGTAAGCAGTCAACTAGAATGATTTTGGGGGTGGTGGTGGTGGTGGTGTTTGATGATACATTCAGCACATTATTGGGTGTATCATGCTGAGAAAATTGGATATATGTATTTTCAACAGACACACAAAGGCAGCCAAAATGGGCTGGCCTGCGTAAGTCTCAAACCTGTGACCCCTGGATAAGTGATCTGTCAGTTTTACCCAATATTGGAATATTCCTAAGTAGCAACTCGGTATTAAAAAAAAGCCATTGCAAACTCGGTATAAAGAAAAAGCCAGTGCAATACAGATACATGTGTAGTATAGTAGAATTATCTTCTCACATACACAATGTTTATTGGATGAATTCCAGTCAAAAGAATAGGCACTAACACTTAGACTATAGAACCATATTCTGTGGGGATAACCACAGCATTGCAGGGACAATGACTACACTTGTTACATATGCAAATTACATGCAAGATAAGTTTAAAGCTTGCTTAATTCTCACTATTATTGGAGTTCGCATTTTAGCGTTATATTTTCAGATAAATTTTTATCCTCTTGAATACAGCAGGCGCTTTGGTTTCTTTATTTCAACAAATTTCTCTCTTAAATGTCTGTCATTTAACAAATTTCTCTTAAATGTCTCACTGTCATAAATTTTCAAAGATATATCAGTCCCATTTTCAAACTTTTTTAAAATTAAGTTTTATTTTAAATCACTAATGCTGTTGTCGATTTGTTTAAATAGCACAGGGTAATACATTCTAGTTATTTATTTAATACATTGTCATTTTCCCAACATCCAAATGACCTTGATTGAGTACTTTATGTGATCTAGACTATAGACTTGTTACCTTTATAACATTGTTGATACCAGCTTTGGTCTCCACTCATTAAAGTGCTGTTGGACCAATATACATTTAGCATATGATAATTGTTTTGCATTAACCAAAATTCTAGACAGCACCGCTTTGCACATGAATTTAAGACCTGTCTATTGCTTACTTTGAAATTATCCCCTCACTCTCCATAGTTTGTTACCCCATTAGTATTATCAGACCATATGTCAAAAACATTGATGAAAATTTGTATGTGGATGCACTGTGTATAACATTTATTTGAGTATAGTCATCAGTTTTAAATAATATCATTTACATACATGATTCTTATTATCTTGCAGATAGTAATGAGGGAACTTAATCCATCCTCTAGTATATCAACAACATTTCATCTGAGAAGGTAAGAAGCACAACAATGAATGATTATTCTTAGTTAAATTTCATATATATATTATGTCCTATCTATGATGTCATTTCTGCTAAAAATTGATTTTTGTTTGTAAAACCTTTATGTCCCCTCTGCAGACCAAAATGTTAAAATTTTAAAAAGTTGAAAAAGTGACTCTATACTTGCATATAAATCTAATCATGTTATCAACTGATGCACCATTATTCTTTTTGTCTGCAGTAAACAGTTTCTGAGTATTTATGCTTAAAAGTAATTTTTTTAAACAAATAATTCCCCAAAGATAAAACTAATGTGCCAAATATTTACGAATTGCTGAACATATTGTATTTACTGTATATGTTGGGACACCATAAATTAATTTTAAAAGTAATTTTTTTGTACACTATATGTTTTGAGACACATTGTTTATTTTCAAATTGAAAGTTGTGGGACACCTTTTAAATTATTCGAACATTACATGTCAAAAAATGCGCGCCAACTGAATTTTTTTTTTCTTTTTTTTTTTAAAAACTATAAAACTGTACTCTGTAAAACTCTTTAATCCACTGTAGCAATTTCTCATCAACACAACCCTTCTCCTGCACATGTACAATCTATTCTTTCGGTGCATGAATATCTTTTTTAGCTTTCTCATACCATGACAGTTTTTAGCGGCAACACACCACCTGAAGCAGAAACTGCAAGACTAAAGTCAGATTTTTAAAAATCTGCACCAGTCTAATTCTCACACTTTTGATCCCCATCTTATCATCAGTCCTTCCAGGAAAGTGATCAAAGTACACTAGAATTTCATCCATGTTAATGATCATATTATCAGGGAAATCATCTGCTTCTCTTTTGACCTTCACGAATTCATCATGTGATTTGATTTTCTCCAGATCTTCTGGGCATCAATGTCCTTGCATGAATTGTGTCACTTTAAAAATTGTTCCATTGTTTCTATTTATTTTCAAATTTACCATGAATACTGGTGAAAAGGAACCAAAGTTAGCTACCATTTCTTAGTCATCTTTTTATATTCAAAAAAGAAATCAGCACATTTTAAAAGAATTCAGTCTGTTTTTTAGGTCAGCTTGCTTTGCAATAAAATAACCTTTGTATTTGATATCCTTTTTAAAAAAAAACAGCTTCAGAGTATCCAGAGTTGGCATGCGAGATCAGCTTGCTGTGTAAGGAAAATATCCATTGTGTTTGATGTCCAGTCAGTAAGTTTAAAGGAGTTTACTGCTCACTGCCAATTGTGTTTATTCACCACCTTGGCTTATACGTGCTTGGCATCTGTAGTAATAATTAATATAAAGGAGCATTGAGGTCTGTGGTAAATAATATTGATACTTTTGTAATCTGAGCTGGTGAAAAGATTGTCACTTACACTTAAGTGAATATGTTTTCAGATAATGATTTTTTTGTGCTAGATACTGTCATACAGTAGACCTGGATATAATTCAGACTTGATTATTTTGCACCTGACAGTGTCATGCATGAATTACAGTTGTCTTCAAGATATCGGTTAATTATATCCCTCTTGTTTGCACTTTTGTTGCGTCTGATTTTCACTCAGGTAACATATTCAAACCTTTGAGCACAACCAAACACAATTTGTTTCTCAATGTTCAAGTTAATGAACAACATGGCATGTGTTATTGGACATAAGCGATAGATGCTACAGTATGGAAGCCTATGCTACATATATGGATTTCATGGATATTTTTTATTCTTTAATGCTGATGTTGAAAAAGAAAGAATATATGATAACAATACAAGGTTAGCTTCTTTCTTTTTATTATCAAACAAGCGTTTTGTTAATCTAATTTATTGCAACGTCCATTGGGGGGGAGCACAAATGCAATACAAATTTATTTCAATTCTTAAGTCTTGACACATATGAACTAGGTGAAAAAAGTTTCACCATAAGTTCTGGAACAGGTAAAATATAATAGTTTTATTCTGTCCCAATATGTATGGTAAATACGGTAATATAATTTTGAAACTGAGTTTTGTTTACTTTGTTATGCTAACATTGTTGTTATCAAAAGTATATTAAAAAAATGAAAAACTACTTTAATGGCCAGAAGCATAAAAAACCCAGAAAATCTAATCAGGTTATCTACATGTTTCATGTAAAGATGGCAGCCAAATTACATATGTCTGCATGGAGTGTTTTTTTTAGTCTTGTTAGGATGAATAGATGAATGTAATACAGTGTTCCATTCTAGGACAGCATCATGCTCATTGCAGACTTTTCGGAAACGATTTTAGCATTGGTCATGGTGGTAAATTTGATGTGGAAAAACACATGAAAACAAGGAAACACATCGAATTAGCTCGCCTTACGAACTCTACTACTAAGGTAACTTCTTATTTACAGCAGAGCTCAAGTGCAGACTTGAATACTGTAAATGCTGAGGTGTTATTTACCGAGTTAAATGCTTCAGTTGGTTATGTAAATGAAAGACAGTCAAAAAGCTTCAAAAGTGTTAGATTCTTTGTCAAGAGATATCCCTTTCTATTGCCACCCTTGTCTAACTTGGATCATCTGGAAGAAGAATTCTACCTGACAATATACTTAATGCAGATAGAGTTGATGTGCAATGGCACCTTATTTCCCAGCTAAAAGACTCTTATCACTGGAAGAAATAAATTTCCTCTTCTTTGTCAGGTTATGAAAGGAATATTAGTTCTTTACCATTCTAATGCTGTGAGAGATTGTTCAGTGTTGTTAACAAAAATAAAACTGAATTCAGGTCCAGGCTAAGTAACCCGGTACTGAGTGCTCTACTGGTATGCAAAACATTCATGGCCTCAGCTGGTACAAAATGTTTTGAAATGCAACATGACAATCTGTTGCTTTCTAAAGCTAAAAGTGCTACATATGAACACTTGAACCATTAATGAATGATAAAAGACGAGAAAAGCAAATACATCATTGTTAATTGTAATTGTAGTATGTTATATGTGGATTACTCTTTTTCTGCTTGGATTCCTCTTTTTGACCACTTGGATTACACTTTTTCCTCGTCAGGGGTTGGCATGTATGAACTCACTCGAACTGGCATACTTAACACTCAGCACCAAGCTTCTTCAGGTTTTTTGTGTCAACAAGTAATTTTTATCAGTTGACTTTGAAGTTTTCAATTGGCAGTGGTATAGCTCAATAGTTACATGAATGTGACCTTCATTAGCCACAGTTAGAAACAAGCTTTAAATAGTGCTATTAGCATGGGCATACATTTGCTTTAAGTTCATTCTTCTTCTTCAGGAATAATGCATATTTCAGTGGTAGGAATATCATAAATGCAATCTTAGCATGATAAAATAGAAATAGGTTTTCTAAAATGGCCTCAGTAAATTTTTTTTACATATAACTTGTGTGCTCAATGTCTTGCCTGTGACAGGTGTTTCAGAAAGGTGGAAAAGGTGAGAGAGTAGTCTATCCATCCAGCTTGGTTTAAGTTTTTAGCTTACCTGGTCTTAAGACCAAGTGAGTTTTTGGTATGACCCCATCTTGCTTTTGTCTATTATGTATCCATCAATTCTTTATCTCTCTGGAAGCCAGTTTAATGATCCAGTATTGATCGGTCTTAAAGTATGGACTTTTATCATTAGGAATTTAGATTGAGCAAGATCCTTGCATATTTTGCATCAGATTGAGTTTGTGATCACTTTTTAAACCGTACTTTTTATCAGATTCCATTTAAACATATATGGTACCCAAGGAAGGCAGTTTTAAAAAACTATATACCTGGGTACCTATATATAAAACTATATACCTGGGTACCTATATATAAAACTATATACCTGGGTACTTTGAATTAGAGTTCACATTAAAGTAATAAGAAAAGTCTAAATTGCATCTATAGGCGAGTACCAGAGATTAAAAATGTCTTCCCTGTGTCCCGGGCATGTTTTACTGGAACAGCCTAAAACTAAAATATGGGTTTTATATTATTAAATATTGGCCAAGTTTAATAATGAGCACTTTGTATTAATATTGTGATCATGCATCAGACATGGAATTTAGGCTTATCTAATCAAGATCTCAAAAAAGTTCATTAATGAGATTTGTGCATTTTAACGAGACGATCTTACAACTGATAGACTGAGCTTACCCTAGTGAGCACACCTGTTCCTGATAAGGTTCTCTTTTATTTGGTTATTTTTATCACATACTTGGTACCCTTTGCTATAGTATGTGCAGTTTCATATTTTTGATATTATGACATGTGAACATTTCACTTTATGTGATTCTCTTTGGTTCAAATAAACCCATGAAATTATTGGGCAGTATTGTCTTTACTCATTGGCTGTGAGTGTAGAAAACTTTTTAAACCCCACTTTCTGGAATTTTGGCAGTCATTTTTTAAGTTCAAGTCACGAAAGCAATTGGGATGGAAAAATGGTCTCGTTTTTCTTAATACAGCCAGTTTACTACTACAGGGTCTTGTGATGTCATATATGACATATCATAACATGAAAAATGGCTAAAACCCCAAGACAAGAACAGCAAGAAGTAAAACTAAGGGTATTACTCAGTTCATAGCGGGTGTGTAGGGTGGGGTTGGTGGTGGGGGGGAGTAAACTTGTAGCATGCAATCCACCTGATATACTTGCATGATTTAAATGTTAACTTACAGAAATAAATAAATTCAATCTGTTCGCCTAAGAATGTGGATGTAAACAGCTTCAAACTGAGAAGATCATCCAACCACAGCACATTTATATGGTAAATATGTGATGCAATTCCGACTTCTTTTTTTAAGTCATGTACTGCAAATATCCAGTCACAAATACATTAGGTAAATGTGGGAATTTCTGCATCCAGTAAACATTCATTCACATAAATATTGTAACGATGTAATGTTTAGTTGTGAAAGTGGCATGTTACATAAATTTGGATCATCTAATGCAATAAAACTGGGTACTTTATCAAACAAAGTGACTTCACGCGCATTGGACATTAAAAAATGATTTTGTCTGTAAAATGTTGTTTAAACATTAAAACTAGTTTATTGGGGACTTTTTTATGCACAACAAATGAAATGTTGTCAAACTGTTTAATTTTTTTTCTTCTAAATAATTTCTACTGAAATGAAAACTAAGTGATGAAAAAAGTCAATTGGTATGATTTAATATTAAATTTATGAAACTCGCGAAGGCTTGCAAAAGCTGGACATTATTCATCTTGTTTTGTAAATTCAGTATTAAATCATTACCCATTTGAGATCCTGTATATGTCATGATCATGCATCGGATTGGCTGAGCTTTTTTGACTGAATGGTCAGTATTGTGGTGATACAGATTCAATTTTTAGAAACATCAAACTCATGAAAAATTCATTTGCTATTGCTATTCACAGAGGCATTTATAAATTCTAATATTGCTCTCTTGCAGGGAAGGATCTCTTCATGTCACTTGTATGGAAGAAGCATCCAACAGGACAGATTCTGTTATTGTAGAAGTTGCTAGTTGATAGTGACCATGATATTAGATTGCTGTCTTTCCTCATGATGTGGAGAACAAGTGTCGCAGATGACCTTTTGATGGGGTCATCCTGGGGACTGAATTTTTTATCCTAAA
Source organism: Unio pictorum (assembly GCA_030141615.1). Classification (NCBI taxonomy): domain Eukaryota; kingdom Metazoa; phylum Mollusca; class Bivalvia; order Unionida; family Unionidae; genus Unio; species Unio pictorum. Next base: position 14,733,672 of record JARLTB010000088.1, on the reverse strand, counting down.
GGCAACTATAATAGATCGGTCTGTGACAGTAAATTCTTAATAGATTTTCTTTGAAAATAAAAGATTCAAGTAACAATGTCGGAATAGATTAATGTTTACTTTTCACATAAAAGTTAGATTTCATTGTTTCCTTTTTATGCAGACTTTCCAGCTGTTTATATATTTGCATTATAACCCTTTTAAGATGGCTTCACAAATAAATTATTATTGGCCTTAATTCGAGTGGCTTTCTCATTCTTGTTGAAAATAATAGTCAAATATTGACTGTAAAATATTTGTCATTTAATATATGCTCATAGTAAATACACAAAATATGAAAAACTGTTATCAATGAGGTTGGTTACTATTTGCAAAGATACTAAACCAATTTACTTACAGTTGTCACAACATAAAAAACCTAATTATTAAAAAAAGAAGACACATGATAAACATCAAAAGGGCTTCTTGTTTTTGACACCTAAAAATATTTGTTGTTGTTGTAGAGCTTAACGCCATTTTGCAGCACACAATATACATGGCGGCCAGTATTATTGGTGGAGGAAGAACCCAGGAAAACTCCCGACCCACGAGAAGCTACTGGCAAGCTTTCTCACATAATTACATTAGCCAAATCTTAGACTCGAACCCATGCATACAGAGGTGAAATGACAGTGATACACAACAGAAAGCACTTTAGACCACTTGGCCACCCCTTAAAAATAGTAGTCCAATATGTATGATGAGTCATATTTGGATTCAAAATCAATGTTTTAAATATAGGTCACTGTGACCTTTTAAAGAGAAGAAAAACTTTTGTTATTCTTGAACTGGTGTCTGGATCAGGTTTTCAATAGGCTAGGAATTTAGTACAAAATTACTGCAATTACTCATTTGGAAGGAATAAAATAGAATTGTGGAATATCAAATTCAGTGTTTCTGCATTCTCCTTCCAACCAACTTTGCATCCCTTTTGGTCTCCACGCTGAAGCCGAGTTTATTTCATTTGATTGCATTTTTACTTTGCAGCTTGATCTCAACTCCTCCAATATGTTGGATTGTCTACATCACAATTTTGCAGAGTTATGTTCCCATTTTTGACTTAAAACTGGTGAAAAGTTCTATCTTTGCAGAGTACTTCAGGTTTTAATTTAATTCTGACATGATGCGATACACAAATAGTATCCTGTCTTCATCAAATTTTACACGTGTTAATCAGTGAAGGCTGATGAAATATGGCAAATCCATTTCCACAAGTGCACCACTGTATTAGTGTTCACATATAAACCATATTTCTTGCCTCACTTGGGCCAACTCATTTTTCTAACAATGTTTATGTAAAAGTCACAATGCGAGTATATACAATAATTGGTTGTTCGATAGTTGATAGAACTACTATTAACTGCTAGAGATAGCCTCCCAGCCAGCCTTATATTAAATCCCTCCAAATACCTATTTTTTTAACCTTATAATTTTGTTTTATTTTATAAATTTCACATCATTTTGAATAAAAAGCACATGCAGCATTTTAAAAATGTCACAAAATTCCTTTAGTTTTAACATGCAGTGCCTTTTGAAATCTTAGTTTGAATGAAAGTAATGAGAATATAGATGACTTTAAATGATTCAGGTACAACAAACAATCAAAAGGGATGACTTGCCAATAGTGTTTGGTGGGTTTTTTTTCTCTAGATCATCAGCACATAACACTGCAATCATAATCTTAAATATTATTGTTTAAAATCTTTTTTCTATTTATTAACAGGGAATTGATTAAAAACACTCACAATATCTTGACAATTAATTTAGTTGAAGATTTTTTCTATTAAAATGATTCTGCATTATTTTTGGGGAAATTCTACACAGAAGTTCAACTATTTCAAGGGAACTAATGACTACTTTCCTCTCAGAACTTGAGTTATATCCCATAATATTATCCAAGGTTAAAATACCAGATGATCAATATATGGAAAGTGAGTTGATATTATGAACAGGGAATAAATGCAATCTCATAGGCTTATGGGATAAAATTCTCTAACTAAATGGTGCAAGCATGTGGCTGAAAGAGTTATGTTTTTATGTGCATAAAACAAAAAGAACATATTTTACAAAGTAAATAACTGTCATTTTACTGTAATAAATACTTAATGTTGATTAGGATAAATGTTTTTGAAAAGAGGAATAGAAAACCAATATTTATATTTTAAATCCTTTATTTGACAAGATTCATTTACAATAGAAGAGGACAGCTGAATTAAAAGACTTCAAACCAAAATATAAAGCCGAATAGGATGGAAATAATTCTGTAAAAGAAATCTGTATGAATGATCATGTCTGATGTGAGATTTTTGTCACTATAAAGTTTGTAAATCTTTACAAAAATTTACAATTCGCACACCAGCACATAAAATGATTGAAAACTAATCACAGCATAATTAACAAACTGATGTATAAAAAAGGTCATAAATTACACTCACAGTGAATCAGTTGTAAATTTCAGTGACTTAACTTTCCCAACTGACTAAAAAAATCTCTAAGCAAAACCAATGATGAGGTGCCTAATTAAAAAGCAGAAAGCCAACGCATGCACGTGGAACCACAGATAAAGCATTGGTGTAAAATTTGAACTTAACCACAAGATAAAAAGACTAAACAAGAGTGTTGCATAATTAAGTCTTTTTTTTCTTCTTAATTATCATAATGAGTCATCCAATATAAGAACATAATTTAGTAAGTATAAGCAATGAAAGAACTTGAACTAAAGCCATAGTGCAAAATTCTTATGACCTTGACCCAAAGATAAAAGGGCCAACAATCATAATGATTCAACCGAGTATGAATAAAATAAACAAATGATAAAATTCAGCCTAAAACCTTGCCGCAAATATTCTGTGACCTTGACCTGATTGTCATAGGTAAAGAAAACATGATACTGAATAAACCGTCTTGGCCTGTAAACGATTTATTTCAAATAAGAAAAATCTGTCAATGGGTTTAGGAACAAATACAAAAGACTTGAAACCAAAACATTCACAGATTTTCTAAAACCATGACCTTGACCACAGGGTCAAAGCTGCAAACATGCATGTCATGGAATGAATTGTCTATCTTTATAATGATTCATTCCAAGTGTGAAGAAAACTCATCAATGGGTTTATAACATACCTGCAAATGAAAAACTTGAAACCAAAACCTTTTCTCTGACTTTGACCTTCATCCCAAGTAAAAGGTGTAAGTGACCATGGTATGGAATGAATTCTATTAGCACCACAATGATTCATGACAAGTATGATGGGGTTTAGGAAATCTATGCAAATGAAAAACATGAACCAAAACTTTAACATACTGTTGATGTTGCTGCTGATAGAAAAGTAGCTACTATATTGCACTTGCCACTAATGTGAACATTACACTAATTATAAAAAATGTCTGATTCTATATATCAATTTCACATATTACAAGAACACACTAAACTTGCATGAAAGAAATAGTTGTATAAAGCTAAAGCCAAACAAAACACATTCATGGTGACAAATAACACAATTGAAATGCCAAACTACCATATTATACTCGCTTGTAAAACAAGTCCAACAGCAAACTACACAGACCCAGACATGCCATCACAATATGAGATCAGTGTCATTGTTGCTTTCAGAAGGACCAAAAGTTATAAGTGTGTATTACAATACCAGTGACTTTCAAATGTAAAAATTTTGAATACCTTACTGACCGATATGAATTTCTTTAAAATTAACTTTGTAGTGAAATAATAAAGCTAAAAAGATACGACAAGTCAATAAAATTAGCATAATTAGGAATATTTACGACTTTGCCACTATATAAATATAACAAGAACAAATTTGTTCCAAACCTTACATATACAGAAAAAACATTGAGCATACTTTACAATGAAAATGAAATTTAAAAAAAAAAAAAACACTAGAAAAACTAGATGTCATTGCTGAGTAGTAACAACTGTTAGATTTGTAGAAATTTTAAAATACTATTTGCCAAGTCAAACTACACAGATCCTGATCAGCCAATGCATAATTAGCTATCAGAACTGAGTATGCTGTTTGTTAGGAAAAATTATGAGAACTAACAAAGACTATGATCTGCAGGCCTATTATTCTGTCAGATTTGGATCTATGTATGTTGGGTGCAGTTTGACTTAATATACAGCATACAAATTTTAATACATTCTTTAGATATCTGTACACACATGCCTTGGAAGAAAATAGTACCTGCAGTGAAATACATATAGAACATGTGTATAGCTTTTCAACTCTGGGTTGTTTTAAATGTTGAATATTGATTAGAATGTACAGCTTCTACAGTCAAGTTGACTAAGAATGATTGAGGTACCTATACAGCAAATTTACAACTGTGCATGATCACTGGATTGCATCATTTTTTTAGAGTAAATGTCTTGCAGATACAATATTTAGATAATGGAATTAAAAGTTCAGTGAGGTAATTAATGTAGATAAGATTTACTGCTGATTGTTCAATAATCTGTTTGCTATACAAAAGTTCAGTGATGTAATTAATGTAGATAACAGATTTACTGCTGAGTGTCCAATAATCTGTTTGCTATACAAAAGTTCAGTGATGTAATTAATGTAGATAACAGATTTACTGCTGAGTGTCCAATAATCTGTTTGCTATACAAAAGTTCAGTGATGTAATTAATGTAGATAACAGATTTACTGCTGAGTGTCCAATAATCTGTTTGCTACACAAAAGTTCAGTGAGGTAATTAATGTAGATAACAGATTTACTGCTGATTGTCCAATAATCTGTTTGCTATACCTTTACACCTTTTACCATGTTCATAACGGACACAAAACTGAAGAGCATAGTGCCAAACCTTCTGGTACATTACGAGTTAGCAAATCTTTGGTTACAAATGTTCACTTGATTGTACAGCATATACCCCAATCGGTCAGCGCAATATTTGACTCGACAGTCTGATGGATATGTCATTCACAAGTGAATATGAAGAAAAAAAAACTGGATGTGTTGTTGAAAATAAAAGTATCCACACTAGATATTTAGAGGGGGTTTACTGCTGAAACTTCCAAGGAATTTCTCTTCATTTCCACGCAATAAGAGCTCTTCTGAATCTAATTTGGGTCCTGACTTCTCCTGTAATAGAAAACACTTATCATGAACAGCATGCTAACAAATCAATGTAAAATTGTTAAAACACCAAATCTAACAGGTAAAAAGGCCAATTGCATATGCATGTGTATGTATATATGTATGTATGTATGTATGTATGTATGTATGTATGTATGTATGTATGTATGTATGTATGTATGTAATGAGCTAAATGTTCATGTCTCTTGGCTTTTATTATTATGTTCATAAAAGTCATTTTGATATGTACTGTTGATGTTGATTAACAGAAATTATGCATGAATTTGTAAAACTTAATCTAACAACTTTCTTGCATAACTATAATAAAACAAGTATGCTTGCCAATCTCATTAGATTTCTTACAGATGTGTATTTTACTCAGAATTTTAGCTTTAAAATATTCAAAATAATTATGATAATAAATTCTGTTGTGACCTTTTTTTTTTATCTGATTAGAATACTAGAAAAAAAACTTAAAACATCTATAAACAGTACATTACAGACAGGCTAATTCCCCCCACCACCACCAGTCCTCTATTCAGGAATATTACACATAACTGAACATTTTTCTTTTTAGACTTGCGATGACCACTGCAAAACCCATTTAAAGGAGACCATAATGAAACTTTACCTGTTATGCATGTAATCCTCTACAAATTTTAATTAGACTAATGTTTATAAGTTGAATATCGTAGGCAGGTAGTGATTATTTTGCATGGAAGATATCACGATTCCATAAATTACCAAGTTTTTCCAAGTTAGGAAAAGTTGACAGATCACGTGGTCCCAAGATGCAATACTAGCCTATCCTCGAATACAAAAAAGAAACATAGCAAGCACAACAGGCAGGAGGAGACCAGATTTGGGTTGCACATTCAAAAGTTGAATTTGTTTCCAAGATATGCTCATAAGTATGTCTGTTGAGTCGCGTGTTAATAATGTGTTTAAGACCTGACAGCAGGAAAGTGCAATAGTAAGAAGGTGCTCATATTTCATATTTTGAAATTTAAAATAAGCCATTTAATTTTAAAATAAATACTTGTACATTGTACGCTGTGCAATAATGTGATTAGGAATAAGTGATGGTGCCCAATGTAAAAATTTAAAATTTACTAGTGCAATAAATTCATTTGAGAAGGACATGACTCAATCGTATTATATGTAAATGACATATTCATTACCTACTCCCAATACACACACACCGCCTAAGGACTGATATTTTGAAAATATACATCCAAAATTGAAACACGGAGAGATAATACTGAATTATGGGCAAAGAGACTAAAAGTGACTGATGTGTATGAAACAGAATCCATTACCAGACAGTTGTAAAAGGTTTTGAGAAAAGTTTTCATCGGTCATAACTAAACCATTTATATTTCACCTATAATAAACCCACAAATAAATATGAAAAGCAGAAATTGTAAGTAATTAATTTAAACATTAAGAAGCTTCCTTATTATGATTCAATTACAGTTTATTTTACATGCAGGCTACAGTTGGAGTATTGACAATTCTAATACATACATGTCTGGTATAAATAGTTTATGTACTGTACTGGTCAGTGCTGAAAGAAATGTTTTTAGGCACAGGCCCCTGGCTGGTGACTTTAATAAACTCACTAGCGCCTACTGAAATTCCACAAACCCGGACAGTTCATAACTGTCAACTCTCATGCTGGGAGAAAAAAGACTTTCCACACCTACCTCCCGATAACATATCTCCTGATTTTTTGCAGAGAACTCGGATTATTACATTGTTTGTCAATTTTCATTTCTCAGAAAAAGAAAAAAACATGTACTAGATAAAAAGTATGCAATACACAGATGCCATATTCTATTTTATCATCCTGTGAATATTGTAGATGAAATAATTAATATCACATGATGTTTCTTCCTCAATAAATAGAATGTTAAGATCAAATATTATTCATGTAAATTTCAGTTTTAAAAACCAAACATTCCTATAGTAAAAAAAAAATATTTTAAAAAATCCCATGAATGATCACTGTGAATGCTGTGTTTCTGCCGAAGAACCTCTGCCCATTAACACCTGACAAGTCTCTACCATATATGTTTGTTTGTTTGTTTGTTTGTTTTTATGGTTTAATGCCATTTTTAAGCACAAAATAGGCTATACATGGTGGCCAGTATTAATGGTGGAGGAAGAACCTGGAAAGAACCACTGACCAACGAGAAGCTACTGGCAAGCTATCTCTCATACCCACATTGGCGGAATCCAAGAATCGAACCCATGCAAACAGAGGTGAGATGGCAGTGATCCATAACGAACTCTACCATATATGTAAAATTTAATTAGCATGATTAAAATAAAAGAAGAAATAAAACAAAATATACCATGCAGTATATGTGCCCGCAAAGAACTAATTCAGACTAAATATTTATTCAGTAAACAGTGTTACATGCCTTGAGACTAAAACTTAAGGAAATAAGGTGGGATATAAAATGTGGGTAAACAGTTGCCAAATGTATGTTAACTTGTGAGTGCAAATTTGAACTGTTAAAATGAAGTTCTAGGCATAAAAAAATACAACAAAATAGAGCATCTTTTATTTACTGATCAATTGCTGGTGCTTACATACAAACTGTAGCACATGGTTTCTTCAAATCATGTCAGAGGGCCAGTCCTTTTCACAAGATAAATACAATGATAAGGATTAACTGTTAATTAGTTACACTGGCCTTATGTTTGTGTACTCAAGTCTAAACTTTAGCTATTATGCAGTTTAGCCATAGCTGACCAGAACATGAAAACAAGGTCCTGGGGGATAATAAGGTGTATCACAGGAAGAAATGGCATGTCCTATGGGCACTTGCACACTGCAATAGTTGTCTCCCCACCAATTTTTATTGTCAGCCAGTTATTGTAAAACTTTGATTTCTTTTCTTTTAATTGCTGCTATCGGTTCCGTTCATTACAGATTACTGTTTATACATTCAAGTAAAATTCAAATACTTAAAGATTTATTTTTTGTAATACATTTTTTAATTGTGTTTTTAAGATTACAGAAGATTGTGTTTTCTCAAAATATGTCAGTGTCAGGGGTTTAGAATCTTAATTTTAGCAAACTTATCATTTCATTAAAGTCAGATCTCAATTTCACTTAGGACAGTGGTGTTTTGATTTAGATTGTGCCGTGTTAAGGCATGTATGTCAACATCTTGAAAGTACTTTTACTCATTTCATCAGGCAAACAATTTTTTCAACAAGCACGACAGGCACCTCACTTAGAATTCAGGATGAGCCCAAACTAAAATTAGAGGGGCCCCGGGTGTCAGACTATATTTTTTTTAGCACTGCTGGTGTAGATAAAAGATCTGTGAATTTATTGTTGCATTTTGTGGTCACTTATTCTGCCCTTTGCCTATTTTTGTAACTCACACATTTAACACTTTTCCCAGGATTTAAATAACTAACAGTATGTCTGCAACAGCACCAACTTTTAGTCTAGGCCAAGCGTTTGCGTATCCTAGAGCTGCCATTTCTTCAGGATCCCTCTCATAACATTCCTTTGAGATGTGTAATGAGCACAGTGCTGTATGGTGTTGCTTTGAAATCGGCTTGCTTGTAATAATGTATCCATACTTTCTCTATGCCTTTATCGTTTGGAAAAAAAAGAAAAACAATGTCCACAGTCTTTTGTTAATGTGCTATTTACACCTGTAAACAATGCAAAATGGCATTGCCTTTTACTCTGGTTGGTTGGCTGTTGTAGGGTTTAACGCCATTTTTCAGCATACAATAAGCTATACATGGTGGCCAGTATTAATGGTGGAAGAAGAAGCCAGGAAAATCTCCAAAAAGCACCAGCGACCCATGAAAAGCTACTGGCAAGCTTTCTCACATACGAATGTTGTCCGAATCTGAGACTCGAACCCACATAGAAAGAGGTGAGATGGCAGTGATCCGCAATGGACAGCACTTTAGACCATTCGGGGGCCCCACATTTTACTCTGGCATTAGCCAGTAGGGAGTTGGTACTATGGCAACACATCACAAACATAATAGAATATGCATAGAAGTTTTGCAAACTAGGTCATGGAAATTCCGCTCCTAGAAGATATGCCAATATTTAAATATAGGCATTACGGTCACAGATGATACTTCAGAAAGAGATTTTCTTCTATAGTGCTTTTATTATTATTCTTTTATTTCCACTGGTTTCTGGTCTACTTTAACCTGAGCCATAATGACCTTCGCAATTGACCTCCAAAATCAACAGGCTTATTCCATACTCTTAAGTGCTGGATTATTTTGGTCAAGGTAAATGGTCTAGAACCAAACAACATTTCAGTCTGTGACCCTGACCTCAAAATCATGACCTTTTTCTTGTTTAATGTGCAAGTCATCCACTAGCTTTAGTGAATGTACTTCTTTCTAGAGAAATTATTTTACATGTGTACTGACCTAAATTGCATTGTTCTAGGCTGACACTTGCACAAATGGCATACAAAAGTACTTTTTGGGTGGTCAAAGTGTAAAATGTGTGTGTGTGTGTGAGAGATATGGATTTTAACATATCTCTAACAATTTTCCAGTCATATCACTACAATGTCTGCAATGTAGCACTTTATAGTGATGTCTAGCACTGTAGCATTGTGCTGCAGACATATAGCATGATGTCCCACTCAGTCACATTATCATGACACCAGGTGAACCAATCCTAACTTTAACCTCTTAATGCTAAGCACAAAGCAAGGCAGCTGCTAGTACCATTTTAACAAGTCTTTGGTATGAAATCAGCCATTGTTCAAACCCGCAACCTCCTGAATCAGAGGCAGATGCTCTAACCACTAAGCCACTGGGGCAGTCCTCAAACTGTAAAGAACTGCTGACAACTTGCAGAAAACTTTTACACAATAAACAGGTACACAATGGCTCATTTTATAACCCAGGTTATTATTAATGGGCAAGTACCCAGATACCAGCTGGCAGGCCTACTTCTTTCAGCCACATGACCCTGAGCTTTGATCCCAGTCAACTGGCTCCTTCCTTACTCCAGGTACAAGCTATACACAAAGTCTGATCCATGTCTGTCATGTAAAACTAATGATATCATGTAAACTATTTTTCCTTCTTTCAGTGACATTGACCTTTGACCCCAAAGTCGGTATGCTTCTTTCATACCCCACATACGGATGCCATCTACAAAGTTTGGTAACTGGTGATGAAAGACCATTGGAGTTGTGCAAAATACAATTTTCTTCTCACAGTCAATTACAATGACCTTTCTTTTACCCCCAAACTGACCGATATTTCCTTACCCAAAGTGCAAAACATCCACAAAGCTTATTAACTGTGAAAATCTTGATTTATCGACTGCTCCGGTGGTCTAGTGGTTAGAGTGTCCGCCCCGGAAGCGGGAGGTCGTCGGTTCGATCCCCGGCCAAGTCATACCAAAAACTTACAAAAATGGTACTAACAGCTGCCTCGCTTGACGCTCAGCATTAAGAGGTTAGTGTTAGGACTGGTCGGCCTGGTGTCAGGATAATGTGACTGGGTGAGACATCATGCTACATGTCTGCGGCATGATGTCTCAGTGCTAGACATCACTATAAACTGCCTCACTGCAGACATCGTAGCAATATGACTGAAAAATTGTTAAAGCTACGTTAAAAATCCTAATCAAACAAACAAACATTGTTAACAGATAGATGGACATCCTAACACTTTGCCTTGTGGCTGGTATATAAAAAGGCTAAACGTTTTTGGATATAATGACATATAGCCCCTATTTTATTAAGCCAAGATATCCTGTTACCTACCTTTAACATGGAAGTCTTTTCAAAACTTGTTCCTCCACAATGTCTACAAAGAGACAAGAATTAAGTGTAACATACAATATAATAACTGTTTTGAATACATGTATGTTTATATGTTGGTATAGTGACACATTATTAAGTAGTTTTATTGAATTTACATAGTTATAAATGCTACCTACTAAATGGCACTTGTAAAATCAAATTACAATCTGATAATTTTTTTCTTCCTCTACCGCCCTCATCATAGTAAAAAAACAAGCAGACTCTCACTCTCATTTTGGAACAGTTCCCGAATCTCCTGGAATATGGACATTCGATAGGTGGCAAACTGATTATTCTTGGAGATTTCAACTTTCACTCTGACTGTCCAGGAAACCCAAACACATCAAAACTCCTAGATTAAATTCCTGTTTTCAACCGCAAACAGTCAGTTAATTAACCCACCCATAAACATGGTCACATTTTAGACTGGATTCTTCATAGACCTGATGATAATATTCTATGATTCACCCTTGTATCCCATGAACATGCATCAGATCACCTCTGCATTATATGCCATCTCGACTTAACAGTCCCTAACCCTCCACCTTCTTTTGCTACTAAGAAAAACCTCTGAATGATAAATAGAACCAAACTAATGCATGACATCCAAGCAAACCTAACAACTTACTTACCTCTAACAATACATCAATTTGATAACTGCCTGTGTTCATTGCTTGAAAAACATGCCCCAGCCACCAAGTAAAGAGTATCAGTTCAAAAGTGTTTTCCGTGGTATAGCAGTGTTAGGGACTAGCTTCGCACAGCTAAAAGAGAGACTGCCATAAAGCAGGGAGGCTTTGGATTTCCACCAGAAATTATTCATAAGCAAGTCTATGAAGCCACTAAGAAGAATGTCACAAACATAGTCCATGCAACCAAACTATCCCACTACAGTACTAAGATCACGTAAAGTTCCAGCTGCAAAGAGCTCTTCGAGATTACTAACAAACTGATGTCAAGGAACAAATGTACACCCCTTCCAACTACCTTCTCTCTTGTCGATCTTCCGGACCTGTTTTCTTCTGTGGCAAGGTACAAACCATTAGAGATCAGCTAGACAACACAATTTCAACTGACCCTTCATCACCATACAGTTATGATACAGAATTTCAGAGACGACCGTTAGCAGCATTTAAACCGGTCTCTATGGATTTAGTATGTACAATCATGATGAAGAGTGCAGGTGAACTTAATCCAATTCCAACATCACTGTTGCTTGTGTGCTTAGATCCAATTTTAACATTTGTGCTGCTTGTGTGCTTAGATCCAATATTGCCTTTATTAACTGATGTTATTATAACCTCTCTCTCATCTGGGGAATTCCCATCATTTTTTTAAAACTGCCATTCTAAAGCCTCTGCTGAAGAAACCAACACTCAACCAAAAAATTTTAAAGAACAACCTCTCAGTTTCTAATCTCCCATTCATATAAAAAAAATTGTTTTTTTAGCAATGTATAGTCTGCATATTGCCCTCGCCACAGTACTGAAACTACTCTTCTGAAAGTAATTAATGTCATTCTCTCAGCTTTGAATAGCAGAAAGATTACAGTCCTCACCCTCCTTGATTTGTCTGCAGAATTTGACACAACAGACCAAGATATATTACTTCCCAGTCTCCAGCATGTATTTGGCATTCACCATATAGCCTTACTGTGGTTCAAGTCCTACTTAGTCAACAGGACAAAAATTGTATCTGCAAATGGAATACACTCCAGCCCAGTTGATCTTTGTTGTTGTGGTCCACAGGATTCATTTCATGGACCTGATCTCTTCATTCTATACACTCAGCCGCTCTCAAGTGTCATAGATCATCATGCAGTGTCTCACCAATTGTACGCTGATGACACCCAAATATAAAAGTCTAGCCACCCAACTGAAGTTAATACTACCATCCAAGAAGTAGAGAGGCGCATTTCTGATGTGAACTCATGGATGACATGTAACAAGCTGCAGATGAATAATGATAAAACTGAGGCCATTCCGATCACAAAGACTTTCTCATTTACATCCATGATCTCAAACAATAAATATCAGCAACACCAACATTAAATTTACACAGTCAGTATGAAACCTAGGTGATACTCGGGACAGTACTCTCACATTGCACCAACATGTCATGAACATATGTAAGGCTGCATTTCTTGAGCTGAGATGCATCAGTTCCATTCGCAAATATCTTTCAGTTGAAACGCCTGTGTGTTCATTAAGTACTTAGATCTTTAGTTTGAATAAATTTAAAGAACCATAACAATTCATTCTGTACATAAAATTGTTTTCAAGTATTCTCTGAATTCTGGATTCAGCTCTCATTCAAAACAGGGATACAAATTTAACTTACTTGCATGCTATTGTTGGGTATCTATCAATAGTGACTGTACGTTTCTTGCAACCTTTACACTTGAAGAACCGCTTCGCTCCCTTTGACATCTTTATGTTGTGGTTCTCAGTCTTACATTTCTCACCAACAGACATAGCAGTGTATTTACACTGCAACACAAATATCAACAAGGCAGAAATGGTTACTTTTGCTTTTATGAAGATATGTCTTTAACAAAATTTTACTGGCTTGTTAAGAATCTTGTTTTCCAACTATGGTCTACTGGATGATGCTTGTGTTTAAGGAGTGCAATTAATAGCAAGCAGTCTGATTAGTAGCTAGGATTATAACTGGTAGCTAGGAGTATAATTAGTAGCAAAACAGTGATTAGTAGCTATGAGTTGAATTAGTAGCAAGACAGCATGGTAGCAAGGAGTGTAATTAGTAGCATGGCAGTCTGATTAGTAGCTAGGATTATAATTGGTAGCAAGAAGTGTAATTAGTAGCAAGGCAGTCTGATTAGTAGCTATGAGTTGAATTAGTAGCAAGGCAGTCTGATTAGTAGCTAGGAGTGTAATTAGTAGCAAGGCAGTCTGATTAGTAGCTAGGAGTGTAATTAGTAGTAAGGCAGTCTGATTAGTAACTTGGAGTGTAATTAGTAGCATGGCAGTCTGATTAGTAGCTAGGATTATAATTGGTAGCAAGAAGTGTAATTAGTAGCAAGGCAGTCTGATTAGTAGCTAGGAGTGTAATTAGTAGTAAGGCAGTCTGATTAGTAACTAGGAGTGTAATTAGTAGCATGGCAGTCTGATTAGTAGCTAGGATTATAATTGGTAGCAAGAAGTGTAATTAGTAGCAAGGCAGTCTGATTAGTAGCTAGGAGTGTAATTAGTAGTAAGGCAGTCTGATTAGTAACTAGGAGTGTAATTAGTAGCATGGCAGTCTGATTAGTAGCTAGGATTATAATTGGTAGCAAGAAGTGTAATTAGTAGCAAGGCAGTCTGATTAATAGCTAGGAATGTAATTAGTAGTAAGGCAGTCTGATTAGTAACTAGGAGTGTAATTAGTAGCAAAACAGCATGATTAGTTGCAAGAAACGTAATTATGTGATTAGAAGCAAGGAGTGTAAATAGCAAGGGTGTAATTATGTAATTAGAAGCAAGGAGTGTAATTAATAGCAAGAATGTGTCATTAGTAGCAATCCAGTGTAATTATATGATTAGTAGCAAGGAGTGTTAATTAGTAGCAAGGAGTACAATTTGTAGCAAAGCAGAGGGATTAGTAGAAATCTCTGCAAGCTTACTGATTTCACAAGTTGTGAAAGAATGCCTTGGGTTATAATGTGTTCTCCAGATATCTTGTGGCAAACAAAGGCATATTTTTAAAAAATACTTAAACCCTGTCACAAAAGGATTCTTCACTTCTGCAGTCTTCACAATCAGTTTATCAGATGGTCACACTGATAATCCCAAATGGATGTGCCATATTCCAGTCAAGGGAACTAATTTCTCCATTTTTCATTCAAGTTAGATCCATGGTTACTCTTCTGTATTTTGCTTTTCACTTTCTTCACAAGTGATTCTAAGTGTACATTGTTTTATCCATTTACCTCATTGAATGTATAGCTATTTAACCCTTCGATATACATGAAGCAAAGTTACCCACTGCAGTCTGTTATCTGATTACATACACTTAGGCCTGCCTGTCAACTGTTAAGCAGTGTAGTATAGGTTACATTTAATATCAATTTTAACCATTTTACATTTCTGGTACACATATATTATGTATAGAAAGATTTAAGAGTAAAATTAGATCATTATAGCTGTATAATTATTTTTCACTGAAGAATTTTGTATTAAAGTCAAGTTTATTTAGTCAGTGAAGCCATGTGAAAAAACAGCTGCCATTTCTCAAACTCAAAATTTACAAGTTTTTGTCTGCATTTACATCACTAAATCATCTGAATTTGATAAAAACTAATGGCTGTCAGAGCCTTTACTACAGTTATTGAAGCTTTCATAGTTGTGATTCTAATTGTGAAAGTTACTTTAAATAGCAGATTTCGACCAGAACTTAAACAGTGACCACATGATCTGATGTAATGGTCATTCACACCACTGAACCTAGTATCTAATAGGGGTTTTCCCTGAAAGTGGCACAACGAAAACCCACTAAAAATGGCTGATGTTTACAGCATGCATCAAAATACACTTCCATGTGAATCTAGTAGAGAAATCCAATGGCGCTTACATGAGATAAATGGTTAATTTGGAGATCACTTTTGAGGTTAAACATCTGGACATCTTGCTGTGCTCAATGGAAATTGTGTCAGCTCTCAAGATTAGGGTAAGCTACTCTGTCATAACATTGTCTGCGCGAAGTATACATGATGTCATATATAATTAGTAGCAAGCAATATAATTAGTAGCAAAGGCAGTGTGATTAGTAGCAAGCAGTATTATTAGTAGCTAGGGGTGTAATTAGTAGCTAGGGGTGTAATATGATTAGCAGCAAGGAGTATAATTAGCAGCAAGGCAGTGTGATTAGCAGCAAGGAGTATAATTAGTAGGGCATAACCGACTTTTGATCTGGAAATCGGATTCCACCGAATAGAATGAACTTCCGATTAATCGGAGTCGGACAAGGCAGGAACGACCGATTCGGATAATAAAAATAATAAAGTTGAATTTCTATAGCACTGTGTCTAACACTGCGTGTCATTCGATAGTGCGTTAATAAAGTTAAATAAGAAGTCAGAAAAGTCCAATATGGTCAACACAACCACGCTGTGAGACAATCTATTTGAACCGACGGGTGAAAACCGGAAATGAAGCCGGATATGGTAAAGTACTAAGTAACTTGCTAGACACGGCAAAACCAGATACCAGAAACCCGGAAACGGAAGATGAAATTTTTTATTAAAAAACTACGGATTTAGCATTTCCGATTAATCAAATCGTATCCGGAATCGAAAACATTTCATGCCCAAAATCCAGAATCAGAAAATGGTAGAAAAATGCTAATCGGTTATGCCCTAATAATTAGTACGGGTAAATAGTAGCAAGCAAAGTATGGCAGTGTGATTGGTAGCAAGAAGTGTAATTAGTAGCAAGGAGTGTAATCTGCAGCAATGAGAGTAATTAGTAGTAAGAAGGGGCAAAGTCCAAGTTCTGTATTCACAAAACTCCTCAACTTAACAGCACATTCAAACTTAACTATATATACTCACAAGTAGTCAAGCTAATAACTACAATGATCCTGATCTGCCATCTATGATGTTGTTTCTATAGATTACTCTAAACAAGTTGCACAGATCCAGATCTGCTGGTGCATTAGAAAATAGAACATAGCACTAACAAGATTTTCAAGATAGTTTATGGTGGCTACAGCAGATGATTAAAGGAAGATCAATTTCAGAACAGAAACGAAACCTAGGAAAAGTGCAGCCAACATAGCTCTTGATAACCTGTACCAATTACCAGCAGTAATACACATTTATACTAACTTATAAGTCAGATCCAACTGCAAACAAATCAGACCCTGATGTCATTGCATAATGCATGGTCAGATCAGGGTCTATGCTGCTTTGTTATAATGATTACTACCAAGAAACTGCATGGACTTAGATCTATTACTATATTACGCAATAGCAGATTTGGATCTGTGAATTTTTTTTTGTAATGGAATCAGATTTGTTTGTGAATATGGTTTTGATGAGACCCTAGGGAAAATACTGTAGAAATTTTTAGAAAATGTTCACCAAAGTTTCAATGTTCCTCACCTGTACACATGTAAAAAGTTTGCAAGGTAACTCGTGGATAGCTGCCATTTTGTCTTCCATGCGTTCCTTTTTCTCCAGTGCCAAAAAGTAACGCTCTTCATGCTCTGCTTCAGCCTGAATTAGCAAGCAAGAAATCAATCATTTAAAATTAAGACATGTGCCCTCCCACCTTCAGATTCCCCAAAGAAACAAAAAGGATGGTCATTATTTTATTCATGTGAATCTATTGTTGCCTCTCCTGCATTCTACCCCATGATGGAGATGAAAAGAATTGGATGTGTATGTTTAATGTCATTTTTCAGCACAGAATATGCTGTACAGTTGCCATTATATTTGATGGGGAAGCCTTTTCCCATGCCCACATTCGCTGACCTGCGACCAAACCCACTAAGACAGAGGTGACATGTCAGTGAACTTTAAAGACAGGCACCTTAGACCACTATGCGACCTGGCGAGATTCACTGCATAAATTATTTTTTAAATATGTATAACTTCTTAAAAGTGAGCAAGTAAAATGCATATCCTACAACCATTGTCAATATGTGCTTATTTTGATGATGACCAACCAGAACAGTTACCAAGTTTCAGAGCAATCCATAAAAGACTATAGTACTAATTGAGTCCTCAATATCTGTTACATACTGCCTTAGTCAAACATATGGCAATGACTTGTACAACTTGTAGAAGGAAACTGATTTGTCAAGATACTGTGCTGAAACTATTTTCCTACATATAATTAGTGAGACCTTAACCTTTGATCTTTTGACACATAAATCTAAAAGAAACCATTTACAAAGTCTGATCCCAGTATCTGGTATACAAGTCAAGTTCTTATGTTGAAAGTTTTTCTTCCTTCAGTTTCCATGACCATGACATCTGGAGTCTGAAATTAATAGGTTTCTTCCTTGGTCTAACTGCAAGCTATGTTTGGTAAGGGCTGTTCCAGTAAAACATATATCCCCCCCGGGGATGGCACTTTAAAAAACAATATGTAGGAGGTTATGTTTGAAACTATTTATATTCTGATAGTGGAGGGTTGGCTTGAAAAATCACTTCAGGTGTGGGTTGTGTTAAAAAATCAGAAATCACATATAGGGGTGTCAGAAAAAAAAATCAATGCATAATATTTAAATCACATCTAAAGCCCCCGTCTTTGCGGTCTAAATCGCGGCGAATCAACCTGTAGGGGAGAGAACTTGAACGGGTTATTTTTTTTTGTCTAGAGTTATCCAGTGAGATTTGCGCGCGCGCGTTTTCGAGTGACACGGCATGGCGGAAGAAAGTGTTCGGCAGTTGGGGATTGATCAACTTTCAAGTTTTCTGCGGGAACGTGGAATTATAGAAGAAATTATCCAGAAATTTAGAGGTTTGCTATCTTGGAATTCAGTTTTTCAGTTCCATTTCTCATTTGGTCTGATGTAGTTCGCAACACATCGGTGTACATTTAAGACACTTACCGGTATTTCTCACGTCTCTTTGGTGATATGTAAATATTATTATTATTATCCATTTCTGTGTTTGACGCCTTGTAAATCCACGTGGAATAACACAACCATGTGTCATGAGGCCATATCGAACGTAGTGGCTACACAGTCCTGTTACCGTGTACCGGTAAGTGTCTGAACTATACGCTGGCATGTTCCGGACAAATTTGATGCGACAATTGAGCATTTTAATGAAACGGGTGACTTCATATCGTCCATCAAAACGTGTTTGGGGGGGGGGGGGGGGCTAATTTATCGGACTAAGAGCAGACCCCAACGGATATAATCACTAGAACTTGCTTAGACGTCAGAGCTGTTTCTACCAATAATAACTGTTGAATTAGACTACAGTTTCCTGATAGTATTTATTACCATTTTTTGGGCCAAGTAGTAGTACACACTGTTTCTGACCTTCATAACTGATCACTATAACAGAATCTCTTTTAGTTTCCATGTTTGCGGAAGTGTTTATTATTGTTTTTGCAATTAGTGAAAAACTTACTGGCATCTATTAGGGTCAATGTCATTCAATATATTCAATTCTTATTATTCACTTATTCGACATATAGTTATGTATTCAATCATATAATAATGGATCAGATAATTATCACATCATTAATATACTGTGAATCATGAAAGTTTAGCAACCATTCAAAAAATTTATACAAGGTTTGGTTAATTGCAATTTCAGAGCTAACATAGGTAAAATTGCATGCTGCTGCCATTTGTAATGCAGGGTTAATAACATCATTTTCAGCACAAGTGAATCTATATTCAGCAGCCAATTTTACTACTGAAGAAGAGATAACAAGGCCAAAGTGGGGTTTAAACAAATATGATGAATGGCAAGTAATCACAAAACAACATCCTACACCTCTCTGCCAAATTAAAAGTACATCATGTTCCTGATTGGCCACCAGTGATGCTGCTGCTGTTGTTGACAATAGACAGTTGATTATTCCTCAGTTTTCATCCATTTGTTAAATCCAATTCATGGTGGGTTTTAGATTTTAAAAAAAATATTTTCAGGACTATGACATAGCCGTTGTATCAAATATTTTAACTACATCCAGTGGGTGGTTGGGATGAAAATCATGGAACAATAAACTGATTGATCAATAGGGATGTTGAAACAGTGTTTTGACATGATATATTTCTTTTTTTTGTATATCAATCATGCAGCAAGGCATAAAATTAAGACATATCATTTGCAGAAAATATATTTCTCCTTTGAATACGTTCCCCGATCACATTACTTTAGGGATATTAGCCTGCTACCTCGCGAATCCAGCCCTACCAAAAGACGAAAATTCGTCTTTCCTGTCTATGTCATATAGACAAAGGGCAATAACTCTTGCCCCTTACCTCCCCTTGCTACCCGCTAGGTGTCGCTTCTTTAGTTTTTTAGCTTCGCTGTACGTGAAAACACGTACAATTAGACCTCCAATGAATCCAAGCCATCTTAGTGTAAATTCTGACCATCCGAAGTTAAATATGGAATTACTGTGTTGGATAATCATTCCTCTACAGGTTGTATACATTATTTTACAATATTTTCCAATCTGAGTGACTTTGTCACCTTTTCTAGACTTCGGACCAGGTTGCAACGTGGTCAAAAAGCACGCTTATGGCGGTACTAGCATGTAATACATGTAGCACTCAATAATTTCGCTTATTCCGTATGTAACGTTTACGATATTAGCGACTAATAATGTGCTGCATTGATAATTTGTGCTTTATTTATCTTCTTTGACGTTTCAGTAGACTTCAAAAAAGTCTTTGAACGACCAAGTTGCGACTATTTAATGGCGGACTTCGTGTTGTAGTCACGAGTTCACGCAACACTTAATCATTTCGCTTCCTCCGTTAGTTACTGTTATGGAATAGCGACTTAATAGCGTGCTGAATTGTTAATTTGTGCTTTGTTTATCTTCTTTTCCGTTTCAGTAGACTTCGTCTCTGAACGACCAGTTGCGACTATTTAATGGTGGAATTCGTGTTGTAGTCACGAGTTCACGCGACACTAAATCATTTTGCTTCCTCCGTTAGTTACGGTTATGGTAATAGCGACTTAATAGCGTGCTGAAGTGCTAAATGTGCTTTGTTTATCATCTTTTTCGTTTCAGTAGACTTCGTCTTGAACGACCCATTGCAACACGCTCACGGCGATAACACTAGTGTGGTCATTAAGAGTTAACATGGCATGGAATAATTTGACTACTACGTTAGTAACGGTTATAGTATTATCGAATTAATAATATGCTGAATTTTTTAATTTGTGCTTTGTTCTCTTCTTTTGTCGTTTCAGTAGCAAAGTCGACAACGAAGGCATGAATGGAAAAATGGGTGTTGGCAATGTGGAAATGGAGGAAATTATGTTGGCATGGTTTAGGCTGCCCAGTGGGTATAAATTTCACCGCAGGTCCGTGCATGGCTTTCGGGCCTGTAAGTCCGGATGCATGGAGTCTATGCTGGATCAATTGGATCCATTTTATTATGCACTTTCGCCGGCCGTCCAGCCGACACCGTCAGTTCAGCCGGCACTTCAGCAGGCACCAACCGGCACTAGCCGTACATCCGGCACCGTCCGTTCAGTCCAAATGACACCGGACGGCCAGCCGACCTTCCAGCCCAAATGGCACCGGACGGCCAGCCGACCTTCCAGCTTGCATCAACAGGCACCGGCCGTTCAGCCCAAATGGCACCGGCTGGCCAGCTGACCTTCCAGGCTGCATCAACAGGCACCGGCCGTCCACCCTGCAACGACCGTTCAGCCCAATTGGCACCGGTCTTCCAGCCGGCATCAACCGGCACCGGCCGTCCATCCGGCAACGACTGTTCAGCCCAAATGGCACCGGTCGTTCAGCCGACCTTCCAACCGGCATCAACCTGCACCGGCCGTCCATCCGGCAACGACCGTTCAGCCCAAATGGCACCGGTCGTCAACCTGCACCGGCTGTACATCGGATTTACGGAGATTATAGTGATGTACCCGTCAGTCAATCTGTACTACTGGTTACATATCACTACCATGAGAGAGATGTTATAGATGAATCTCCGTCCAATGAGACCATTCGGTCATAGCCGGACCTTCGCCGACATTCCGGCCGACCATATACCAGACAAATCAGTCGGTATTGCCGGTGTACACCTCCCGTCACGTCAAATACGTGACGGTGTGATTTTAAAACAAGGGAGAATTAGTGACATTATCAGAAATGACGGAATTGAGTTATCTATGCCACTTGGTATGCGCTACCCAGATATGGCAGCTTTACCAGAACAGGACTTTCAGGCCGACCATTCGCCAGTTCAATCAGCCGTTAGTGCAGGCCGTCCATATGTTCACGGCTTCTCCACAAGGGAGATTTAATGAAAATGTCAATTATGACAGAATTGCGTCATCTAGGTCACCTGGTATGCTGTACAGATATGCAAGCTGTACCAGAACCAACATTCCCTCTGAGTGAATGGTAGATGGGCATGCAGTGCTGGCCGCACTACACAAGCATTATGGAGATTTATATTAAAAATGATGACAATTCCGCTGCGAATGGATGCTTGAGTTGACCAGAACATGACTCAGCACACAGTGAGTGTGACGAAACACTTTCAGCCGTCCACAGATCAGGTCATGGACCGGACTGAACTTAGCGCCATGGCTGCAGAATAAAAGATTTATAGGTTGCTGGGAACTTCAGAATGCCCAAAACCTCCTACTGCCACTCAAGACTACACAATTCAGGCACCTGTAGATCTTGAATGAGGAGAAAGAGACGATGTCCTTCCTGCTTCTTCGCCAGTCGGGAAAAAAAAAAAAAAAAAAAAAAAATTCAGGAAGCTAACTTCCAGCGACGTTCTAGTGTAGCTGGTACGAAAACTCCATCAGAAGCCTTCAGTACTGATCTCAAATGCCACGTCAAAGCTAGTCCGAAACGTAGTCGATACGTCTTCATTGTTAGACTTGACTTCACTAGCCATTTTTTATTCCAACTCCCTAGGCAAATCCAGCCATGACCACGCTTATGAAGTGAAGGCCTGGATTGCTAGAGTTGTTAACAGGGCAGCTCACCATTCTATGACCAATGCGTTGACTGCTTCTGCCAACTTCGACCTGATACGACGTGACGTCTGCAGGTGGTTTACGTCGCGCAGGCCCCATCGTACTCGGATTTTACGGATGTCTCAGTTTGGGACACCTTTACACTTTGGGGGAAAATTGAAAAAGTTTGGAGGCAGGCACTGGCAGCTCAGGAACTGCCCCTCCAACTCGTCGCCCAACTTTCGCAGGCGTTTCGAAACAATCATCCCCTGACACAGCGGAGGGATGATGGGCGGACCGGGGAAAAGGGATCCTTATAATCAAATGTGTAATATAGATCCCAACCCAATGCTGGGAGTCAACAGTCTAATCGAATTTTCGTCTTTTGGTAGGGCTGGATTCGCGAGGTAGCAGGCTAATATCCCTAAAGTAATGTGATCGGGTAAGTATTCTCGGAGAAACATAATTTACTAAAAAATTTGCTTTTTCAGACAAGAAATTATAAGTGTACAAGCAGGCATAAATAATGTAGCATCACTTTCACACATTTAAATTTTTGTTTATTTTTGACAAATCAAGAAACAAACTTGGCTGACAGACAAAAGAACAAAAGATGATTGATTACAGACATTGGATACAAATAAAAATGTGCAGTAGATTATATATCTAAGAATTCTCCTCCAGTCAGCAGTCATTTAAATCGCATCTATCCCCAACCCAAAATTAAAATCGCTTCTACCACCCTCTAACCACTAGCTAGAAATTAGGTAAAATAATATGCTTCTGTAGGGGGTGATGTTTTTTTTTTTATTAAAATGCAGCAGACGGTGATCATAATTTTTTTAAATTGCTTCTATTGTGGGTTGGTTGATTTTGAAAGTGCCTTCACCCGGGGGTTATATGCTTTACTGGAACAGCCCTAATGGTAGTTATTTTCCAGATTCAAAATAGTGAACAGATAGATGGATGGATGGACAGATGAACAAAATCATAAAGTTGGGCATATCAAAATTGGAATTTGTATTTTTTAAAAAGAAAATTTCAGATCCATGCAGGAACTTTTTCTCCTCAAATATTTAAAAATTCCACCCTGAAGATCTTGTTTTATGGGACATATATGATTAGACAATACCTCTGCCAAGGCTCCTGTGTGCTTTGATTTTGCTTTCAATAGTTTCTGGACTTCCTCTGAGTTGAGATCAATATTACCCAAGAGCTTTGATTTCTTGACTGGTGGACCTTCTGTGTGCTCACCTCCCGAGGAACCTGAAACTAGATTTAAACTAGAGCAATTAGTAGCTTGACATACCATATGTACTCACTTGTAACTGAATCCAACTGCAAACAATAAAGACCATGAGCTGCCATTGTATATAGTGCCAAAAGGTCAGGATCTATGTTGTTTGTTTTACTCATTAAACCTAACAAACTGCATAGACACAGATCTGCCAGCACAGTATTCATCACAGACGCGTATCCTGGTTTTACTCTCAATTATAGCATTCCATCCAGGATTAGATATCTCTAAACTTGATTAACCACAAAATAAAACTCAAAGTTTCAATCCAAAAGTTTAATACTCTGTACATTTACTCTGAATGAAATGACTCAGAAAAGGACAATATTGATAAAGGGCCATTTTCTGCCCCCAATTTTATGAGGAAAAAAATTCTTGTAATAGTTACAACTCTGTGTCTCATATTATTCCACGTATATCACCTTATTCTACATTAAATATGCCTATTTCATTTTATACCTAAACACGACCTTTGAATATGGTCTGGTAAAAGTGTTACATTTTAGCAACATGAAACAGAAAATAAGATCAAAATGCAGGTATTTACACTGATTAATTTCTTTCAAACATTTTTATTTCTCATATTAACTTATGTGTTCACAATTGTGCTAATTATAAAAAAAATTAACAAATTCTTCAATTTTGCTGTCTATGTAACATTATCATTGTTTTCCTTGTTGCACAGTAGCTGCCTATGTATTGCTATGCATGAGCAATTAGACCCGCATTTCTATAGTGTGCTATATTATTTCCTTTATTATCATATCAAAAAATTTCAGAAATAATAATGATTCAGATATTTTAAAAACAATGTTTTACATTCATTTCTCTCTTTCTTCTTTTTTTCTAAATTACCTTGGGTACACAATATTTCTAAAAAATACTGAAGGAGGCATGTGGAACTATATGAAAACAAAGACTATGTGGAGTAAACATTAAATAGGATTGTAATTTTACGCTGCCAATTTTTTGCAAAAGCATGCTGTAAAAAATAGTTTAAGTAAATATATATTATTTATTTATACATAAATAACAGGTTTCTTTCTTCATTTCCATTACGATACCGTTTGCTGCATTTAATTCACTCACTATTACAGTGTAATTCCATACATGTTAATCTTTAAATTAATCTGTCAATTTCCAGATGGAAATAAGTTACAACCAGCATATTTTTTCATTAAGTATATTGTTAATTGGGTTTTTCTTAATGTAGTAACAATATAAATTCTTTAAAACTAAAGCATTAACTGGGCAACAACAAAGGATTGTTTGCAGTAATATAAATCTGCTTCGATGAAAAATGTCATCTGTATCATATACATACTGAACAACACAAGCTTCAATAGCTCAAACGGTATAACATTACTTTGCCAAATTGTCACTCCAAGTTCGAATTCCCAAACCTTTTTTCTTCTTTTGTTTTTAAGAATTAATATCCATAAAATCAACGGCTGACAATTTAGAGGTCTGAAATAAAAACTAGTAACTGCTTAGTTTTCAAAACCAACAAAAAATAATGCACAATTTGAAAATCATTTCATTTTTGTCATGTGAGGTACACTTTTTAAAAAATGTTATTCATCTAACATGGAACTATACAAGGGTGGCCAACCATGTCTGCATCAGGAAATAACAGTATTGGAACCAGTGTTGAGAAGCAGTTATTCTTCCAAAATTAGGTAGTTTAACTTTCATACACATGAAGAACAATTGGCTTTTGACTGACGTAACAATTTTAAACTACATCAACAATGTTTCTAACAATTACTGAAATTAGAAGCCATTTCCAAACATTTGGAACCATGTCCACAATCGCAGTAGAAGCCAAGAAACTGAATTGATTTATTTTATTTTTTAATTGAAAATTTTATTTGCCTTACTTTTATAACAAAACCAGTATTTATATGAGCCTCAATCATTTGCAAATCATTTTAAAGTGTAACATAATTTTATGGGTATGGTATGCATCTAAATGTGGATTAGTGGGGACTTTGCTATCATCAGGATTTGCTATTAGTTTTGGTTAATTGCTACCTTTAGGTATTATGTGTTTAATGAGTGCAGTTCTTTTGTCAGAAGCTGCATCATCTCTTGCTTGCATAGATTTTCATTTTAACACTTCCCTAAACTTCCAGTTATATAGAAAACCTTTTGGCGAGATATTCGCACAATTTTGCGTAAAAATGCGGACAAGCATGTCGGCCTACATGTATAGTATACAGTATTTAAAATATTTATGCACAAAATTTGCCTTCGAAACTGTTGTCAAATTATAACAATGTAATAATGTGAGTAGCTTTACTTTAATTGTATATATGAACACGTATTCATAAAACGTTACTTTATTCACTAAAATTTTACTATATGTTTTGAACTTCTTCATTTCCCCTGTAAGTGGCCCAGTTCTGAGTCTACAAATAATTGAATATAGACCTACATGTGCAGAGAGACAGACAGACAAAGAGAGAGAGAGTATAGTAATATATATTTTGTTAACAATGAAAGAGTGGAAAAATACTTACTTTGACTTATTTTTCATCCAAGTTTATGTGCAAACTTGTTCCCAAAAATTCTTTGAAAGTTGCATTAATTCAATAAATCCCTAAATTGTGCACAATGTAAATCACCATCTTTGCCAACTCTTAAGTGCTGGTAAATAGCATTTGCAAAATGAATAATAAATTGATTGTGTTTCCATTTGTTCATTAAATGTTCTTTGTATGTATATAGTCAGTGTAATGCAGTACTCCCGCGCTGGTTTAAATATCGATGCAAAAGGTCGAGAGAGTACAATACTTATAGTCTGTTTCTTTCCTGTATTCTCTAATGCCATCACTTCTAAAATATAGTTCACTTTTTTTTCAGAAGTTCATTAAAAATGCAGAGCCAATAGTATTTGCTTTCTTATTAATGTCCTTATATCTTTATGGATGAATATATAGTTTATAAAAATATTATACTTTGACATTTGTTATTTCCAGTACAGGCCCCTGTTAACTCCTCCTTTACAGTCCTATTCAATAATATTAAGCAATCATTCAAATAATTCAAATATATTAAACATCATTGAAATATATTGAAAAATATTTTATCAGAAGAACAGTTTTTGTATTTTATGATTACTTTTTTGTCATTGTATTTTATCAAGTTTTCAGTAGACGTATAAGTTCAATATTTTACTTTTGCCTACAACGGACCAATTTGGAATAGTTTTAGAAACTAAATTTTATATATAGAACTTTACAACCCCTAAAAAAATAAAAATGCATATTGCAAATTTGAAACTGAGTGAATTGCTCATGGTAAAGCAGTACCATAGAGAAGTATCATAGAACAGGTGACTACTTTTCATGTCTTTTGTGATAGTTTTTTGAACCCCTGTAACCATGGTAACAGACACATGAACACAAAGCTGATGTCGGAAATAAATGTTACAGTATACATAATATAAGGACATTTGGAAAGGGGGCAGAAAATATCCTTTTTTCAAAATAGTCCATTTAGGATTCTCTGAACTTTGGTAATCCTCTTTGCATGCTTAATTGCATTAACATAAATGCATTTCAAAATTAATATATAAAAAAAAAATTGCAGTGATAAAAAAAAACTCAGAATTCACATTCTTGTCCTACTATAATGCTAAGCTTCCCTCTTCCTTGCCAATGAATCTCAATTTTGCCAAATGTATCATAATTTCATTCAGCCATATTACAAAATTTGATGACTAGAGGATAATGACTGTAAGACAATCTTTGCAAGCATACATTAAGTGCACATTGACAAAAACACATCATATACCATCTAATACAATTTTTCTGTATTTGCATTTACCTGAGTTCTCAGAAAGCAGTCTTTTGTTGATCTTCTTTTTAGATTCTGGTGAGGTCTTTTTTCTTACTGCATTAGGGTCTTCTATCTCAATTCCACCTTTAGCATGCACTTTAGAAATTGCACGTTTCTGTCAACACAAAATGATTTGCATACATTTAAACAAAAAATTGTATCTATACATCAATGGTTTTGCCATTATCATGCAATTATAAAAAATAAAATTCTCAATCAAACAGGAACTATATTTCCATACAATTTGGCAAGAAATAAAATCAAACTCAATTTTGACCTATGTGTTATTAATATAAAACCTCGCATCAGATTGGGGTTTAATTCATGAAGTCCTTCACAAGTTACTGAGTGGATATTGAATGACTAAGAGCCAAATCAAACATGGCAATCTAACTCTACAATTTGTCAGAGGGTGAAAATCAAATTTTACTTTAATGTTTTTCATGCAAAGCCTTATGCCAAATTGATTTCAATCCATCAAATGTTGTGGTTGTTCTTGTTGTAGGGTTTAACGCCATTTTTCAGCACACGATAGGCTATACATGGCAGCCAGTATTAATGGAGGAGGAAGAACTCAGGAAAACCCTGGAAAGAACCACTGACCCATGAGAAGCTACTGGCAAGCTTTCTCACATACCCATATTGGCTGAATCTCAGACTCGAACCCACAAAGACTAAGGTGAGATAGCAGTGATCCGTAATGGAGAGCGCTTTAGACCACTCGGCCACTCGAGGCACCTCCATCAAATGTCATTGTCTGGCAAAAAAAAATTTGAAAGGCCAATATCAAAGTCAAACTAACCCATAACACTGTTAAATGTTCCCAGAAAATGGAAAAGCCACATTTTAAATTTGTCTTTACTACATGTAGCCCTTTAAAAGTTTGGAGTAAATAGAGATTTAAATATTGTGAATAGTTAAATATAAATTAGGTATGTGAAACTGAACAAATATGGTATGTATTTTATATCAATTTCATTTATAAGGTTTTAAAAAGTTTTCTCTATGCAAAGAGAGTCAGTTAAACACATGCAGTGAGATACATTTAACAAAGAAATAGCATGAAGGTCTGAAATCTTTCTCTCAATGGTGGCATATTTTATTTCAAGAGGTCTTGAAGAAAAAGTGTGCCAAAATAGTTATTTCCATGTCATAATTATCCACTTTCAAAACTTATCTATTCCTACACATACATATGAAAGCGAATTCAAAGAACAAATTGTATTTGGGCATGCTGCTTTAGCATAAATAACATTTGATGTACATAAATCTAACACTGAAGACCATAAAGATAGTTTGGAAACCTCAACATCAGGTGGGTTTTTGTTGTACATTATATTTTCCCCAATATGATAATAAATATTTTTAAACATTACTTTGAAACAAATAGTTTTTTTCCTGTATAAAAAAAACCACATGAATTATGGGGAGTCATTTTTATGACATTAAGAGAGATCAATGAACAACTAACTGTTTCCTCGTATTGAATACATGGGTGAAATTACAAATGTGGTTTCTGTATGTTTTCACTGTCAAAAGAAACAAAAATGTGATGGAAGGGAAAACTGAGACGATCAAGAGTTTATAAACAGAGAACATGACAGGTTCATATTTAGAACCGAATCTGAGTTCACATAGAAAGTGTATTAGAAGTACTTTAAAATTTAATGAAGATAATAAACTGTCATTATACTAACGATTATAATAACTGTATGACTTTAATCCTATTGTTATATTGATATTTGTCATAGTCATCGTTTCTTTAATTAAAGTTTCTAATCAGTTAAAATTTTGTTGCTATTGTTAAATTTATGTCGATTTAGATACAAAAATATTCCCCAAATATCTAAGAGCTGGCTGAATACTAGTTTTGTTCACTTTTACATGTAAATACAAGTATTATTTTAGTCATGCATCAGTAAAATTTCCTATTTCTTAACATAATACTCTGCAACACTTACATTATTAACACCTTCCTGATATCCCTCTGTATACTGCTTCAAACATAGTTGTGAGATATTTTTAGGAATGTACTTTTTATAGTTATATGTTGTGAATCTACAATTGTTAGATAAATAACATTTGACTGTCTCATTTCAATTATGTAATCAACTGCATATGAAAAACAACTGTTTCACAAATAACAAGATCATTAATAAACAGATCTGCGTTGTAAAATATATCATCACTGCAGCTTTAAAAAAATGAAAAGTCCAAATAGTTACCCAACACCCAACAAACTACTGTAATGTTATGAAAATCTAATCAAGTCATCTACATAGCACACAGAAATGCATATAAAAGCTCATTTGTCTGCATACATGCCAACCCGTGTAGAGGAAAAAGCATAATCCAAGTGGTTAAAAGTGGAATCCAGACAGACAAAGTGTAATCCACATTTAACATGCTAAAATTTCAATGAACAATGATTTATTTGCCCCTCTCTTCTTTTAACATCCTTTATTGCTTCAAGTTTTCATATGTAGCACTTTATCGACTAGAATCCATCTTAAGACTCCATACGGCCTGTAATAGACATCACATAATGCTGCCCTCTTGTATTCATCTTTGGAGGATTACTGTATATACTTGCATATAAGCCGAAATATGTAGGAAAAAAATAAGGCCTTGAAAAAGGGCTTATCTGCAGGTCATGGTCTAAGTCTGAAATTTATAAGGCTTTTTCACTCGATTTCCAGTATTTATTGTTTCTGTCGATATCCGAAGATGAAATCACATGTCTAATGATGCCACATGGCTCATAAGATTTGTCCTGTCGTGAAGTATAACAAATATTTTTTTTCTAACTTAAGTGGAAGGATAATGAATGAAAAACATGTTTTAACGTACTTGACATCTATTTGACAGATGTCCATCCACCAGAAAATACAGCCATACGTGTTATTTGAACCATGGAAATACGTGTATTTTCCAAAATAACCACCATATTAGTAATCTATAGTCAAGTATTTAACCCTCAGCTAATCAGTAATCATTAAACTCTACGGTATCGTACAAATGCACGCTAAATTATTTCAGTGTAAATATGAAAAGAATCTATGTAAAAAATAAAAGAATTACGATACTGAAGGTATATACGACAAATGTTTTGATCGAGAGTAGAAATACATGTACGATAGAATTATAGGAACAATAGCGAGAGGATCCATAGGGGCTTGTTGCATGCACGCTTAGGAAGGGGAAATAACAGTGCAATATATACGAGTCAGCATGAATAATTGTAAAACAATATAATTTGTGAGATTTCTTTGACAGGTGTTTTAGACGTAATAGGCAGCCACAATTTATATACTACTGTTGTTTAGTTGTTTGTAAAGCAAAGTGGATTGTTAGCGGTAGAGTGTTGTACAAGAGCTACCATATGCTTAATCTGTGGTAAATGCCTCGGAGATAACTGGTTTGTTTTGTTGCACAATGCCAATGACTTTATTAATACTTGCCGACTCTCAGATGTATTGTATACTGAGATATGGTAGTAGGCATGGTTTTTGATCAAAGTTATAAACTTTAACAATACCTGAATAATGTCCATGCTGAAACCAGTCATATTTTGATCAATTGAATCACACTACCGGTAGTTGAAAAAAAAAACCCACACAAATAAACAACAATGATAAATAATTATCAAATACAAATTGATAACCAACATCACATGGCAATAATTACAGGATAAGGTATATAAATAGTATACTACCACTATAAGAAATTATTTCAGTTTAATCTCTCCAGAAGTTTATATTCAATTCGATCAGATAAAATGAATAGTATTGGAAGTAAAAAAAAGCATTCTGCTTATGATGCTGCATTTAAACTTAACATTACTGAATATGTAGAGGCAAATGATAACTGTGCTACAGCACGCAAATTTTTTGTGAACGAGAAGCAAGTACGGAAATGGCGGCAATTCGTCTACGTGCTATACAGATGGCGAAAAATTATAAATATAAATAGGCAGATTCAAAATTTGTTGCATCAGCCAGCTGGTGATCTCGTTTTATGAACCGGACTATCGGATGACCATGATGACAACTATGACATATGATGAAAGTATGCCCGTAACAGAAGCAGAGTTTCGTGAACTGTTTTGCATGTCTGATACAGAGTCTGATTTTGAAAGATTCTAAAAGTGATTGAACTTTTATAATTCATGATTTTAGAATGAGGATTAATTAAATTTCCATTAAGACTTAACACTTTAGAATTGTTTTTATTTCAAAATATAAATTAGCTTTCTTACTTTCATTTTTTTTAATAATCTGATTTGCCTAAATAAACGTATTCAGAACTCACTTTGTGCGTCTTGTGATGTACCGGGATTCTAGAAATTATGGGTCAGCTTATACGCAAATGGGCTTATACGTGAGTATATATGGTATGTTATTTTTTGTTTCGTTATTTTTTTTTGCCTTTTTCTAATCCGTCTGTGGAATTTTTTGTAAGGAGATATTTTTGCTCTCATCAACTAAAATAAAAAAAAACTTTTTAGTGCCATATACCCTTAGACTGGCTCTACACTAAATATGAATTAGAACAAAGAATATGCTCATAAAGATTAAAATTAAAAAACCAGTCTGATCTCTCCTCACTAAGATATACAGCGGCTAAATATAGAATACGAGGTCAAAAGTTTGAAAGTAGAACCAGATGATACTATTAGGAAAATGCACACAAGTCCACGGTCAAGCATACTCTTATATTATATTGTAGTAAAGCAGAAGCCGTCTTTTCTAACATACGGTTTGTGGGATTAATGCAATGTTAATAAAAATGAGAAAATAATTAATTGAATTTTTAGGGAAGGTGGATATACCAAAAAAGTGTAATCCATATACGTTTACACGCAAGACATAATTTAGTTTTAAAAAGCATCATGATTATGCCAAAAACATAATGGTTGGCATGCATGCATGTATGATAGCTTACATATAGAGGTTGATGTAAAGAGGCAGTTCCACACCTCCATAAGTTGCTAAAACATTACCTGCTACTAACTGAATTAGCAAACACTGGACCATGTATGCAAAACTTTGAATAGCAACATTCATATGGTCTAAAACTTGTCAAGGCCGAAAGAGCAAAAAATTGCAAAAAAATATTTGCAAAATCAAAAAAATATTTAACAACCTATTTAGGAATAAATATTAATCCAAATAAATTCAAAATCCTTCCTGGTTGGTTTCAATTCAACACAAATTTGGCTTTGGAGTCACACGAGGTGTCTTTTATGATGTTATACGATAGTAAAACTTAAAAACTACCGACATCTGGTGTTGACAAGGGAAGGTATTAGGCAAGAGTTATTGCCCTTTGTCCTTATGAAACTGACAGAAAAGATGAATGTTTATCTTTTTAATAGGGTTAATTCAGGAAGTAGCAGGCTTATATCCCTAATGGTAATGTGATTAGGTAACATTTGAAGGACAAACTGAACACAGGGTTATCTCTAAAGCAGAAACACTTGTCAAATTTAACTTTTTTAGGTCAAGTACATTAATGTATAACAGCTCTAACAAGACTACATTAAAATTGTACTCACTAAACAGATCTAAATGGTATTTATAGACAAATGTTATAAAAAATCTTTTAACTTTACCTTGGCCATATCTGTAGAGCTACGTCTTGCCGAGACCTTGTTTGATATGTCCAGTGATATTTCCTGACCTGGTTGATGGCCTTTCCCAAGGGTGGGGATGAAGGAAAGGTGATCCTGGGTTCCCTGGGAGATGCCAACTCTCTTCTGTTGCTCTTCTTTAAGTTTCTGTTTGTGCAGCTTAATCAAATCTGATGCACTAATTGACTGCAGCATTGGCTGGCCACCGTTCACTTGAAATAATATAATTATACAAGAATCTTCATTGCAAAAGAAATAAGTACAGGGTACATACATTATACAGTACTTCGAAGGCACGAATGTTAGAAGTTTCTTTCTTTTATGACATCATGTCATGTGTAACATTTGTCATAATGTCAAGTATTACATCCCAGTATGCATTTATACACATCTACAATCAACAAGAGGCTCAAATTTGCTGTAAATCACTCACTTGACAGACTTTAACTATTTCATTCCACAACTGTTGAGGCACTATTGGGGAAAATTGAATTGTTTTTTTTAATTTAATTCTTATAATTTTTCTCCTTTTAAAAAAACTTTTGGTAAAATTGGCTATATTGATCTGGCATTACAAATTTCAAAACTTTACAAGAAAAGTCTTTTTCTGCTATATGTACTAATGGCAGCCATACTTGATGTTTGCATGTACTTAAAAGGCCTTGATACCAGGATAGGAACAAATCTGATTTTTAAAAAATTTGCTCATCTTGATGTAGAAAATTGATAATCCACCTGTTTGTTCTAGAAGCTAAATGACTGATAGGGAAGTAACTCTATAAACAATTTTGGTAAAACATATCCAAAGGAAAAGTTTTTCCAACAGGAATAAATCATGCTGGTATAGGTAAAAAATAAATAAAAAGAGTTCCCCCAATGGAAGCCATCGTTGCCATGGTATACACTCCAGATATATATAAAGCAGAGTATGTCATGGGCATTTCTGGAATGTCTTATCATACTTACGCTAAGTAAGTCACCACAAAGTTTTGTATGGCTTGCCCTAACAAATCATTCTAAAACATTTTGTTAAAATTATTGTTTACCACCTGTTGCTAAAACATCATTTCCAGGCTTCCAAGTAATGGGAAACAGTTCTGACAAGTTTGATCAAAACTGGCTTAGCCATTTTGGATAGCAAGTGGAAAACAGCAAATTTGAATGGAGATGATTGATGGACACAGGGCCTGGCTTCAAGATCAAATTTACCTGGTGAGGTAAAAATGTGAAATCATGTGATCAACTGATACATGGATCTTCAAATTTATATATGGTTATAAGGACTCTTGTACAACAGGAAAAAGAAAGCTCATTATGAGTGTTAAAAACAAATTGGAATAATATGAACATCCAATACTCACCAGATTGTTTTCTGTCCTTCTTAATTAGATGTTTAACCAGATTCATAGATCCCACTGATGGTGTATTTAACATGTCTATACTAAAAAACAAAACAAGATACAGTTAGTATACGGAATGAAGTATCAGGTGAAACTTGTATTTTAAAATGTTCATATACCCCAAATCATCTCTGTCATTGATATTCATGAAATACTATATAAACTGTACAAAAACAAACACACAAAAAAATTCAATTAAAAAGTATGGCTTGAAAAAATTACTTGTCTGGCAGTAAAGGATGAAGTGAAAATCTTGTTTGTGTCATGGCCTTAAACTTCATGAAGTACATAAAGAAGTAATGTAAAGGCTTGTACTCTTTAAAATAAACTCTCAATTTCAGGTAAGGGTGGAATTTTAGGATTTTTTCAGCAAGACCACTCAGGGCCCCTGACATGTTTGTGAAGTGCATATGCACCTTATGTACCTCTAGTACAGTGCATAAATTTCAGTCCCAAACCCTATGCAGCTCAATAGCTTGTTGCTATCTATAAACTTCATGTAATTTTACTAATGCTTTTCTTCATTTCACATTCATATAATCATATATCCCGCCACATGACATTCTCAAATTCGACCATAATGTCCAATAAAGGTAATTGTGTCCCTTACTGGTTTTATTAACAACAATCTGAATATTCCTTTTATATATATATATATATATATATATATATATATATATATCAGTTTGGTAAAGTTTAATATTGAAAATTCTAAATGGGAAGTCTCATTTAAAACAAATAATTATTCCTTTAAAAGACTATTGCCCAAAAATGACAAAAGAACATATTAATATAAGCTTAATCTAGCCAAATTTCATGAATGAAGAGATATGTTGCTCTCTTGTTGCATCTAACTGTATAAAAACGAGATCAAATTCTTTGTGATTGAGTTAAAACCTGTAATAGTCACAATTACAATCCAAAATATCTGTAAATGAATACTTATAAACTGTAAACAGCTAGTAAATCTGAAAAGTCTCAGCACTTTATAATTCCAATGAATGACTGAATTAAGGAAATGAATCCTCTCAATTAAGCACATCTAAATGTCTTACATGCCTGATATTATTGCTAGGAATTTCTAATTTCCAATAAATCATCCCTTAAATGGAGACTAAACATAAAAAGCAGAATGAGATTCATCAAGGTCAAGTACTTTTGCTAGGCAATTATAATTAGTTTAGCTGGATTTCACTTGGGGGAACTAAATGATCTGTACTGAACTCATCTACAGGTCTACTTCATTAATACATTAACCCCTAGCGCCGAGTATATGGGGCATGAGGTAGTAGCCTATTTCCAAGGTCTGTAGCGTCGAGGTCATGCATGATACACTAAAGTCGGTGGTATTATAGAAAGGTAGAAAGATTTAGCTCTACAAAGATACTAAATAATCTGGACATTTTAGTTGCACAAAAATAAAAAAGAGGGAAAAAATTAATTTTTTGGACTAGTTTTTCCCAAAAAAATTCACCCATGGTTGGAATCCGATTTTGTTTCCAGATTTTAGACTTTATTGCCTCAGATCTAAGGCAGACCAGTCTGAAGTGCACATAGACATTTGAACCTGTGCAAAATGTAGGATAATGTGGACTTTCTGAATAAAAAGTCTTCTCCATGCAAAAATTATGGGTTCGTTAAGCAACAACAAAAAAAGAAAAAGAAAAAAAAAAGAACTTCTGCTCATGCATCAGCAAACCAACCAATGGAAAACATTTTCTTTTTAGCTCAACTACACATTTTGTGGCTGAAATGCATATAAATAGCATAAAAATTATTGGGATAAACAGGTCTGAAGGTGAGGGTTGTACCAACTTTACACATTCAGGAGATGTACCTGTTAAATGAAATTACCGTGTGTTTGTGTGTTCTTAAATGATTCTAGTACACGTGAAGTCGCAGGCACACAGGTTGAAAACATTTCCTTTCTGATTATTGTATTTCAGCAGAGGTAGCTATGTTAATGGCTGAATTTAAACATCAAAAGTACACGTATGAATCATATTGTTTGAAGAAAGAATATCAGGTAAACTCTAAATTTACATGTATTCGACTTACCGATGTCTCCTTTTTACATTAATTAGTATCAACACCCATACAGAATAATGCATCCAAAGGGGTTTGCTCTACTGCCATATTTAAACTTATAACAGCCTATGACCTGGTTATTGTGAAATAGTATGATCATATGATACAAACACCAATTAATAAGACTGACATAATATATACATCTCCATCATTACTAATATTCTGAATGCCTTTTCAATTGATGGAACATTTAGCTTTCCTTACAAGGACTCATCATTTTTCTCTGCTACTTTCTTCAACTTCTGCACATCTGCTGGTTCGAGTTCATGGAGGGTCATTGTTGTGAGCTTTCCTTGACCTTTAGTTGACTGATGCTGTTTGAGGTTATTCAAGGTCACATGATCTTTTGAATTCTTGGAATGTGGTCTGGAAAGATTGAAACATGCGATATATGACATGCATGTACTTCATTCAATAATTTCTTTATTTCGAAAGCAACATTAATTTTGGATCTTTAGACATTTTTTGTTTTGATAAGTTGTGTTAATAAAGTAATTTTAATACAAGGTTATTTTATTTTCCTCTTTTAAGCATACTCATGTACACATGTGCTATTTTTAGAAGTGTTGATTTTGATAAAATATAGCACAAATGAGTACATTATCAGCAAATTAAATTACTACAAAAGAATATAATAACCATCTAAATACTGACTATAACATCCTTGCCACTGGTAAGTAATATTTATGTTCTGTATATGCTATGTAACATGAATATGCCAAAAATACATAAAACTAAATATAAAATGTAGCCAGGTAGACATTTAGTAAAGATGACATGATAGCACTATATGGTCTTTCATGTTTGTGTAAAGTTGTATTAAAAAAAAAAAACAGACGTACCTAAGTGTAGTAAATGTTTCCCCACCATAAAAGAAACAAGTTCCCTTCTTCATCTGCATCTTCTGCTGCTGGAAAGCCTTAGGAGTGACTCCAGTACTAAGTTACAGAAGGAAAATAGTAAAAGTACTAGATTTATCAATATAAACATTGATGAGCATGCACAAAGTGGAATTTTATTATATTAAGCAAAGAGGGGAACCAAAATCTCACTAAGCCAGTTTTCAATCAAGAAATATAAAAGCTGGAACCACCAGGTTAAAATGTAAGGTAATTTTTTTTAAAATGGGTAAGAAATATTCACACATGTATTATTTGAGAAATTAAAAAATATTTATTACAGGAATTTAAATGTGGACTTCTTAATTTATGCAATATCAACAATGAATGATTCAACTATAATGCTGGAAAGGGAATATTTTTCCAGAAATTAATAAATCCACAAACCCCAAGTGCCCATGATCATTATCTACCCCTCCTGTAATGAGTTTTCCTCCTGTGATTTGAATTCTAAAGAATAATAGTCAAATAATGATTCCCTATCTACAATTTATTTTTGGACATTTGAATCAACATTTTTTCCTCCTTGAACACTGCTATGGACTTAAATACTGGAATGTTTCTCCTGAAGACAACTCTTTTCTTCTTTACATCTGACATCAATTATCATGGAGCAGAGCTAATTAAAATTAAATATTCCTGTCAGCGAGTTAAAACATTTTAGGGTAAAAAAACTGCCAATAGAAAAATCTGAAATCAACCCTAACAATATTTTTCTGTCTTCAGGTCTTTATGACACCATGGGTAGAAACCTTTTCTGCCAAAGATTAACAAGATTCCCTTACACAGATTAATGCTCTATTTAATAAAAAAAGAAAAAAATCATGAAATTTAAGAAAAAAACATTTAGTATTA
This sequence comes from Unio pictorum, assembly GCA_030141615.1. Lineage (NCBI taxonomy): Eukaryota > Metazoa > Mollusca > Bivalvia > Unionida > Unionidae > Unio > Unio pictorum. The sequence goes on along the minus strand of JARLTB010000088.1, from coordinate 14,695,089 downwards.
ACTGTCAAGTGTTGATATGTTATATCTTGAGCATGGTGGCCATATTGGTGATCAGAGCAGCACCATTGTAATTTAAAAATAACTAGATACCATAAGGATTTACTGGTGGAAATCCCCTGTCGATATGACTTTCTGTTGTGGAAGAGTAGCAACATGATTTTCAAGACTGCAACCATGGTGACCATACCAGTATCATTTTCATTCAGGTCCTGCTTGATATCGTAAGAATTTGTTTCACTGAAAACCCCATGTTGATATGACCATTCATTAAGGACTAGTAAACAATAAAACAAAATGTTTGAGATGTGTCAGCCATATTGGTTGTCTGAGCGGCACTATTATCATCAAGACGAAAACCAGTTTATGATGCGACTTTATGCTCAGGAGTAATGATGAAAAATTATCCATTTGGCTGCCATGGTGACCATACTTAATGTCAGATCAGCAACATTTTCATTCAAGACCAAGAAGTTAACATAAGAAGCATTTTAGTGAAAACTCTTATGTTGATATGACCATCTGTTCAGGAGATCAAGATGGCCTTTTGCCAGTCATATTGAATATCTGTCCAGCACCATTTTAATTTAGGATCGACTTGACCATGGACTGAACGTGTGTAAAGTTTCATGGCAATCCTCCAAGTAGTTTAGCAGGAGTAGTGTTTATAAACTTGTACTAATCATGAAAAACAGACAACCATCCCAAAAGCTTTTCCGGTCTATGACCAATAATGCTAAATATTAGGCATCGTCTTCACTGGTGATTTCATCTTTAAGCCATCAATTACATCCATGCTGCTTTAAAATAAATTACCATCCTTGAAGCTCTGTTCTCTTGGCACAAGTTTTCCTGTAGGCTGTTTGCACATGGAAGCTACAAAAGTCTCCCTGTTGTCTGGAAAAACAAAGAATGTTATGTGAACACATTTTCTTGACAAGTGAATAATACAAGGAAAGAGCATTCTATGTTTTACTTGTATGCATTCACACAGTTCTGTTTGGTTATTGGTTGAACTGCCTCAGTACTAATAGTAAGACTCAATATCATATTAATACAATGCTATATGAAAATGTTGAACAAGATAGATAATAAATAATAGATTCACTGATAAATCGTGCTGAAACACATCTTTACAGTTTACAAAATGCATCCTTGGTGCATGTAGGAACAAAAGTTACTCAAAGGGCCCACATGTTTGAAAAGAATTTCCAGGAACCATGTCTTCTTTTAAATTATTGAGAACTGAAACCATCTCCAATATTTTAGAGTGATCAGATTTTCAGGATCACCAGCATGGTGGCCATAACAGATGACAGATCCGCATGATCTTTGTTGATGACCAACCTGACAAGAAAATAAAATTAATTTTGAAACCTAATGTCAATATAACCACAGAGATGCTGCCAGGATTTTATCTAAAGAGGGTTGTTCCAAACTTTGTTACCAAAATAAGGGGCAGTAGAAAAGAAAGGGTTAAGGGGGTCAGTAAACAGCCCCTCTAATTATACAAGCATCACTATGTTGATTGCTTCTGAGCTTAATCTGTTCCTGTGTATGAATAATGTTCTTGGATGAGATCCCCATTTCACTGCCTGCTGTATGACTGGGCACATGCAATGCCAGCTTAGCCACCTTGAACAAGTTGGGAAACTATTCTTTATGATTGTTATGTACAATTTTCCATTTTCTATTTCTTCTCTGCTCCCAAAAAAAGATTTTTCCACTAACATGAGCTCAGTCAAAGTTTAGCTTTCTTGAATCAATGCTTTGCTGACTAATATCCCTGATTAGTTATCTGATCCATAATGGGTTGTCAACCTAAAAACAAGCGAGTGCTGCCCTTACAAGCAATAGAAAAGTTAAATACAGTAAACAGGTTACCTATGGATCATTTTATTAACCCAGTTATTATCTATTTGTGAGTACCTGGATACCTGCTGGTATCTTTAAACACTACTCCCCAAATGGAGATGTCAAAATTTTAGGAAACTTCTATCAGGCACCCATCAATCCAAACCACTGGTTACCTAGGTTTCTGATCAAAGAAAGTTTTATTAAACATGAATCTGAACCATTTTTTTGTTGTAGGTTCATATATGTCAATGCCTAAGAGAGGTATAAAGCATAATTATTATTAACATAAGCGGCAAAAAGTGATCACAAAAAGTGCTATCTGTGTATTACATGCCATAACTACAGAAAACTGTATTAAAATGTACATTTATTTTCACTACTTACCTGGATCTGCAGCTAATATTCATATCACAAATTTGCTTATTTTGCAAATTTATAAATTATTAACATAACACTCACTTTAATTAGTCTACATGTCTATAGCAACTTTCGTTAATGGTTGTGAAGTCCATAAATGATACCTGCTGTATTACATCACTGTCGGATTCTTCTTACGATATTTGTAATGTGCTATTGTATTGTCCTTTACTAGATTCCACATGTTTAAATAAAACAAAATGTCTGTCCTGTCACATTTTTCAGTCACACAACACCCATGAGTCACATCGATAAAGCCTATTTCTATTAATATCTGGGACCATTTTTTGCTTCCAATTTAGACTGGTCTGCTACATATGTGTGTACGAAAATAGAACAAATCTGTGACATGGTTTCACATTCAAGAAACCCATCAGTTTTCTTGGAACTGTTTCATGTACAGTTATTATAAATAGAAATAAGAAATTGAGAGGTCAGACAATAAATAAATGCACAGCGGCCAACAGTCTCCTAATAAGGGCCTCTAAATGTAATCCTTATTCTGTGTTTTTGCTCACTCCTGATGTCTTTGATCTGAACTTGATAACGTTTTTAAAAAAATATTTAAACTGGTATCCAGTTGCCCATTTTACTAACTTGGTTAATATCAATGGCAGGTATCTGAGTACCCACTAACAAATTTATTTCCAAGCATGTAAATTTGTACAGATTTTGTCAAATTTGCAAACTTGTGTACCCAGGGGGCATCTCTCTATGGTAATCCAAACTGGCTTTCAGATTGTCATCATATTGTTGTAGGCTCATCTAGACAACAATATGAAGTCATCTGCTGAAACCCTATGTCATTAAGATTTATGTTTAGCAGAAATAACAAGATTTTGACAAATTGGTCATATTGGTCCTGTTTTCAATGCAGACCAAGAGAAACTTTATATTAAATCTTCTCATGAAAATACCATTCTGATTTATCTTTCAATTTATTATTAGTACCAGTAACAAGATGTATATGATGGTCTCTGTGTCAGCCATATTGCTCAGCACAATTTTAATTGGGAGCAACTAGGCAACATGATTTTTCATTCAAAAGATTAGCAGACACCAGATTTTATGATGGCTGCCATAGCATCCATTTTGGACATCAGATTTGCACCATTTTCATCTAGTACCATTCAATCTTATTAGTGAGCACCAGAAGTTGATTTGACTTTCATTATGGAGGAGTAACAATAACAAGAATTTCATACTGAATGAAGTAGAACCGTTTTCAATTAAGACAAACTATACATAATAAGAAGTCTTCTGGTGATACCCTACATCAATTTGACTTTATAAGACTTTATAGGAGAAGCAATAATAAGATTTATAAAAAGGCCACCATGGTGAAAATACTGGATGGCAGATCAACATGTACATTCAGGTTTGACTAGACCATGGGATGAATTTGCAAAACTTCATGGTGATCATCCAAGTTGTATAGGAGTAGTAATAACAAACTTGTGCTAATTGACTGATACATGATAGATGATGGTCCAAGGACAAAGGCTATCCTATAAACTTTTCTGATTTATGAACAAACTCAAAACATGAAAAAAAAAAAAAAATTTGACTAAAAAAATAGCCAATATAAAATTGTTTCGAAAGGTAATGACCTGTGCCATGATGAAAGGACAAATTCATTAAACAAAGAATTTTGCAACATGAATTCATTAACTTTAACTTCTACAAGATGCAGATGGAGAATTTTTTATAATAGGCCAGGTCTAACTATTCTAATAAATTTCCATCCAAAAGAGGGCATACTTAACTGTGGTGAATTATTTTAATTATTCATTGGTGTAAATGGGGTACAAAATCACTAGTGCCACATACTTGTCACTCATAAAAAGCCCCCACCCCATGTGTGTTCTCTATTGCACTTTGTTTAGTTGGGTTTTTTAAAACAGTATGATTTTTTTATCATTATATATAATATAATGATTTGTATAAATGATGTATTAAGAACTTCAAGTACTTGGCTAAACCAACTCAATTAGATGCACAAGTCAATTGTTAAAAGGGGTGGGGGAGACATGTCTTTTTGCCTCAGGGGACATAATAAATAGAATACATATAAAGTTTGAGTAAAATGTATTTATTTCTTGAATACTGAAGCAAAACTCTAGTTATATTCAACTAACCAAGACTCCATACTTGGTCGTGAGTATTGCCAGGAAAAAATGTATTGCAGTATATGGCATTCTGTGTTGTGCTATGTATGAATACATTATGGTCACCGACAACATTTATCATTTCAATGATAATTTTGCTTATTATTACTGCAATAATCAGCAATTTTTTTTTTACACGTAATGACATCTGAACAAGAAAATACAAATAGTTTTCTTTTATTTCACTAAAACATCCACTAAATATAATAATTACATTACTGATTAAGAAAAATAATAAACATACCAGCATGAGTGAAAACCTACTACCATGTGTTTTATGTATGACTTTGCAACATTGTCAAACTATGTGACTTGGTGAAACAAAGACCCTTATAACTGAACAAAACTAGAGCTGGTCTCAAGCATATTAGTTTATCTAGCTGACTGAAACAAAAGATCTGCAAATGAATGATTGACAAGAAAACATGTTTTTGTTTCATAATCTTCTTAAATAAATCAAGTCCAGTGTTCATCGTGTTTATAAAGGCAACATTAAGCGATGGTAATTTTTTTCTGAGAAATAGCAGCATATTAGCATTATATGCGCTAAATGTTGCTCTTTAATGTGAACAGTATCTGCTGTAGTACTAACAAAACTTTCAGAAGGGTAACTCCGTTGCATAACTGAAAATTGTAACATAGAACTCCACTCAGTTAGAACAGAATATCACAGTGTGGCAATTATTTTGGGTGGAAAAATGTCTCCTCAATGAGAACAGATAATCACAGTGTGACAATTATTTTGGATGGACAAATGTCTCCTCAGCTAGTCCTGAGTATTATAATGTGATAATTAGTTTTGGTGGGCAAATTTCCCTTCAGCTAGCTCTGTTTATAACAGTGTGAGTGGCGTGTTTAGTGGGCAAATATCCTCTCAGCTACCCCAGAGTATCACAATGTGACAATTAGTTTAGGTGGGCAAATTTCCCCTCAGCTGGCTCTGATCTGTTATCAGTTTAGTGTTACTATTACATACATGCCAACCCCTGGCAAGGAAAACAATCGAAGTGGGCAAAAACAGTAATCAGAGCAGAAAAAGAGTAATCCATATATAAAATTATAAAAATTCAATGAGAATATGTACAAAAAGATTCATTTACCCCTCATGTCTTATAATATTACCTACTTCTTCAAGTTTTCATATCTAGTACTTTTAGCTTTAAAAAGCAACAGACTCTCATTTCAAAACACTTTTTAACAACAGTACTTAACAACAGCATTAGACTGGTAAAGAATCATTATTCCTTTCATAACCTGATGAAGAAGAGGAAATTTTGATCTTACAGTTGTTGGGTCTTTTAGCTGGGACATAAGGTGCCATTGCACATCAACTCTGTCCACATGAAGTGCATGGTCAGGTAGAATGCCAACTTGATACTTCATGAATTCTCATTTTAATTTCTCAGGTGAATAAAATGACAGTGACAACCTGTTATATACATTGATGGAAACATTATCAAAATGAATGAACTAATCATATTTTAAAACTCTATTCATATATATTGTGCAATACATTCTAAGAGAAATGGAATGTATGCCAGTTTTAAATAGAAAATTGTAAGGAAATGTTAAAATATTTTTAAAAATAAAAAACGTATTTTAAGCAAGAAAAACCTAAATTCTGGTCTAGGAGGGGGATACAATGAAACTGCGAAATCCTTATGCATTTAAGCTTAAGGCGTAATTTAGTTTTAAAAACAAAAACAAAAATTGAATAAGATAAAAGCATAGCTGTTATCATGTATACTAGTGTTCCTTTCACGCACTGGCCAGGAAAATTTGGGCTGTGAGTCCTGCTCGTGACCATTCTGACATGTCCCTATAAGAAATATTTGATGAGTACCAATGATAAAAGTAAACTCACTTGTTTATGAATTTGGAGCAAGGTTGTCCTGCCTTTGTGCGAAAGGTACATTTTCCAAGATCTTTAGCACAGCCTAGGACAAGTAGCTGGTGTGGGTGACTAATTGTAAATGCCACATCTGTCTGAATCTGAAAGACAGAGAAACCAATGGCAACAGAACTGGAGCATTCATGCATTTTAACCTTTTTAAACTGGAAAGGGCTCTGAAAAAAAAATTGGCCCCAACAATTCTACTTGAACAATTTTAAACTCTAACTAAAAACACCAACTTTTCCAACAACAACCTCCACACACACACCCCAAAAAAACAATTATGATCTTAGATTCCAAACAATATTGCAAGTTAGTTGTAATATTTGGAAAAGATAAGTAGTCATAATAGCAGAAACAAAGCAAACGAGAACAGAAAACCGAGTAGAGTTGGTATTAAGCATTCAGTAAATACTGATGAAATTAATCTGTCAACAAGCATGTACATATCCCAAACTTGAGAAGTATTAATTGGACAATGTTCATAACATATGACATAAAGAACCTACACTTAATCATTCAGTCAAAAGTGATAACTGGATCCAGAATATAGCTAGGAAAATCAATCAAGATCAGACCAAATTCCCATAAGATGCCTCATTATGAACTTTGCTAAATGCACACAAGTACAGCTAAGAGAAACAGGCAACCACTCATGCTTAAAACTTAATAGTGAACCGCACCAATGCAAATGGTTTTCTGCACTAGAATTATCCACTTTTGCATATAAACTGAAATCATGCATTCTTGATACCAGAGTAAATAATGAGAAAGATGGAGATAAGGTATGAATATCTAATGTACCCCAAAACAAATTACTAAGTTACACCCAGGATTTAGTAAATTTTGGCAATGCCACCATTTGAATAAAGGGAGGTCATTATAATCATAGGTTCTCTCAGAAAAGCATCAAAACTGTTAACTAAAAATGGAAGTAAAACAAGAGCCAGTGATATAATACATATAATTCTTTCACCAGTGTTAAAATATGAAAATAAAAATCTATTTTCTCTTTATGTTGAAAAGATTTTTTTTTTGGAACTTATCATTAATAAACGACAACCAGGCTGCATTTTCCCTAACTATCAATAACACTTATGTCCATCCTTGAATTTGAAACTACACTTAATGTCCTCACAATAGAAAGTACAATTGAAGAAAACAAAATTCTAGTAAAATGTTTCTTCAAGAATATTTACCCAATCAAAAATAAGTGAAAAATTATCTGCTGGTGATGGTCGGGTAAAGTGATCTCCCTTAGTATCAGGATTGGCATCAATTCCCATGAATATTTCAGTTACTACTGGAGGGAAAAGCACACTTTCTATGTGGATGTAACTAGGGGGTTGCTGGGAGCGTGTATGTGTATTATAATTGGGCAATTATTCTCAAAGAAACATTTTTACTAGAAAAAATTGTTATCTTCTTTAAATATATGCCAAAATCATACCTTAGGTGAAAAGGTGATAGAAGATACCTCTCCTTATCCAGGAGAGACTACCTGTGGTCTCCTAAGGTATCTGAGACAGGTTATAGATAACCCAACTGGAAAAGAATCCAACTGTCGGTGAACAGCTTTGAAAGAGAAACATTTTCCCTCTCACAAATCCAAAACAATTCATGAAGCCATGTCTGTATGAAGCGGTCAAAGGACCGGGAAGGGTATCCTTTGTGTCACGAGTAAAGGTGTCTCCATACTGACTTGAGCTATTTAAGATTGGCAGACAATTTGACTCCAGTATTGCCTACAAAACTTCTCTTGCAGTTGGTATAATATTGTATAATTAATTGGACATATTTTTTTTAATAACCATGAACACTGCCAGAAGACACTGATTTAAAAATGTAAAATTTATATAGCCATTTACAACCACTATCATTCACAGATAACCCCAAAATATCTTACCTGGTCAGATAAAAGGTAAAGGTATTGAAAGAATGACAAAAAGTTAATAGCAACAGATATAGTTTAAACTGAATACCTTCTCTGCTTTGTCCATAGGAGTGGCATTGAGGAGTCCCACAACTGTGGAGATATCATTCTTCCAGTGTTCCTTGTACACAGTTCCAAATAGGAAAAATGTAATGACTTTGTCACAGTCCTGAAGGTCACTCAGCTTCCAAATACAGAACGTCTTTCCCTACATGGAAAAGATATACAAAGCATGCTTTTTTGTTTAAAATGAGCATTGAACATTTCGATTTTCACTCAATATTGGGCAATCAGACTTTAAGATGTGGTTTTTAATAGAGTGATAAATGAATATTTAATGTTAGCATTGAATATTTTAAAACTTATTATTCATAACAATGAAGTATGCAGAGAAAAGGTTCCACATGAAATGACAAAAATAAACACCTGGTCACAGTTTCATTAAAATTCTCATCAAACTGATATTTTTTATCATGCTTTTGATGATTCAAACAACAGAAAGAAGGGTCATTTTACTGAAAGGAATATCGAACACCTTCTAATTATTATAATTAAAATGTGGAAAAAAATGTATTTTTGAGAAAAAGATAAAGACTAATAAAGAGAACATTCATTGCAATCAATCTCAATAAAAGCTCAGAATTATTTACAAGTATTTCTATACCTGCAAAGGTTATTGGTATAACAACATCATTCAAATAATTGTCATCGCGAATTGTGCCAACAAAACCTATTATGTTATGCAGATACAAGGAAACCTTGGCACACAGATTTGTACATTTAAATATATTGCTAATACAAGGAAACCTTGGCACACAAGATTTGTACATTTAAAGATATTGCTAAATCTAATCATCTTATGTAGATACAAGGAAACACTGGCACACAAGATTTGTGCATATACTGCTAAATCTAATCATCTGAAGAATGAACTTGACCTACAGAAGACGACTGCCTTGGTTCAGACTTGTGGACAACAACTCCGATAGTGACCCAGTTCCCCTGCATATCAGTTGAGTTCATCTTACTAGACAGGTTTGAAATCTTGATAATTTTTCTCCCATACATCTTCTCCTTCAGCTCAAACATGGATACTCTAGGGTTACTGGAATGGAATAGTGACATGCCAGGTGAACTGAGATGCTCTGGTATTTTTGATGTTCCAAATAATTTCTCTGGATCCGGTAAACATTTGAATTCAGCTAACTGTTTATAATCCCTATTTTTCCTGTACACTACCCAATCTCTGGGTTCTCTAAAGGATTTTGGAAGTTGCAGTCCACGACTCTTTCCTTGGAAAAGGTTACAGTCCAAGCCCCAAATCAAGTCCAAATAATACTACTCCCCCTCCTAAATAATTCAGAATATAATATATGCATTTTTGTTAAAGCTGTACCGATTAATCGTCTGTACTCATAATCGGGCCGATTATTTGAACAATCGGTATAATCGGTATCGGCAGAAATAACCAGTGCCGATGTAAACATATTTAAAAAATATAAATTCAATCATAGAAAGATAAAAGATAAACGTACATATTGACAGAAGCCCTTGGTCCCAGCTTGAACAAATCCTTTGTTTTCTAATCATTTATGTCGATAAGCTGCTAGTTCCAACCTATACTTTGTTCAACAATTAGTTGATCTTGCCACCAGGTTTTAATGTTGCGGTCGGATAAAAAAAAAACAACCACCCTAGGCTTTTGTTTGGGCCTATAAAGCTGGTCTCTCGCGGCAACTTAAAAGAAGTGAAATCTGATCAATTCTAGCATTTTCCAAAGAATGCACAGAAGTATAGCTAGGATTTTAAAACTAGGAGTACAAGTGTACCACCAGTAAACGTTACAGTCCCCTACCAGAAGCAAATTGGGCATAACTGAAATGGCTATATTTCCAGACGAGTAGAAACAGCGGTTGCCATAGAGTTTAATTTTCAAATTTCTTTACAGCACTGACATGTAGCCCTTGTTTGTCCATTAGAGTGAGAGTGAATTGTCAGGTCAAGATAAGGTCTTATTCCAAGCACTAAGTTAGGTATCATACATAGTGTTCCATGTGAAATGTCAGTTCCAGCAACTTCTAACATTCTGTTGAATTTCATTACAATATTCGGCAATTAGCCGTTTAACCCTTCTTGTTAAAATTTGCAAACAGTATTTTGTCTAACTCTCAACATGTCTTGATTTTGAGGTCACAAGCACTACTTAGATTGCTACACTTGGAAATTAAAACAATAATGAAGGCGAAAGTTATTCATTTGATGTACTCTTCTTCTACACAAGTACATCAATGGGTCATTCTATCTCTGAAATCAGTCATTGTAAATATCAGCACATTTTCTCACCACTCTGATGCTAGTAAAGTCTTTTATCTTGCCGCCTAGCTTGTGGGTCATGTTCTTCAGATGTACTCTTATAATGACAACATGTACATCTGTAGGTCTTTCAGCCACTGAATTTTCTGACTGTAAACAGCTAAAATGATCGATTGATCAACACATTTTCCCACTCAACAGATGGTCGAATCAGGACTAGAAAGCTCTTAAATTTGCCATCCAGCAAATTGATGCGTACTGAGGACCCCTGTATATGTTATTGTCTGAATCCCAGATATAAAAAATGCGTCCAAATACGCGGGATTACGCTTTTCCGAGACCTTTGAAAGTGATCGGTGATTAAAACAAATTTATTTTACTGAGAAAGTTTCGTTTTTAACTTTATTTACATTTACGATGGCTACCAACAGAGTGTAAAACGCAAATTAAGTCTCTGGAAACTAAATATCTGGCTCTTAAGGAAGTTCAGAGCAGAACATCTCGCAAAGAGGTCTGTGAAATTTTTTCACTTAAAAATAACACCCGTTTAGGAAGGATGAATGCTGCTGAGTCTATAAAGAAAGACTACATTGAAGGTAACTGTGCTCCCGAAAGGAAGAAGCAAAAGACTGCTACATTTGAAGACGTGGAGGAAGCCACAAAATGGTTCAATGAAGCATTTGCAAAAAAACTTAGTGTGAAGAACTTCGCTGCAATAAGTGGTTGGTTCAGTCGCTTTAATGTTCGCCATAACATCCGATACAAAAGAATTTGTGGAGAATACATGTACTGTTGACAGCTTTTCATTTCCCTGTGAATAGCACCATCTCCTTGGTAGCCTCAATAAGATGGGAACAGACTGACCAAAATCAAGGCCAATTTAAGTACATGTACATGAAGCATGTAAATAACAACTATCCAACCATGTGCTAATGCCAACATTGAATATCGTACTGTTTTTCGTATCAAGATGTGAATGATGCAATATTTTATTGTGGATTGTATTACACAAAGGTAACCAAAATGTAATTCGTCAATATACAAGTATATTTCACACAGATTCTGTCTTCATGTACTCAAAATTTCCATTTTCTCTCAAAATGCAAATGCTATTCACTGACGACAGGTCACCCTTTGCAGATGAATATTAACTTTTATCTTTTAAATCAATGATAGTACTTTATAATAGTTTAATAATTGTTGTGTCACCCAAAGTTACTTTTTTTAACATGTCTATGTCTTAGGACATGGAAAAAAAATATTGTTTCATGACCCAAGATTTACAACCATTATAGTAGCCAACAAAAAGACCTAAAAACGATAAAGTTTAGACATTGGTCCGCGGATAAGCCAACTGCCCCCCCCCCAATTATTCCAGGCCTTTAATTTTTCCAAAATTATTCAGCTGATACACGAGTATAAACTGTGATAATGAAATAATCGGTCTCATAATCGGTCTCAACAATTTTAATAATCGGCTATGCGCGGTATCGGCATAATCGGCAAAATGTGACATCGGTACAGCTTTAATTTTTGTGTCACCAATATATGTCACACGAATGCTAAAGTTAATTCATTGTGAACTATTTAGTATTATAACAAATTAAAAATTAGGGCAGTTGATAACCTTAAATGTGATGATAGATATAACTACAATTTTAACAATTCTCAATGCCTTTACCTTGCCATTCTTTATTTTCATGTGCAGTTTTAAAAAATCAAGGAAGTGACTACACTTTCCTTTTCTATATTTACACTTTCTTTTTCTGTATTAATTTATTTAATTAGTTACATTTGAAATCAATAAATTTTCCAAGACCATAAACGAAACAAGTGATCTTATTCCATTCAATTGTTTCATTTCATCTTTAAACAACCTACCATACTGCATTCACTTTCTTCATAAATTTTATTCATGTCATGTTTTAGATCAAAATACCCAAGTTCTGGACTTGGAATTCCTTAGATTGCCATTGCATTTTCCCATCCATTCATGAAACCATATGCATAAAGAAAAAAAAAGTTCTGTTGTTTTCTCATTTTTCAGCCCCTTGGATTAATTTCACAAATCTTTGAATTTCTTTGGAGTTCATTTTTCTATTGATTTTTGTTGGTCAATCTCACAAGAACCATGCTCATTTGCAGCTCTGTGCTTGGGATCAAAGAAATTAAATAACTGGAAAAGTAGGCATATGATAATTACTTGAAAAATAAAGTATATTTGTACCTGACATCAAACAACACAGTATTGTATGATGAATAACATTCTTTTGACAAAAAAGTTCCAACATATTCACAAAATGTTTCTATACAGTATATCATAAAATCTAAGTTTTCCAAATTGATTAAATGATGGATTAAAACTGCAGAGTAATGTTTATTAAAAAAAAGGTGTCAAATCAAGTGTGTGTAAAGTGGTCTTTAAGAGCTGACAATTAATTAATTGATAGTCTAATTCCTTGTCAGCGAATCTCTTCAACTTTGACAGCTTACACAACATTATATAACTGATACACACTTTGTAGAAACAGATTAAATAAAATAAATATTCGTAAATATTCGTGTTGCTAAAATCATGAATAAAGATTAACTTACAGATACACATGTCTATTTGATTGATTCTTATTGTCCTTGAGCCAGGCAATGTCAATTCCTAGATTGATTGGCCTGAGACTTAAAAGTAATTATTGTGCTAGCAAATTTACATGCCAGTATTCCAATTTTTAAACAGAAAAAAAAAAGAACAAAATTTCAGAAAGTTTTTAAAAACATTATCCTGCATTTGCCTTGCTAGAGCTATTAGGTCAAAATCATAAATAATACCTGCTTTAAACATAATAGGATCTACTTCCATTACTATTTCAGATAAACTTTACCTTCAAGGAGGAAATTGTACAGTTATCCTGAAGATAATACCATTATTACTTCCAAATTTAAGCGATGATAGGACAAAATATTTTTTTAAAAACCATTCATGCAGTGAAGAACAAAGGGTTTGGTGACCCAAAAAAGTTCAGAATCTGATCAAATGGAGCAGCCTGAAATGACCACAGGGTTGAATTAAAATTACTGACAACTACCAAATAGACGGGTTGGAAGTAAATGTTTTTAAAATCTCGTCTTGTGTATCAATAATGTATAGATCATAGGTTTTGTGTCAAGAATTATGTATGGCACAGGTGTATCATTCATATCCACACACCCCGAAACAACTATATAATGCAAAAATTGAAGTTTCAAAAACAATGTCCGCATTGACATCCATTCTGGAGATGTAGTGGCAGATATGTTTTTGACATTTCTGAATGACAACTTATCCAGTCAGCATCGTTCATTGAGAAGCTTGTTAGTAAAAGTCCATGTTGACATAAGTATGCTTTCAAGAGTTTGTAAGATGTTCAAGAACCAGCCATTATATTATCAGCACATACTTGCCAACCCCTAGAGAGGTTTAAGCATAACCTAAGTTGCAAGCACAATCTGAGCATACAAATATCATCAATATATTACTTGAGAAGAAGTGACCATGTTGGAGGTCAGACTAGTACCAATCTATATAGGATCCCATGTTGGAGGTCAGACTAGTACAAATCTATATAGGATCCCATGATTGAGGTCAGACTAGTATCAATCTATATAGGATCCCATGTTGGAGGTCAGACTAGTACCAATCTATATAGGATCCCATGTTGGAGGTCAGACTAGTACCAATCAATATACGATCACATGTTGGAGGTCAGACTAGTACCAATCTATATAGGATCCAATGTTAGAGGTCAGACTAGTACCAATCTATTTAGGATCCCATGTTGGAGGTCAGACTAGTACCAATCTATATAGGATCCCATGTTAGAGGTCAGGCTAGTACCAATCTATTTAGGATCCCATGTTACTAGTACCAATCTATATAGGATCCCATGTTGGAGGTCAGACTAGTACCAATCTATATAGGATCAACTACATGTCATAATTAAAGTCTTTAAGTGAATAGTCATGTTGATAGGAGCATTCATGAGAAGCAATAACAAGATTTTCACAATAGGATTCCAGACTGGATGTCCAAAAAGCATCACTTTAATTCTCAAGCAACCAGTCATGGGAATAAACTGATGTGCAAATTTCATGGCAATCCTTCTAGGAGTTTACATTGAGTAACAATGTCGTGTTAAAGTGGAAATTGATGACAGGACATCATATAAGCTCTCCGAGTAGGGTGACCAGATATAACAAAAATAATAATATTTTTCTCATTTAATTTGTGTGTTCAAATTTTCCTGACAAAATAAAACAAGAGACCATGCTGAATCTAATTCTGCTCACCTAGCTGACGTGTATGTCAAAGCCCAATACTTTGTAGATGATCAAGAAATTTTGGTTATTTTAAAGAATTTTAGGATATATATAATCAATGGCACCATATCAGATGGCTGATAAGCATCATTTGTGCAGGCTTCAAAGAATTTATGCAGGAAACTTTCTGTGAAATTTGGGCAAAATCATGTTGACCAGTTTTTTTTAAAGAGCGAAGCCATTCAAAGACCAATCTAATATTTGTAGCTTCAGCCATACAAAAATGCCTTCAGTCAAATTTTGAACAAATTCTTTTGTGAAGAAACTAGTTAAAGGATTTTTTTCCTTTCTAATTGCAGCTTTATTTAATGGCTAACTGGTACATCTGTATAAAACAAAGTCCTTCACGCCTAGATGATTTTTAAAAACAGAAAGTTAAAGTTTTTCTTTGTTTAATAACAGTGGCTACATCTGCTGTTCATTCAACATCACTGATACTTAAATTAAAATGCTTTCATGAGAGAATGATTTCTGTCAAATTTGCATCCGTGTTGTTTGAGAAGCAGTTGTTTTAAAATGTTTTCAACCTAAAGTCACAGTGACCATAATCACAGATTAATCAACTTCATTTGTTCAAATCTGAAATGCCTTCAAGCAAGTATCCATTGTAAATTTGGTCAAATTCTGTTCAGTGGTATTTGAGAAGAGATTGCTTGAAAGTTTTCTATTTATAGTAATAGCAGCCATATTTGATGGTGGATTGGCATGTTGCTGTTGTTGTTCTTGTGGGGTTGAACACCATTTTTCAGCACACGATATGCTATACATGGCGGCCAGTATTTACGGTGGAGGAAGAACCCAGGAAAACCCCCGGAAAGAACTACCGACCCGCAAGAAGCAACTGGCAAGCTTTCTCACATACCCACATTGTAAATAATACAAATAAGTAATTTAGCCCAAATGTTATGCTTTAAATAAGCGTCATTTTGTGCAAGGAAATTTCTGTGTTTGATGGTTTTGAATTTATAGACACGTGAGAACTTAAAGTACAAGTCATACATAATTCGAATTCCAGTGTGTGGGTCTGTAACAGAGTCATCTTTTGCATCTTCTTTGGAATGATTCTGCTTGTTTTGCTGTTGGAAATCTTCTCTTGTCAACCCAGATTTTTGATTCCCTGCAATCGAAGTACAGTTTAGGAGTGTTAAAGATTCAAAGCACATCTCTATAAAACCTAATATATAGTTTTTCAAAATTTATTCAGCCATCTTAATACAAATAATCAACAATTGAGGATTTTAAAATATTTATATACAAATATGTATTATACAGCACATGAACACAAGCAATTTAACCAATGCTTTTGAAGTTGGATGACATCATTTTAAGCTCTGATCAGTGTTCTTCTAGCATTACACTAATGTACTAAGTTAATAAAGCGTCCTTGGAGGAGAATGTGAAAAGATGGTTTTACTATATGCATATCCTGAAAATCCAGACGATCACACCAGTTCGGACAATATGCATTTTTCAACACAACTTTTTCTTAAGGTTATTATTTTGTATAAAATTACCATATTGTCCAGCCTGTAAGCTGATACTTTTTTTTACTTGAAAGTCAGGTATTCGTCTTATAAGTCTGAATAGACTTATATATGGATGTTATTGACCTGGTCTTGTCTTATACTCCGTTATCAACTTATATAAACATGAAGAATGGAAAATTTACAAAACTAATTAATTTAACTTATACTCTGCATCAAATGATAGGCCAGAAAATACAGTACACATGTTTATGAATGAAGGATAGTTAGCAAAACACAACTCTGCAGAATAACAAGTATTACTGGCAAAATGCCTTTAATATGATTTCTGGTATATAACATAGTGAATTACCGTGTCCAACTAGACATCAAAAGAAGACTTCTGGTCAAGAGCCCATGTCAAAGTGACCTTTTGGTTTGGAGGAATAGCCATAAATGTTTTTCAAGATGGCTGCTGTGGTGGCATTAATATCATTTACAATCAACCAGGCATCATAAGTCTTTCAGTAAAACCCAATGTTGACATGACTTTCCGCTCATGAGCAGCAATAACAAAATTTTCAAGATGGCTAGTAATTGCCATATATCTGATTTTGGACCAACTAGACATCATGAATATGAATGCTGTGGCTGCAATATTAGATGTTAAATTAATACCATTTTCACTTAGGAACTATTAGACATAACGAGAAGTGAAAACTAGATCATCAGTAGGGCATAACCGATTAGCATTTTTCTACTGATTTCCGATTCCGGATTTTGGGCATGAAATTTTTCCGATTCCGGATACGATTCGATTAATCGGAAATGCTAAATCCATATTATTTTTTCTAAAAAATTTTATCTTCCGTTTCTGGGTTTCTGGTATCTGGTTTTGCCGTGTCTAGCATGTTACTTAGTACTTTACCATATCCGGCTTCATTTCCGGTTTTCACCTGCTAGTTCAAATAGATTGTCTCACAGCGTGGTTGTGTTGACCATATTGGACTTTTCTGACTTCTTATTTAACTTTATTAACGCACTATTGAATGACACGCAGTGTTAGACACGGTGCTATAGAAATTCAACTTTATTATTTTTATTATCCGAATCGGTCGTTCCTGCCTTGTCAGACTCCGATTAATTGGAAGTTCATACTATCCGGTGGAATCCGATTTCCAGATCAAAAGTCGGTTATGCCCTAATCATCAGTCTCCTGACCTAGTGTGGTCGACAAGGAACTGTGCTGCTGAACATCTGACCAGTTCCCTCCAAATGTCTCGATCATATGCCAATGCCTGTGTCTCTGCAAAACATTTCCTTGTACATTCAGTGATGTTATCAGTCCACTTTTTTTCTGTCTACCTCTCCTTCTGCCACCCTGGATGCTGTCCTGCAGTAATGTTGTAAATACACTGTTGGCTCTAGTGACATGGCCATACTATTTCAGCTTTCTCTTTTTGACAGTGGTGAGGAGGTCTACATATTGGCCTACTTTGTGTCTGACGTAGTTACACACAATTGTGATGTGGTCCATGTAAGAGATACCTATAATAATTTTGTAGTATCTCATTTCAAGTGTCTGGATTCTTCGTTGTAATTCTGCTGTCTGGGTCCAGGCCTCACATGAATACAAAAAGACTGAGATGACTAGTACTCTCAATAGTCAGATTTTAGTTTTCAGACAGATATTCTTGTCTCTCCAGATGGGTCTTAGCTTTGACATAGCTGCCATTGTTTGTGCTGCTTGTGACAAAATTTCTGCTCTTGATCCCTCTTAGGTGATTATGGAACCAAGATAACCGAACTGAACTCATTGTTCCCAGTTCCTATCCTCTGACTTTAATCTTGGCTGAGATTTTGTTCTGTTGTGCTTCTTCCACTCCGGAACCCTGCCAGTTCTTCAGCGATTATTTCTTCTGCTTGTGGGTTCAGTCTGTTCAAGATGATCTTCAGCATCACCTTACTAACAAGTCACTTGTTAAGAACTGTCGATAACCTTTCCTTCAGATTGTAATAAACTGTTTTCTGAATGGTTTGGGGTGCCTGCTATGAGGTAAAAAAATGGGTTTCCTATTGCACTGGTTTTAAAATTAGGCAAGGTAGGTTTTGTTTAAACATTTATATTATAATGATTAGTATATAATGTTTACTGGGCTAAACCAACTCATATAGGTGTACATTCAATTTCAGGTTGGTTTTTTGTTTTTTCTAAAAATTATTATTTTTACCTTCGGATGAAAAAGGTGATAGAGCTGGCAACGCAAAGTGAGGATGATCAGCTGACCAGAAATACAGTCAGTGCCGATTTCAAAGATGAAAGTGACTTAAAAATTGCTAGAAGATTCTGCAAATTTAAACATCTCTTCACTGTCTGTGCTTTTTCATTTAAGCATGGTTAGAGAATATTTTTATAGCCAGCTGATCCAGAATTTTGTCTTGGCAGTGCATGCACTAAGCAAGTCCAAGTTCCTCTAATTTCCAAATATATTCCTTAAACATTGTGATCCTTTTCTTCTAGCCAACTCCATCTGAACTAATCTTTTTTTACCAACTGGTCAAAGTTAGTTGCATCCATACATTTTCCTCTTTCATTAAATTTTTTTTCTAAATAAGCCATGAAAAGATCAGAGTGTGCAAGACATTATTTGAAACTGCATCATGCATGACTGAATCAATGAACAATGCAAGCCTAGCGCAATCAACTTCCAGTGTACGGTGTCATAGTGTTTTTTAAACCATTCTTTCCTACTATAACTACATTCAGGAATAATAATTCTGAATAACAACAGCAACAACAAAAACAGGAAAATTTCCACTGGAAACTTTAGCAAAAAAGGCAAAATCTTATCTAAAGTTCGGATATAATTTCTCAACTATTTAATATTGCTCATGCAGTTATATCTGCTTTTTTCAATCTACTAATATGGGTGAGATAAAAATATGATGGCATCTACTTACCAATAATAAAAGAAAGTGTCCATAAGTATGAAATGATACAATATGTTAAGTAACAAAATTAAAAAAGTGAAAAAAGCAAGAAAAATTAGATCCTATGAAAATTTACAACCAAGAATATTATAACCTATCTAGATCAAAATACAACTAGTCATTATTATTAAAATGCAATCAGCTAAAATTAAAATCCTTTATTTGAACATATCCACTTTTGGAATTTGTTCTTGTTAAATGTGTGTGAACATGGTTATAGTATAAAAAGTATCCTTACATTTATTCATAGGGGAGGTTTTCTTCAGAACAGCAGAATCATATAAAGGAAGATGTGCTTCTCTTTTCCGTGGTCCTGAGTTTAGCAGCTTCTTTATTTCTAGTCCCTCTTTGCTCAAAAGCTGTTTTGGCTCTAACAAATTACAGTAGAGCTCATATTACCAACACAAATATTAACTCTGATAGTCTGATCTTTATTTTTGGAATACAAATATTAAACCTGATAGTCTGATCTTTATTCTTGAAATACAAATATTAAACCCGATAGTCTGATCTTTGTTCTTGGAATACAAATATTAAATATGATAGTCTGATCTTTATTCTTAGAAATATTCTGCATGTAAGCTAGGCTTGTCAGATGGTAAATAATGTTTAGAAAACATTTCACAGACAAAATGCGAGTCTAACTTATGTATTAATATTAGTTATTGAAATATGGTACATCCTAATGTCGAAGTTGGTGGCAAAGGAATTATAAATATAACTATTATAAAAACTGATACTTCAATGACAATTAATGAATTATCCATCTGCTACAATTATTCAATTCATGGAAAGTTCCCCAAAACATTAGTCTTTCTCAACACCAAATATTGAAAGATTTTAAATTTTGCAAAACAGAAAATATACCCTCTGAAACAATACTACCCAAAGAAGCTAATAATTTCCCAGTCCAATTAATGGTGTTTATTGGCAGGTTGTGTAGCACAACTCGAGTAAACATCAGTGTCACATTCAATACATAAATAGACAAGTTATATTGCAAACATATAGCATAGAAGCACCTCCATCCAGGTCCTCAAAATCACTATCACTATCCCCAAACAGAGTCTTGGCATCAACTTTCATACTGTTTTCATCATGTGAAAGGTCCAGCACAGGAAGAGAGCTCCCAGAGGGTGTACTTGGAGTTGCTTTTGTAACTGGGTCAGTAAAGAATAAATTATTCTCTGTCTCAGTCATTTTAATACCACCTGTTAATTGGAGAAAGGAAACAAAGGTTAGAAAGAGGTATGCAGAATTGTCTCCCCTTCCAATTCTACTGTGATATACTTCTGCATATTTTATTTTTTCAACTAGATTAGTGTTAAATAAGGTATCCTCCAACTGCAGATAAAAGTCTTCACTTCAAACTTTAAACATGTACAAAAAAATTGAAAAACTACTACCACCTACATATGTATGCAAACAAATATCCTGAATTTCAGGTCTACCTATGTGGTTGTTGCAAAATGCTGCTCATAGTTTCAGTAAATAAAAAAAAAAAATGCAAAAAGTTGAAGATCAATTTTATTTTAAAAATTTAAAATTGTTATAAAAGCCTGAAAATCTAATTACATCAACTATGAGGATGGTAAGGTGTGGTAAATCTGATGGCTTAACTTTATCACTGTAAGGGCATAAGGTATGAAACATACACTCCTAACATTGCTCCACTGGGAAAGTGATACCAATGTCTCCATGTCTGCAGATATAAACAAGATGGACACATTTAAAACAATCATGAAGCAGCCTGGTGAACTGAGAAAAATGAGACCTTACAATTAAAATGCTATACTGTTTACTGCAAAAATAAAAAGACCATATGATGGATGTAGAGGAAGCAACCATTTATAGGGTACATACAGATCAGGAGAACTAAATTCAATGATTTCAATGACCAGTTTTCAGTTTCCAATGACTAATCATAGCATAAAGTGTTCCACTTCAGTTACCAATTTAAATACAAGAACATATAAAAAGGGAAATGATATTTATATTTTAAAAAACAGTCATCGTAACTGAATCCAGAAGTTAACCACTGCTCATTAGCTTCTATACTTTCTCCTCCAGCACTTTCACTTCTGAGATGCTGCCAAGATTTTAATAAGTGAGTGATGGGTCCCACTTGTCACAAACTCAATACATATGAGCCATGGAAAACTGTACATAACAGCCATAAAGAATAGATTAATCTCAGAAAAAAAATCAACAGATTAATGCTTATACAAGTTGAGGTGACATCTTTGAAAGATTTTGATTTCAATAGGACTCTAACAGAGTGCAGCTGAAATAAAGATTGATGGATATTCAAGTGTTTGGTAAATAATGAAGAAGTGTGGCTGTTTCTTCCTCCACCTCCATTTTTTTCTAAACCCCTCTCCATTACTTAAAAAAAACTAGTGAAAACATGCATACACTGGTTTTTCTTATGTTGGATAATTTAGCAGTAAATCATCTTGGACAATACTTTATACCGATTTATTCCAAAATAAAAACATAAACCAGCTTAATCAAAGAATACAAATTAGATTTTCTATTCACTGTTTCAATTGCATGCATTTTTGTATATGAAACATTTGTAGTAAATTTAATACTGAGACAACAGACAGATTTCAAGAATACCAAGGAGTTAATCCATGCTGGCACTAATAATATATTAATAAAGTCCACAGATATATGCCTTAAGCTGGTTTAAGATATTTTAAAACTGCATGTTTAGTGTTAGAAACATTATGTATGTTATATGTTTTACAGTGTGCCAAGTTTGGTCAAAATGTTGACACATTTGCAGTGTAACATATTTTCGAACCTTCAAAATTACATCACTAACTATATCTGCTTCTTCACTGATGTTGGCAATGATTCTTCCATTTCTGATAACTTAATTTTAGGCAAGGCACATCAGCTAAAATTCTCACTTATAAGTTTTCCAGCTCCAATAAAGTGATATACTACATAGGATTAAAAATAAATTGCCATCATCAATATCAACAGCCAGCAATTGCCAAACAAGATCATCATCTAAAAAAACAACACACATAGATTCAGCCATTTGGGGTTCCCTAGGTAGACCACACTTTAAACATGTATATTTAAAATTTCCTTGATGCACGGTTCAAACAACAGAAGGCTTTGTACAGGACCCAAGATGTGAAAGAGTTTGCATAAATTAATGATGGCATGCAAAAGGGGCACTATGCATGATATGAATTACTTCCTGTTGATTATGATAATGGTGGAATTGCTAACATATGACAGAAAATCAAACAGTACTTACAATTTTCACACAAGGTAAAATAAATTACTTGATAGTAAAATTTTCCATCACATTTTATTTTGAAGTAAAATCTCGACACCACTGAATTTCAAGACTTTGAACTGAAGTGTTCCCTTCTCAATTACTTTCAATAACCTTTAACAACCATGCGGAACCAAAGGTAAATATTTCCTACTTTTTCTAAATAATAAAAATAATAATAATATTAATAATAATAATAAAAATAATAATAAAAGTACAGTGCCTAATCTTTAAAGGCTATATTGGCTATACAATATTAGGTAACACATAAACATACAACAAGAATATAAAAACAAACACCATGAAATTTAAAAAAATTATGCTGACAATAATTAGTTAGTAAACATTATTAACTCTTTAAGTCTGTTCTTGTACTTGAAATAAATGTATTTTAAGAGCACTCTTCAAGAAGATCATGGTGTCCTTGTGTCTAAGACAGATGGGCAATTCATTCCATAAAACTGAGCCCTGGTATGCATATGACTTCATTTTAACAGTGCAATGAGAATAAGAGCAGACCTGACAACTCTGACAAATCTGTCTCAGTAAGGCAAATGATTTTTTTTCCACTAAGATTGACCAGTTTTCAGTATGGTGTAACAAAATACCAATAAATGCTATTGTAAAGGTGAAGAATGTAATTAAAAGTTCAATGCATCAATGAAAAATATTATGCTCAACTGAAACGTTTGTAAAGTATGCATAGACTTTATTTACCACTAGTTGCACAAACTCTAGATCCAAACCCTATAGAGCTCAATGGGATGTTGCTATCTCTCAACTTTACATAATTCTTGACATTCATTTTCATTTCACATGATGATTGCAATCATATCTCTCAACACGAGACATACTCAAATTGGCATGTGATGTCCAATAAACATAATTGTCTCCGTTCCAGCTTTTATTCACAAGAATCTGAATATTTATTTTTATTCTTCTGTATTGATTATTAACACTTTCTAGAAGCTTCTTTTCCCTTTCATCTTAACTATGCATCACTTTCTTGACACCATTTAAAACAATTCTATAATCAACCGTTTGATTGTGGAGATGCTTCGCATGAACAAATAGATGCAGTTTAAAGCATCTGGGTTGCTGCAGTACAGTTAGTCTGGTTCCTGAATAATTTCATTAATTTTAAGATGAAACCCGGATCCAAATAAAATACAAATGAACCAATTATCCAGATTTATTCTGCAACGATCCTTTTTCTGTAGTTTTTGCTAGTATGCTGTAGGTCCGTATTTTAAGGGTAATATTCAGAAGAGTAGCATTACTTTCTAGATTGAGTGTATACATGGGGTTAGGTCATATATGTATATTGGAATGAGCCAGTGAACGAAGTGTAACATAACAAACAGATTTGATATCTGATTCTTGATTGAACAGGTAGCCAGTAAAGGTTCCAGAGCAAGAGGTTGTGTGCTTAGTTCTTTGTACTGTAAGGCTGAACGTGGAGATCAAAAGATGGCAGAGAAGCTAGATTAAAATTTGACATTCAAATACAGCGTGAGCAAACTCAAGTGATCTGTGACAAATGTCAGTAGTTTTGGTCTATACTAACATTTTTTAAATAATAAAAAAAATCTCCTAGAATTAAACTTTCTTTGACTCTAGTAAGAGCCCATCTTATATCCAGCTGGGTAAAACGTTGAATGAAAACCCAGATTGCTGTTGTCAAGTTAGTGTCAGCTGAAATACAGTATGATTTGCATAACATAGACATAAATATGTAAAAAAATGATTTAATTGCTAATTTCTAATGAAAAACGGGTTATTGAATTGGAACTAAAAAAATATTTATGCAGATGAACTGTACTAACAGTTACCATGAGTCTGACCAAACCAAATGAATCTCTACCAATATTGTAGCCTTTTATTTCTACCTATATTCTATTCCCAGCCATAGTTACTGAAATCATAAACCTAGGAATGTATGTGTAACATTCTTGTTTTATAATTTGATGATTCAATTACATTCCTTAGCTGTTAAATTGATACCCTTTGGAATGATTATCTCCTTCAATCTGGGAGACTTATTTGATCCTGGTTCAGTTTTTACATTTCTCATAACTGGGCTGCTTGTCATTGATACAGTTTCTTTGATGTGACTGGGGGCCTGTATTTCATTCTTTGTAGAGAGATCCTTGTTTCTTGGCACAGTCTTTGAACTTTTCTTTTCCAACATCTGTGCTAACTGCATCATTCTTTCCTGCATTTGGAGCATTTCCTCTGTAAAATGAGTAGATTATATTAAAAAAAAAAGAGTGCAGATTACAATAAAATCTGGTGCAGGTTACTTCATAAAATGAATTAAAGTAACTTATAGATATATCATTGATTTTTTCTGGACCAACAGATTTTAGCACACGGTTACTTTTCACAATTCCTCAAATTCCATAATTTGAGTAAGTGAATTTCTACTGAAAGCAAAATATTTGTCGAAGATCTATAGTCAAGATATACATGATTAAAGTACTCTTAGTCACAAAAGAATTTGTCAATTTATACCTATTTAAACTTTCAGCACCTAATTTAAAAAAAAGAAGACTAATTTCTGTATTTGTGAAGCGATGTGAAGCCACACATATTTGAATTTAAACAAAAAATGTCTCATATGTGATTTGGTTCAATATACTATATGAAATTATATACAATAATTTCATTGAAATCTACTAAGAATTTTTAA
This sequence comes from Unio pictorum, assembly GCA_030141615.1. Taxonomy (NCBI): domain Eukaryota; kingdom Metazoa; phylum Mollusca; class Bivalvia; order Unionida; family Unionidae; genus Unio; species Unio pictorum. Next base: position 14,669,716 of record JARLTB010000088.1, on the reverse strand, counting down.
TAATATACCTGATTAATTTCAAACATTAGTGTTGATAATATGTATCCCCCCCTCTCTCAACATTCAAATAGACAGACATGCACTATAAACAAAAAAAATGCATTGTTAGAGTAAGGATTAGTTTTATTGGTTGATTTTTCTTTTAGTTTAAAGTCATACTTTTAACAGTCACCGTATAATCTTTTTGTAGCAATATTTTAGACCAACACATTACATGTAATACAAAAAGCCAAATAATTTTTTTTTAACCAAATGGCATTTAATTTACTGAATGTCATAAAATGTCATAAAATGTGTACTATCATCGGTTTCACTGTACTTCATCCTTGAACATATTTATCTAAAATCAAAGAGGCTAATGATTCATCTTCTTTCTAATAACTTTAAGATCTTTCTTTAATTGCAGCAAAGTTAAAAACCAACAAAATCTGCAAAGAACCCCGACTTTGTAATCCAAATAACGCATTTGTCTTTGGGGAAGCTAGTCTGTCATAACATTGCTCTTTGCAGGTCTGGTTCCGTTTCTTATGCTCCCTGTGTTGCACTCCGATTTACAAATAGGAGTGCAATGAAGGTATTAAGCAAAGCAATGAACCAGTCTATGTCTATGCTCGAAGTATACACGATGCAATGCCTCATCCAAAGCATTAAATAAATCCTGATCTCATTATGTGAATCCTTTGCATTAAAAAAGATGCACAGCAACAAAATATGTGCATCAATTTTAGGGGTGAAACGATTCATCGATACATCGATGCATCGATACTTTTGCCATTTCGATACACATATCGATACACAAGGTGAAGAATCGATACAAAACGATATCTACCTTATAATAGCTACATAAATCTTCAGCAGTTATGATAATTAAATTAGGATCTCATTAGACCAAACTGTCGCGGTAGTTGTTTTGTATACACAGGAAGTATAGCGTGTGAAATTCAGTTAGTCATTTCCGTTCCCGCACCCGGACCAGTTCTATACATAAGAGTTTCCTTGTACTAGGAAATTACATTATTTTTTGTTTTTAAATAATATCATAATTTAAAAATATAATCAAAGACATAAATTAATAATAGTTTCTGAAGGATTTTTTTTCTTAAAATTATTATAATAATATAAGTGTCAATTCTTTTCTCTTTGCGTGGGACTAAACTATTGGTATGGGTGTGGAACCGGTGATAGAACTTATGATTATTCTTAATCACTAAGACGTTTGGGATGCTTTCATGCAATGAACTACAAACAGCGGGGTGACCAAGGTGATTCCAACATCCGGTCAAATGGACCAGACGCAAAAGGCCGAAAAAATTGAACTCGAATTACCTGTGATTAGAAGATCATCGGCCTGGAACTATTTTGGATATCCGGTGGAGTATGAGAATGGAGTAAGAAAAGTAAACAAGTCCAGGTGTGTTTGCAATCTGCGTTTTACAGCTTTTAGGAAAACTGGAAACACCACAAATATGTCTACACATATAAAACGGCACCACCCTACCATTGCCATTGGAATCCCTTTAAAAGATGACAAGATTTCAGCTCCCAAGGGCAGTGTTTCTCCTACTCCTAAGCCATCACATCCAACAACCACTGGTCAGCTCAGATTGACTGCAGGTTTTCAGTCTCCATTAATTCCATCGTCGCAAAGATCACAGACAATCACTAAGCATATAGCGATGTTTACTGCACATGATATGCGCCCTTTCTCAGTGGTTGATTCGCTAGGTTTCAGAAATCTGATTCGTACCCTTGAACCTCGGTACATCATCCCATCAAGAACACACTTCGCAGAGAAAGTTATCCCAGGCTATTACCTTCACACCAGACAAGAAGTGCAAAGCACCATATCAGAGGCAGAATCAGTGGCCATTACTACAGATGGTTGGACTTCAAGGGCTACAGAGAGTTACATAACAATCACAGCTCACTAGATTGATAAGGAATGGTGCATGAAAAGCTTTGTTCTTCAGACCAGACCTTTACACATGTCTCACACTGGTAAAAATATAGGAGCAGTACTAGTTGATGCCAGTAAGGAATGTCAACTGGAAAGGCCCCACAAGTTACTCCCCATAGTAACAGATAATGCTGCTAACATGGATGTTGCTATTCAAGAGGCAAAGTTCACACAACATATCAAGTGCTAGATAGCAGATAGCAGATCTCAGGTTTGACACTGCAGTTGGGTGCTTGTATGTGTTATAGATAGATATAACAGATCTCAGTTTTGACACTGCAGTTGGGTGTTTGTGTGACATAGATTGATATAACAGATCTCAGGTTTAACACTGCATAATTATTATTTCTGAATCACAATAATTTTAAATTTATTTTGTATTTTTGTGTTACATGTACTTTCTAGTGTGTTATTGTGTTACAGTATGTTATTGCATGATGAATCAGACAAAACTTGTAATAGTCCCGTGCATTTGTTAGGCAGAATTATCTAATTCAGTTCATTTATGCCATTTACAGTCATCACAATTGTCAGCTAGTTTTAGAACACAGAGTTTGTGACTTAAGAAGATTTATTCATTTGCTGCAAGATGCATTTAAGTTGATGAGGATATCATCTTCAGTTATTAGGAACTTTCTTTAATTCATCTATAGACTTCAATTACAAACATGGCAATTTATGTGAAATTAATTAGCGTTTGCTGCAGTGAAGTTTATCATTTGTGTTTTCTATGATGATCTTTCTTGAACTGAAGAAAGGAGGAAAGTATACAGCTTAGAAAAGGTTGCATAATTATGATTTCCTAATCCTAAGCATTTTAAATTTTTGTTGTATTTTTGTGTTACGTGTACTTTTTAATATATGATTTTGTTCCAGTATGTTGTTGCATGATGAATCAGACACAAAACTTGTGACATTTCATTTTTATTGAATGAAGGATAAAGAAACACATCAAAGATTTTGTTATATTTTATTTGGTTACACAGAACAACAATGATAGTAGTCGTGACATTGTATCTTGATTCAAATTGTTCTCTATTATCATTATACATAACAGGTTAACAAGGTGACTTACTGCTGATACATTGCATATTTGAAACTGTTTGAACTTGAAAATACCATTCAACATATACATTCACATGATCAATCAAATGTACTGTGATAATCCCATTTTCAGTTTCATACATGTATCGATATGTATCGTATCGTAGGCTGTGTATCGTGTATCGTATCGATACGTGGCACATGCGTATCGTTTCACCCCTAATCAATTTTCTCCAGCATGCATCCCTGACAAATGTGTGTAAGGGAAACACTGAAGTCACATCTGGTCTATGGCAGATACATTAGTAAACTTATTTACAGTTCTGATGAAATTAAGTTTTATACTATATAAAAAAAAATGCACAGAACAACGATGTTAACAATGGTAAATAATGAAGATGAATTCAGATTATGGAGATACATGCAGAACTATTTCAGGGTTGATACATATCAGGAGATGTGAAATTCGATTAGTTTTCAGTTCCAAGGCATCTCTCAGTTTCAAGTGTTCTACTTTCTTATGTATAGCTATATTATATTTTTTTATTTTCATGATCATTCTTTCTAAGGGTCATTTTGTTAATAATTACTTTAAATACCAATTTTCTCCATAATTTTTGGTTAGTGCATAAAAGATGGTAATTCTTGTATATTGTGTAAATTATACACAAGATCCAAGGTTGAGTTGAACTATAAATCCTGGTAAACATTACACAATTTTGACTTCAGGATACAAGTTCTTAAAAGGCCAACCTACTTCCTGTTCAGGTTGAGTAAGTCACCTGACCATGTTTATTAGTTCAAATAATTCTTGAAGGAATATGCATCTTAGTTATCCATATAAAACATGTTTATGTAAGAATTAAATATTATTTAAATTTTCAGACTCATTGAAATTTCAGCTGTGATGGAATTTCTGTGAATTCACTTACAGACATTTTGGGATTATATAAATATAATTAAATTATTACTATTGTTACACATGTACATTGGTGAACATCATTCAGGATACCAATGGAAAAGATTTAAAATAACAAAATACTTCTGGACTTGATAAAAGATTTAAAACTATTTAGGATTTTGTTCACCATACTGTGCATTATTAAAAAAAATTCATTTTGTATTTTAGGGAAATAAATTGTACTTTCAATTTACAAAACTGGATGGTTTTGTGTCTTTTAATTCTTTTTTTAAGACCATAGAGTTCTAACGAATTCCAGTTACTAATTTAAAGACATGAAACAAAAGACATGAAACAAAAATAAACAAAAAATATAAATTGTAATGAAATATGAATTGCAAAAGATAATAAAGTCATTTCAAGTGCACCCACCACTGTTCTCTAGCTGCTGTACTTTCTCTTTCAGCTGCAACTCAAGTACTTTCACTTGTTCTTTTTAATGGGTTCAAATCTTAATATTTTTCTTAGTTATGTGAAAGAAACATATCAGTTAAGTGTGAAATACCTTGAATCATCTGTGTGATATAAATTTCATTCTCACATAATGCACAGACTCATCAATAATATATCACTTTTGCTAATTGATCAATTAATTTACAGACAAGGAATTTACCTTTTATAGCCAAAATGTTTTTTCCATCCTCTTCTGACCCAGATTGTACCTGCTGAACTTCATGATCCTCCTCCTCCTTAATTTCTTGCAAATGGTTGCCACTGTTGCCAGCTATGAAGTTCATATAACGCATCAGTCCTTGTTATTATAATCACTTTTAATAAAGATTCATTCATGATTGGGTTGGTTTGATGTAATGCACTTTGGTGTTGTCAGGTGTACTCAAATATTGGAATTTCATGTGTTGCTTGAGTACTGGGTTTTTATGTTTAAAAAAGTCTTGTGTATATATTTGTTACATCATTCAGGTATTTAGTATTTGATCATATCATTCAGGTACTTAGTATTTGATCATATCATTCAGGTACTTAGTATTTGATCATATCATTCAGGTACTTAGTATTTGATCATATCATACTATTGGTAGCATTTATCTTGGTTGAGTGAAGATGTCTGTTGAAGCATTTGGAAAGGACAATGTAAAAGTGTACTTTTGGCTAATATAATTGGCAAAAATGTGTAATACGAGCATAAAATGCATAATCTATATATTACCAGTATTTACAATAGTACCCCAACTTTGTTGAGGCAACGACATCGTAGCTAATACACAATTTTTCATACATGGTATGAAAATGTCATTTATTTTTAACTATGAACCTGAATCTGCAGGTCAAAATACTTGGCACAAATTTGCAAAATCCATGTGGAATAGAACCAGAATGCAAACACAAAATATACTGAAAAATTATTTATATTCTGCACTCAGTTTTGCTAGTCTACATCAGTACATGTTTGCTGAATGATCGTGAAATCCACCGATGATATGTGCTCAATTCGATTGCTATGCATCACTCTCATTCTTTTCTACAAGCTTTTAAAATGGTGTTGAATTGACCTTTTTCTGATTGGACAAGTTAAAATGACCCACATGCTCTAAGAAGCCACAACACATAAAAATCCATTTCGCTTAATATCTGGTGCCATTTTTTTTAAAAGTACAGACTAGTCCACTAAATATATTTATTGCCAATATAATGAATCTAAAAGGCAAAGCTTCTTACTAATAAAACCTGCCTGTTTTCTTGAAAATGGGTAATCTACTTGCTATAAAAAGAAAACAAAGAAATCCACATCTCAATGAAATTAGCTCTTGCGCTATTCCTATGCTGCAGTCATTCTATTTAGAATATTCTTAAGTTTTTATGACTGGAATTAAAGAAATGATGATAGAAATTACAAACACAGCTTTAATTGCTTTATTTTTTTATATTAATTTTAACTTAGCAGAAAAGCATAATCCAAACACAGGAAGCATAAGACGTAACTCGGTGAAGAAAAGCATAAAGATTATGCCAAAAGCATAATTTTTGGCATGTATGCGCTGGGCTTAACCCTCAGAATAAAAAAAATTCATTATACTCAAGCAATAATTTGCATACATCAAACTGAATTATCCCATGGTTCACAGATTAATTGAAATATCTTTTATGGCGAAAAGAAGACTGTGTATGCAGGTAACATACTCTTAAAAGACAAGAGCTGTGAACCATAATTTCTACAACTGTGTATCTACACTACATGACAAGAGCTGTGAATTGTTTCTCTAAAGCTTACTCCATATTTCAACTAAGTGTGAAGGAAAACTAGTTGTGATAATGATCTTTCCGACCATGTATTATGTAATGCGCATATGCCAACCCCGAGAGGCCCAAGAGTAATTTTTGCTAATATAACCCCACCACCAACAAAAATATGAGCATGAAAAGTGTAATTAATATATTACATACCATAATTACAGTACACTGTATGTACATTAAACTTTTGTTACTAACCTAAGGCTGCAGCAGGTGAAATTTTTTTCACGGAACATGGGCAAAATCCAAGAGGATTCAAATGAGAAAACAAATGCAAAACTTACTGAAAATTTATTTATATTAACACTCACTTTAACTAGTTTACATGTCTAACTTTCACTGAATCAATTTAACATGACCCATCTACTCTAAACATTTTACTCCAAAAGTCTAACCATAAAAGCCTGATTCACTTAACATCTGGCACCAACTATCTTTAACAGTACAGACTGATCCAACACTTAACTTGATTATCAATGCAATGAACATGTGAAGCAAAGTTTCAAATCAAAGAAACCAGTCTGATTTCTTGGAAAGGGTCATATAGAGTTGCTATAAATAGAAAATTATGAAACTACATGTAAGTCTAAGATTGAAAAATTAACTCTTATGCTATTCTTACACACCACACTTCTTTTTAGAAAATTCTCAAATTTGAATGATTAGTGTAATTAAAGAAAATATAATATCAGTGATAAATACAACCTTGTATCACTTCTTTTAAGCTTATTTTTTAATATACCGGATAAGCACAATTTATATACTAAAGACATAGGTGGAAAAAGCGTAGGCATGTCTGTATAACTGCAATCAGGAATGACGATTTTCTATTGACAGTCTTACTATGTTAAAATTAACAAAATATTTTAAACACTTATTACTGTCCATAGAACTAAGGATGACTTTCATTGACCTCATCTATATCAGGCTGCCAATGAACTTTGGTTGAAATACCAAAAAAACTTTTAAAATGTTATTGTGAAGACAAAAATAGCACTGATTCAGCCAATATCTCGTCAAACTCTACTTGCTTGATATAAAATGATCAAGGGATTTACTGTGCATAAAAGAAAGTGGTTTGGTCTAAATATAAGGAGCTGTAACTCTGCTATAGACCTGCCAACCCTAAAGAGCCCGTCTCAGTAAGGAAGTTGATCTTCTTACCATAAGTTTTACCAGTTTTCAGTAAGGTGTAACAAAATATCACAAACTGCTATTGTAATGATCGAAAACTTAAATAAAAGTTCGGTATTCGAAACATGCAGAGAAAATAAACATTATGTTCAACTGAAATGTTTGTAAAGTAAAGGTAGACCTTATTTTCCACTAGTACAGTTGCACAAACTCAAGTTCCAAACACTATGAGCTCAAAGGCTTGTTGCTATCTCTCAACTTGATGTAATTCTTATCTTTTTCCATTGCATATCAAGACAGCAATCATATCTTCCGCCACAAGTCATACTCAGATTGGCATGTGATGCCCAATAAATGTAACTGCATCCCTTCCAGTTTTTATTCACAAGAATCTGAATATTCCTTTTTATTCTACGGTGTTGATTATTAACACTTTTCAAGAGGTTTATTTTCCCTTTCGTCTTAAACATGCATCGCTTGCTGGATGTCGTGTTTAGTGCAGTTTAAAGCATCTAAGGTGCTGCTGTAATGTTAGTCTGGTTTCTTGATTCATTTCACCAATTCTAATATGAAACCCAGATCCAAATCAAACAAGGATGGAGAAAAAAAATCCATATTTTACGACAATGATCATGTCAGTAGTTTTTGTTTTTCAGCCATAAGTCCGTATTTAAGGGTAATTTTCTGCTAAATCACAACAAAAGGCTGACATCAAAAACAAATGTTTTCATCAACATGGAGTTGCACACCAGATTGGTTGAAATCTAATTAGGAGAGTTACTGTACAGAAACAAAAGTGGGCAAGATTGATGACCAGGGGCTATAACTCTGCCAAATGACCATGCAAACTGCTAAGAATAATATTTGGAATAGCCGACAATGTACAAACTGGTTATGAGGAAAATACATGAATCACCAAATTCTGAAAATCTGGTCATGGTGACGTAATTTTGGTAGAGCTAAGCAACTTTCTTTGAGATATATCTATGCATCCACATGCCAATGTTTCATCAGTCACTCAGATTTGGTATGACGGAGTTAATCATCCTAGCATCTAATGTTAATGCTTTGCATTCTTCATCTATATATATAAAAATGAATGTTTGTTTGTTTGTTTGTTTGTGTCGTATGCGTTCCTATACCGTTCATCCGACTGAAATAAAACTTTGGTGAGTTGTTCTGCGCACGCCCGCGAAGGTTTCTGAATTAGTACAACCATTTAAATTGTAACAATTAACAAATGTGTTTTTGCGACATTTACCGTGTGTTCGGTGTGAACTGTAGGCGTCTTTAGATACGTCACGTGATCGAACAGTAGGCGCCTTTAGATACGTCACGTGATCGAACAGTAGGCGCCTTAGATATGTCATGTGATCGAACAGTAGGTGCCTTTAAATATGTCACGTGATAGAACAGTAGGCGCCTTAGATACGTCACGTGATCGAACAGTAGGCGCCTTAGATACGTCACGTGATCGAACAGTAGGTGCCTTAGATACGTCACGTGATAAAACACGGTCTATAATGATACCTAATTTCGCGTGTCTTCGGTGTGAACTGTAGGCACCTTAGATACGTCATGTTTACTTCGTTACATTTGGTTCGTGCATTTGTTAAGTCAAATAATCGCGGTGTGAATTTGTACGTCACGTGCTCACACTGTAAGCGCCTTAAATACGTCACGTGATCGAACACGGTCTGGATTGGCTGAAACTATGATGACATAAATCAACAGCTGTATGAAATTCATAATCGGTGTACGTCATATTTACTTAGTTACGTTTGGTTCGCGTCTTGGTTACGTCAAACAATCGCTGTGTGAATTTGTAATAGTCGTTACAAAGCATTACTTTCGCTGTCAAATCAATTATGCCACCTAAACGAAAAGCTATTGGTCGATCTACACCTCAAGCTCGAAAGATAAAGGCATCACGAGCTTCAGAAACAGACGAGCAATGGGAAGCAAGATTAGAAACCGTTCGAGTTCGCACTGTTCAAACCCGATCATCTGAAACAGACGAGCAACGGGAAGCAAGACTGCAAACCGTTCAAGTTCGCACTGCTCAATCCAGATGAATAATGCATGCTGATTTAAATCTTAGTGCATTCCATTACAACGCTAATTATGATTACAGTCTTCATCCAAGTGTGCTTATTGGAAAAATGGATAAATTATGCGTGTATTGCAATGCCCTCAAATTTAATAATGAAACACCTGGAATGTGCTGCGCGGGTGGAAAAGTGAAATTGCCAGAATTACATTCACCACCCAAACCATTATCAACGTTGGTATCAAGTGACAAAAGCCAATCGAAACATTTCTTGGCAAACATACGGAAGTACAATTCATGTTTCCGAACTGAACGACGCATGCCAGGATTAAAACACAAACACTTTCTTTCTTTGAGTGGCATTGCAACGCATGCCGGGTACTTGCTACTTGAGTTGTTCTGCGCACGCCCGCGAAGGTTTCTGAATTAGTACAACCATTTAAATTGTACAATTAACAAATGTATTTCATATAGTTTTGCGACATTCACTGTGTCTTCGCTGTGAACTGTAGGCGCCTTAGATATGTTACGTGATTGAACAGTAGGTGCCTTAAATATGTCACGTGATCAAACACGGTCTGTAACGATGCCTAATTTCGCGTGTCTTCGGTGTGAACTGTAGGCGCCTTAGATACGTCATGTTTACTTAGTTACGTTTGGTTCGCGCCTTGGTTACATCAAACAATCGCGGTGTGAATTTGTACATCACGTGATCGAAAAGTAGGCGCCTTAATTACGTCACGTGATCGAACAAGGTCTGGATTCGCTGTAGGAAATTCATAATCAGTAGCGATACCTAGTTTTGCGTGTGAAATTCATAATCGGTAGCGATACCTAAAACGCCTTCGGTAAGGTAACCACTTATTGTGGGCTCGATAAATACCACTAAATAATCTGAGATGCTTTCCAGAAACCAGTCAAATAGTCTATTAAAACACAAACACTTTCTTTCCTTCTGTGGCATTGCAACGCATGCCAGGATTGATACACAAACACTTTCTTTCTTTGAGTGGCATTGCAACGCATGCCGGGTTCATGCTAGTCTAATATAACCGTAGCACACAGTTTTATATCCATATATAATTCCCACTGACATCGTTTTTTTAAAACATGCACATGTGGATATGTTCACTAAATTGATATGACAACTGATTAGACGATTTTTAATTCAACTAATAACCACTCAGTTACATTTTCACCATTAGAATTAAGACATTACAATCTATATATACATGGTGACTAAGTTGCAGTTTCCCAACTTAAAATTTGCAATGAAAATGGAAAGGGATCGTAATAACCGAATTTGAGGTTACAAATATGAATGACACTGCCAAAAGACAAGAGGTTTACATCTCTGAACAATTAAGAGCTGTATGGCAAAAACAAATTGTGGTCTGATAATCAACAGCTACAATCACAACGCAGAATGTTGACAACTCAGTTAGTCTTGTCAATATAAAGCTGTATACCAGATTTGTCCGAAAACTCATGAAAATTAAGAGTTAGTGCACTGAAATTAAAGTCTAATAAACAGGCCCAAATTATACCTCATATTTTCTATGAAAAAAAGCGTAGATTTATCCATCTCAATTGTATCAGACCATCAGGCATCTGTGGTGAATGCATCTCTGCTAATATAAAAGTGAAGTTACAAAATAATGCAAGCAAAGATATTTTTTATCACCATCGATCTTTCAGTTTATAAATTTCTTATTTGCAACAAAAATGTGCTCAATTTCAATATGTATATTTTGCATTAATCATACAAATAATATTTTTGCACAGTTACTTAAGTATTTTTCCCCTCTAACAATGGACTTACCATGATGTTCTTGATCTTGATCACCAGCAGTTGTCTCCCCTTCAGATTCAGATTCCTCAAGGAAAGCTGTCAATGCATCAATGTCACACTCATCTCCATCTTTATCAACACCTAAATAAAAAGAGCATAATTATACTGTCAAGTAATATGCCTCTCCCTTGATAACTCACTCCTTGATACACTGTGAACCTGTTTATAATTTGGGTCAGGTATTTATCAAGTTAAGAAAATAATAATAATAAATCTTCTAATTGCTGATATTCAGCAATTGCAACCCCTTTATTAATTTATAAGAGGTCACAAGGCAACCTGTGCCCTCACTTATACTAAAATAGGTGTTTTTGGACGCCACTGTGCACAAGTTCTCAAGAGAGATGTGTACAGTTGTCCCTTTTTATAAGACCCAGTTTACAGAGTTGACAACATAATAACTGGCCACTCTATCCAGCAGCTATCATACACACTCGATTATAAGCTGAGCCCAAGTTGCATAATGCAAAGCAGATCTAGGTCTGTGCAGTTTGTTAGCAGTAATCAGAATTACAAATAATTTCGACCCTGATTTGCAGGTGCAATATTCTACAGTAAATCAGGATCTTTGATGTTTGCAGTTTGACGACTTAATTAATAGCAAGCACATAATGTTAAGCACCATATATAATGATTTGTAAAGATTTGTGATTCTTGGTGTTTCACATTTCTTTTAGCAAATGTTAGGAATTATATTTTGTGAAATAAAAGCCCTTAAAGATCCTGGGAGGAACCACTGACCCAGAGGAAGCTACACGCAAACTTTCCCACATTGGTGAGAGTAATGTCTTGTTAAAGGCATGCGTCAGATTTGTGTCTATTTTGTTTGCTCTAATGATTGCAAACTGCAGAGACTTAGACCTGCCAGGACATTGTGTCACAGCAGATCTGGGTTTCTGCTGATTACAGTTGGACTCAACATACAAATATATGATCATTATGATTCCTATCATCGTAAACAGGGTTTACCTTTTTTTGGCAAAATTCATAAAACTCCCTCACAATTTGAATACTGCAGTGGTTGGTCTTGCTTGTGCATATAATAACCAATAGTGAATTTGCTACTTTGTTTTTTGCTTTAGTGCTTTGCCACAAACAGTAAAACAAATCTTGAGACCTTCCCAAAATATAGTCTTTCAAGGCAAGTTGCCTAACTTAAAAGGTCAGTGAAAAATTTAGAATATTCTAAATAGAATGTCTGCAGCATAAGAACAGCTCAAGAGCTAATTTCATAGAGATACGTGGATTTCTTTATTTTCTATTTATAGCAATTATATTAACCATTTTCAAGAAAACTGGCGGGTTTCTATTTATAGCAAGTACATGCAATGAATTTAGTTAGTAGACTAATCTGTACTTTTAAAGAAAATGGTATCAGATTTTAAGCGAAATGGACTTTAACAACTTGAGTTGTGACTTCTTAGATCATGTGGGTCATTTTAACTTCAAAACATGTCCAATCAGAAAAATGTCAATTCAACACCACTTATGTTTGTAGAAAAAAGAATGAGAGTGAAACAGTACAGCAATCGAATTCAGCACATATCATCGGTGGATTTCACAATTATTCAGCAAACATGTAATGATGTAAAGTAGCTAAACTGAGTGCGGAATATAAATAATTTTTCAGTATATTTTGTGTTTGCATTCTGGTTCTAATCCACATAGATTTTGCAAATTTGTGCCAAGTATTTTGACCTGCAGATCTAGGTTTGTAGTATAAAAAAAATGACATTTTCATACTGTGTACTGGTTCTCCACTAAATATAAATTATAACAAAGAATCAGCATGGAAAGATTCATAATAGAAAACCAGTCTGTTCTCTCCTCACTAAGCCATACAGCTGCTATAAACAGAATAGGAGGTTGAAAATGAATAATTGATTTTTTGGGAAGACTGATATACCGAAAAAGCATAACCCATATATGTTTATGCGTAAGGCGTAATTTAGTGGGAAAAAATCATAATGATTACACCAAAAACGTAATAGTTGGCATGTATGTATATTGTTTTACGTTGGAAGAGAAACTGATGTAAAGTCTGATTCAAAACAGTCCTAAAATGAAGAAATCTGCTCCAATATTTATAGAGACAGGTCAAGGTCTTATTGTTTGAATAGGCAGTTGTGATATTTGGAATATATATCCAAGCACAATCAAACTTTGTTGGATGCCATTTCAGTTATCTCAAGAGCGATGGTAGCCAAGAATTCTGATGTCCACTAGCTTATGGCATATTTTCTTTAATTAAACAAATGTCTGAGAATATTTGTCCGATTTCACCTTGTTAAAGAAAAGTAATCAGTGCAACAGTGTCAAAATTGACTTCAAACTATGCAAAATATTCCTGAAAATATGGTCTATAGTCCTTGGGTTAATTAAAAGCACTAAAGACAAATCAGCACCTTGCCTTCAAGGGTGAAGATGTAAACTTGTCCCTTGCATACCTATCAGGGTTAATGTCTTACAATTAATGACTAGTTTCTAAAAGGGACCAAACCCGTTTTTACTTTTCGATGTATTCTCAGGTTCCTGGTTTTTATCATTAGCTGCAACATCTAGCTCTTCGTCTGATTCCAGGAAAGCAGTCAGTTCTTCCAGACTGTAATCTACATCTAAAATGATAAAGCAAGAAAAAGAGTGGCATTTAAATATTCTATTCAAGTGTCCTTTTTAGCCAAAAAGTATCACAATTAAATGAAACCATTTCAGAGGAAAAACAGCAAACAAACAAGTCAGCAAATAATATTGACCAACACCAATAAATCTGAATTGGTACTTTCTCCATAATGCGGTTTGCATTTTAAAAGTCATTAATTTTGCAGTCTGCCAAAGGCAATACATGCATATATATTTACATTTCAACACAATTACAAAGAAATGTGGTCTCTGTGGTTTGAACCCAAATGATTGCTCAGATATCCTTTATGGTCCTGGAAATCATCTTAGAAACGATGAAAAAAAATTATTAAAGAGCATCTGAGGCCTGTTGAATCTATAAGATTGTTGATCACTTTGTAGATTTTATACCATATAACATATGAAATAATATGTTGTTTATTCAAATTACAGATGTCAAAAGCCGATATAGATTCCTTTGAAATTGTTTTAATAAGATTTCACTCATATTTGTTAAATTCACAACTAAACACTGACATTTGTTCCAGTATGCTCAGGGCCTTCCATCATATTTAAAGTTGGAGGGTGAGTTGCCAAAGTAGGTGGGCATGGGGAGCCTCCTCCAAAGGGAATGCTTTTACTCACTTCATTTGTAAACAGCAAGCATTACAACTGACAACTACAAATTGCCCATGAAGGAACAACTTGTTGCAAAAGCACAAAATGTCATTAGATATTCCAAGTTTAAAATGAAAAATGAAAGCTATTTGACTAAAAAAAAAGAAGAAAAAAAGAGATAGTCCTTTGATCATTATCAAGAAATTTATGTCAGAAAGATCAAAGCACACATTGTTAATATACATTAAACTGCTATGAATGGGAAAAAAGAATTATCAGATATACAGAATAGTTAAACCAAATATGCATGGTTTAGCACCTTGAATGATGAATGTTCTTAAGATTGATATTATTTTTATCACATTCAGTCCATAAATTATTCCTATGATTTCTAAATGAAAATATAAATATACAAGAATCAGTTATGCTTTTAATATTTTTATATGTAGTTATTACTCACATCTGTGTCACCCCTTAAAAGGCAACTCCTCTTATAAGGCCACTTTCATACTACAGAAGGAATGACCTTATATAAGATGGAGACAATTGTAGTTGAATAGTACTTTACGAAAAAGAAGAATCTGACAGAGGTCTCAGAAATGCTTAATTAGGCATATTTAGATGCAAATATTTGATCCGATACACAGAAAATCACCCATGCAGGAGTCCTCCATACGCATCCATATAGTTGGGCAGCAAATTCAAAGATTTGAAAGTCCTACTTCAAAAACATATTGAGTGAGAATATGTTGATTACTTTATCACTTTAGCTGTGCTTATATTTACAATCACCGAATACAGTGGTTCAAATACTCCCAGATATGCCCGCTGTATTTATAAGAGTACATCAAAAGAATTTGTTGCAATAGTTGGTAAACAAGTTCAAAGACTTCGACTAGCAGCAACTTGGGTGGGGAAATGTGCTGAAATTTAAATGACTGAATTCAGAGACATAAAGATCCTGAGATGTTCATGTGATTATTATAAGAGTACATCATAACTTTAGCTTCCATTATTGTGTTGATTTCTGATAGTGAAATAAATAGTGCATGTGACTTCAAAATCAAGACTATCAAGATTTGAACAAAACATCATTTGCATTAAGTATTTTGGAGTTAAATCGCAAACTGACACAAGATTTTAAGGGGACTCTGAAGAGTGCTGAAGTTTCTAGAACTGAAAGTTTAGATGGGTTAGTAGCTAAGTGTAAGAAAGCATGTGATGTTTGTCTTAGTAGCTCATCTAAGGTCGCCAATATTGGCACAAAAGCCATACAAATTCAATTGACAGAAATAAAGTTCTGCATAACTTACCAATTGAAAAGTGACAAAATATTACTAAGTTTGGAAAAATGGGATATCACCCCTATGTTTCCACAATTTGAGATATATGGCAGCCTAATCTGCACATGGCTTTGAAAAGGTGTAATGTTTATGCATTAGGCTATGGAAATGAAATACATTAGGGGTCGTCCATTTAGTACGAACGCATGGAGGGGGGAGGGGGTAACCCAAATGCGTACGCTTGCTTGCGTATGGGGGGGGGTCTACTGACAATGTACTTGCACAGCGGCTAGCTTTCGGATCCAAATTCCTTTTAATGCGTCATTTGATCTGCATTGTCCGTCACTTGCACAATCTGAAATTATCAAGCGCACATGTCCTGTGTGCGGCGTGTATCACTCATCGCAGGCCAGTGTAAGACGACACCAAAGCGTTCACACTACTGAGTCTACCGACACTGAGAACTTGAATCAAAACCTGGATGATGACGTCAGCAAGGCTGTGGATATTGAGACAGCGGCCCAGCATAGTGCAGCTAATGCTGTTGTGATTCAGCCTGACATTAAGCTTGTTGTTGAAATTCCTGTTATATGTAACCTGTTTGACTGGGTTCAGTCGGCGTTTGTCTGACCTTTAGCTGACACTGGCGAACTTTTTAAAGGTTTAATAACATGCAACTTATTTCTTTTTATATATAAAGCAGCTGAGGACTGTTTTACTCCGTTTCATTAAACATTTGAATATTATTAATCCCGTGTCATTTCTGCATGGATGAAATATTGGAAGTTCTATACGTGTGGGTGGGGTGGGGAGTCATTCATACGTATGTACACATAGGGGGTGGGTGGTGTAAAAAGTATGCATGCGTACAAGGGGGGGGGGTCAAGTTTTGTCTTATTTTTGCGTACGTACTAAATGGACGACCCCTTACTTTGGACTCTTTCTGGCATTTCAGCCAAGAATTGAATTTTCAAAACAAACAACAACATAATCCAATGTTTACAGAAATGACGTATTGATGTGCAGAATTACCAGACGTGACGAATAGGCTGACATAACTGTACATGTCTGTGTTATAAAGAATGTAGAAATTTAACTCAATGGCAACAAATCTTTAAAGTTCAACATTGTCTGGGATGAGACCGCAACATTTGCTGGTGGGACTCCTTTTACCAAACTGGGAGTCCTGGAGTTTTATAATCCTAGCGAGACCTCAGAATACACACACACACACACACACGTGTTGCAAAAGCACATATCATCTAAGGTCGCCAATTAAGTAAATTTGGACCCTACTGGCATTTCAGCCAAAAATTGAATTTTTAAAAAATACAAACAATATATATATATATATATATATATATATATATATATATATATATATAATGTTAATTCCATCTGAATCATAGGGACAGTACTTCATTCTACAATACATTTCTACTTACCAGACATCTTTAGAAATAAAAAAGCATCTGCCTGCACTGATTGTATGGTGATCTTACTCTTACTTTCGTTTCCTGCATTAGAAAATTAAAGGAATCATGTAGACTTATTGATATTGTGAAGCTTAAAATAGATGAATACTTCAACATGCAAAAACAAAAACAGAAACATGCAAATTTGGAGGCATGACTTTTTCCATCATTTTCAAAATTGTGACTGGGGTACATGGTATTTAACATTTTTGGCATCATGTATATTTATTTCATATTGTGTCTACCTTTGTCCATTATTGCTGGTAAAATAGCTACAGCCTACCTGATTTTGCCATTGTTAAAAAAGATTTACTTCAATCTGAGATTCAAGGCTTAGCCTTAATTATAAACTTGATATGTTCTGGAAAAGAACTTTAGCCACATCATGAGCATTAATTGTCTATTATGTCAAGTGAAATTGGTATATATGGAAGTGGTAAACAAACTTATTTTGTCTTTTAAGTTAAGCCTGTGGAATCATTTACTGTTGCTTTCAGATATCATTTGAGAGGAATCATTTATTTAAAATATTCACTAAAATTACAAAGTGCTCATCAAGCTTTTGGACTAAAACACTGCATTATAAAAATGTGATATTAATCAAGACTTGGTGGTACATCAACCTATTCAAGACTATTGGCACATCAGCACATTCAATATTAAAATTCATTTGAAAGAATCTCAACTTTTGGACTTAATGACAGAACTTTGTGATTTGAATTTAAACACAGCTGTAAGAATTTTTAAGTCATATCGCTATGATATCTGCATTTGTGACAGTTTAAAGCAATGTCTAGCTTTGGAGCAACATGCCCCACAAAGTGACATTATCCTTACACCAGACTGGCCAGTCCTAACACTAACCTCTTTATGCTGAGCGCCTAGCAAGGCAGGTATTAGTTGAACCACTAACCACTTAGGCCACCATCAGTGGTAAGCTGTTAAATGACTTAAAATCGGGAGAGTTAGGACAAATGCAGTGTGATTTTTGAAGCATTATAAGTGATAAAGGAAAGAAAAGGTGTCCATGAAGGCTTCTCAGTCCCTGATTAAAAATCGGCTATCCATTGATGGAGTCAAGATAAAAAGACCTACCAAAAATATGATTTAAGAACATGTGATTATATAATGTAACAGTAGTAGAACAATATGAAAAACAGTAAAGAAAAACCATTTAAGCAAGACATACTTCAGACACTGATAAGCATCAACACTGCTGTTCCATTGTTATGTTGTTGTCATAGGGTTTAATGCCATTTTTCAGCACACAATAGACTATACATGGTGGCCAGTATTAATGGAGGAAAAACCTGGGGAAAACCCATGGATAGAACCACCAACCCATGAGAAGCTACTGGCAAGCTTTTCCACATGGGCCAACTCTGAGACTCGAACCCATGCAGACAGAGGTGAGAAGATAAGTGATCCATAACGGAAAGCACTTTAGATTACTCGGTCACTCAGGGCCCAGAGCCAGCTTGTAATGAGGGCATTGATAGAGCAATGGGACAATCAGGACCTGGAGGAGAACAATACTTTAATTGAAATATTTTCAGATCTGAATAAAGACACAAGTCAACTGTATTTGATTTTGTTTATTTTTTTTCATAGTTAAAATCAGAACCTTTTTGGGCGCATGGAATCTGAATAAGGTATGTGGAATTCAAGTCTAGTCTTTTGTTGTTTTCAATGTCACCATCCCTTGACTTGTGTGAATTTTGTTTTGAGCACTGACTATTCAGTTTCCTCTTAAATTTGCCATGTACAATTATTTAAACTATAATATTTCTCAATATTTTGCAGGTACTAATATGTCAAGAAGCTCAAAACTACATTTAATGAAACAGATTTTATGTAAGATAATGCAATTGTTCTGTATACAATTCAAATGAAATAATTGAAGACTTTATGCCAGTTTAATTTATATATTCAATCATGGATTTGGAGTGAGATATTCAAAGGGACCATGGAAGGAAGCCACTTGAGATACACAATGCACTGGAATCTATTTGTTTCATAAACAGATTTTTTGTTTGCACTGTTACATAATCTGCTATGTTGATATCTGGAGGGCCATGTCATAGCACTTCTATATCAACACGTGGTATATTCCTACAGAAAATTAATTCTCAAATTTGAAAAACTATATTTCTATTTATATCTCCACACAAAGCCCTAAGAAACTTTATTCTAACTTGGAGTAGCCCCTACATATATATACAGTAATCTGCGCCAAATGATTATGGGACAGCTGTGAGACTGTTAACTTCTTAACAGCCAGAGGGAAGTACTGACAGATAAAACTCAAATACTGGATTACATACAGAAATACTATAAGGACCTATATACTTCACAGAGGATGGCAAACGAGGATATAAAAATGTACTTACGAGAGACAAATTGTGTGAAAATTACCTCAGAACATAGAAACAAATGTGAGGAATTTATCTTGCAAGACGAAATCATAGCGACAATAGGGAAACTATAAATAAATCACCGGGGAAAGATGGACTCTCAGCAGAATTCTATTAAAAAAAATTCTGTGTGGAGTTGTCACCAGTTTTAGAATGGTTATACAAAAACATTGCATTAAGGAATATAAACATGTCCAACACAATGAGGGAAGGAATGATAACTTTAATATATAAAGGGAAGGGTAATACAAATAGGGATGAAATTAAAAACTAGAGACCCATCTCACTCCTTAACATTGATTATAAAATTATAAGTAAAATATTAGCTGAAAGGGTCAAACAGTGTATTGACAATATCATAAATATAAATCAAACTACTGGGCCAAAAGGTAGGGATATACAAAACAACATTTTAAACATTAAAACTATTATAGAACACATAAATATTACTGGGAAAAATAGTGCTATGGTACTAACTGACCAGGAAAAAGCCTTTGACAGACTTGAGCAAAACTACCTATACAAGACAATAGAAAAATTTGGTTTTGAAGAAAACTTCAAAAATTGGACCAAAATCCTGTTTAAAGATAAAAACACAGTTCTACAGGTAAATGGGGCAAAAACAGATAAATTTGAAATCCAAAGATTGGTGAGGCAAAGGTGCCCACTATCTATGCTATTACACCACTCCCTCGATAACTTGCGCACAAAGGGGTCCAAAATCATCGATAGCACTATAAGCGAGGGCATGAGTTACCGAGGGACCTATAAAAAAAAAACTAATAAAGAGATGGAAGATTGACAGAGAGAGGCGAAAAAGGGGGGGGGGGCATTGTTAAATACTCGTTTTATAATTGTGCTGAAAATAACTGTGAATAAATATTTCTTTATAAAGGTGCTCTTCGTTTTTCTTTATAAATTACCTTTAATTTCTGGATAAAATATCTTGAAAAGATCATAAAAACAAACATTATTCCACGAGGTATCATTACACTTAACATGTGTATCGCTAAACACATTGTGTATTACATCACTGCTTTTTGTGCTGATTTGGATACATTCTAGTTTTATTGTTTCTTCAAAATGAATCGAGATTTATTTTATCAAATAAAACAACATTCATATCAAAAAACGACAACGTTGAAACTTGTGTTGCTCTAAAACATAAAATTCTGCTATCACTAGATAGATACATAAATAGATAGATTGATTAGATAGATAGAGTAAAATGTAAAAAAATTTACAAAGATAAACCATTACCAACCATGAATTAATGAGTCTAAACGTCAGACATGTAAAAAAAAAAAAATTAAAAAAAAAAATATTTAAATCATCCGGTAGCATAGACCAGCCTCATCACAATTATAAACTTGGTCATCTGTATATCCATCACGGGTCAGTATCTCTCGGAGTTGGTTGGGATAACTAGATGCGGTTGCTTGATTTGCTGAGCGTATCTCTCGCGACAACAAATTTTGTTTTATACATGTCTGCGCTGGAATCTCCAAAGCCATCCATGGCTTGCCATGAAATCTGAATCAGTATCCATACTTTTTGCCATTTTCTCTGCCTGGGCCTTGAGAATTGTTCCCGAAATCGGAACACCTTGTTCATGTTGCTGTGTGCATCATCTAATTCTGTCTCGTTTGCAGTGCGTGCCCATTTCCGTTTAAATCCATCATCAGAATCAAGTTCATGCAAATAATCCCAAAATTTCTGCTCATCCTTGAGCCAACCTGAGTGTCGACTCGGCAAGTTTAAGTTCACTATAAACTTTTGATCTTGATTCACCATTACGAACCCTCTCTATGACAGTAAGCTTTTCATTCACCGAGTACACCTTTTGCTTGATTCCCTTGCTCTCCATGATCACATTTACAAATGAATAGGATAAATTACTGATTAATATATACTTTAATGACAATAAGTACATACTATTTGAAACCATGTTCGATTTGTCCAACTAATTTGATTGATGTTGAGACACGATATTGACCACAAGAGTTTATGCATGTAGGATTTGCATTCCTTTGAACTTTTGTATTGAATGTCTTTTACCTGGATTGATACAAAAGACCGCCTTATAAAACAAAGCAGGTTTGCTTTAATTGAGTTTTACAATGCAACAAATACTTCCCGAAGTCTTCGATCAAAACACAGCCGGCACTTAATTAGGTTCTCACAGATGTGCTTACAGGCATCGATGTGACGGTCAATTGACTCTTTTCATGTTTGAATAGAAGAGAACATGCAACAATTATACTGCTTACACTGCAACACAATGAAAAGATTAAAACAGTAATTTCCCGTGACAAGACATATTTAATTAGTGTTCATTTCATTATGTGTTGCCACCTGTTAGCATTTACTATAATTCATTGATGGCTGTTTCGCTGTATACATATATACAGTATTATTATTTAATGTGAACTGAGAAAATATTTTTTCCGATAAAACCTGAAAATTTCACGATGATGATTCTAACTTTTCGGAAACTATCCGTCATTTTCGATGTTAAAACGGGCGATATATCAAGGTTTCATTCACCAGTTCTGATCAAGATTTTCTTCATTTTTAAAAAATATTTTCTTTAAAAAAAAAATGAGTTATAAGCGGGTTCGCGAGTTATCGAGGGAGCAGTGTATATGTAATAGCAATCGAAATACTAAGTATTAAAATCAATAACAGCCAAATATACTGATCCCGTTTTGACCCAAGTACACCTATTATGTAAATAAGAAAAATTACAAAACATGGAAAACAACTGAGCAAAACATTTAAATAAAACAATAGGTTGGGAACAACCTATAAAACTTAAATTAAATACCCCATGTTTTGTAACAAATTCAAAATTTATAAATAAAATTAAAATATATAGATAAAATCAAATGGAGACTATTTAGGGGTCCTCATATGTTTAAACAACTGGGAAATTGATCGAGAAAGGCTATCCTTACAAGACACTGTATGTGTATATATATATATATATATATATATATATATATATATATATATATATATATATATATATATATATATATATACACACACACATACATACACACACACATAGCAAAATACAAATAGCACAACACAAATAACACTCACAGGATACAGGAAACAACTAGCCAGGGTTAACTTTTAAAAATAAGACAGGGGACCCATCATGAGCCTTTGAGCTCGGGTAACCTTGTCATAGGAAACACTAGGGACCAAAAAATATCTTCCTATTTCATATAATCCCCATGGGACAAAATAAGGCTAGGGTAAAATAAATGGAATTTCATTAAAAAAAAAACACAAAACTACATATCAGGGGGCATACACCTATACATAAAAACACTTTTTCACTTTTTCAAATAGGAGGAGAGGGCATCTGTCTGGTGCCCCCGCCCCCCCCCCCCAAAAAAAAGAGCCTTAACAGCCATCATATTTATATCAACATCCATTATTGCCAACAGAATTTCCTGGAAAAATGGTTCACAAATATACGTCAAATTGACGTCATCCTTAAATATATGGCTTCCGCACTACCAGGGTTAAGTTGGGCTAATACCACGATAATACAGTTGTTCCACCATGGTACGGTAATATGGGGGTCTACCATTAAGTAGTCCTACAATGTAAGACATAGCACAAGTTATATAAGATTTAAAATTATGTCTTGCTACCCAAATAACGGGCTTGTAAAGCTTGTTCCGACTGACATCGAAATAAGTAATCAAAATTTCAAGAATATCTCACACACTTAGCAGCCCTTATCAACACTTTCACAAATTGGTATGTAATTATTATAATTACATGCTGTCTTTATCCTCATGGAATCAAAATCAGACACTAGCAAATGTGTTCAAATGTGTATGCCACGGTATGTTCATGTGGGGAATATGTTTCTTGAACGAAACAAAACATTGTTTATAGTTCCAACAATATATTTTTGTTAATTTTGTTAAAGAATAGCATTTCAACTTAACTCGATATTGGCATTCCCAGCTTTCATTGCTTTTCAGCCAACTGAAATGTAAGCAAACGAATTTTGAAAACGGGTCCATTTCTTTTGTGAAAGTTTGAATTTATTAGAGAAAAGACATCAGAGTCAGTCAAATCTGACTAAAATCATAACTTTGCAGAAAAGTGTTATTTTAGTTGCCAGTGAGATATTCATGAAAATGTCACATTTCTGTTACGATGTTAGTGGTCATAAAAACAGCTACATAGTGCTGTTAGTTAGGCATTAAGACACTGAAGCCCAAAATATAAATATGTCTTGAGGTCTTAAATGTAGGACTACCACAATAAGCTGATTTATTTACATTTAGGTGATTAGATTAACAGAGATTTATTTTAATGGAATGGACAAAGTAAAAGTCAGAGAAACTTCACAATTTCTAATAATGCAGCAATAATAGAATGGTTGTAATACAACATTTTATTTTTTTTGCAATAATACACTGTATTATACAGCGTTCCAAGCTTCACGCTTCGATGGGCATAGATGTGGGATAGGAATAGATGGAAAGTCATGCAAACTTTACAATCTGTTATGTAACCATGCACCAATAACACGATTTTAATATTTAATGATCACATTGGTAGAGTATCATCAATCAGATATCTGACTCCTTTACTATGTAGAATATTTCCAGGTTTTAAAAAAATGTTGTCTTCCTCTTCTTGTACCCTTTCATGGTTTCAGTTACAATAACTGCATGCAAATACAAAAAGTATCCGTACCGCACTATCTTCTGTATAAAGACTGTCGACAGAACAAGGCAAGGTTCGTACCACACTATCTTCTGTATGAGAGAATTGCTTTGAGTATTATTTGTGCAAAGAGGATTATTTTGGATTTATCTTTCATTCATTTTCTACAAAGGTATCTATTTTTGCTTATATCACAATTGTTTAATTAGTTTCACTGCACTTTTTTACTTTATACTTTAAGTTGAATCACTTTTTCATTATACATTTGTTGTCGAATTTGGTAATCCAAGTAACCAAATGGCTCAAAGGGAAGGAGAGGGTTCAGGCTTTCCAAGAGGGAGTAGGTCCAGGCTAAACCTGTATTATAAATGTACAGTGTTAGACAATACTCTGATGGCACACCACCCTAAAGGCTGCCAGTTATTGATTTCTGGAGGTGATGAAACACCCAAGCAATTGGAGATTTTAGCTGCCCTGAAAGCCATGTCTGTAGACATGAGGAAAATTGTTGCCCTGCAGAATGCAGGGCCTAAGAGATATATGTTGTATCCAAGGGAAAAAGATACACCCATTCTAAATGTAGAGTCATTTCTGGTGAAGGGGATAAGAATGTATGTGCACGAAGCCCCGCCCATAGAGAGAGAGTTAAGGCCGAAAATGTCAGAAATTCACTTTCATGGTCTACCGTTCTACATAGATACAGTAGAAATAGAGACAAAACTGCATGAACGTTTTGGGGTTACAAGCAAGGGGAATAAGTTAGCAGACTCATGGGGTTTTAACGGAATAACGTCAGCGGTCAGGATGGTAAGGGTTGAGAAAGGGCAAGAAAGCAAGATACCACCATTTTTCTACGTGTTAGGTTTCCGAATTAGATCCTGGTATAGAGATTGTGAAAAGGATAGGAAATGTAATAAATGTGGGGAGAAAGGCCATGGGCCATGGGATTGTCAGAGAGGCATGGAGAAACAAGGACCATTGCATGAAAATGCAATACAAATTGAACCTCCATCTAACAATAACCCCAATACGTGGGCTAAAGTGGTTAACAGGAAAGAACCCAGAGCTGGAATTAACTTTCCAACGTTTTCACACATAAACCCATTTGAAGTCTTGACACATGAAGAAGTTGAGGGATCTTTACCTGAAGGGAAAGAACCTAGGCCAAAAAGTACCTCAACACCAACCTCAACACCAGTCAAAACTCAAAAGAGAAAACAACATAAGAAGAGGAAGGCAGAAAGTCTGTCGTCTTCTTCTGAGGAATTACTTCCCTCATATGTTGACGAGGTACTTCCCTCTCCTGAGGGAATAGAAAAAGCCCCGCATGAAAAAGAAACGGAAAACAAAACAACTGAAATACAATTAAGTCAGACACAAACTGAAGGAAATGTTGACTCAATTTTAGAATCCACCTTGGAGAACGAAACAAATTGCAATATGGACACCCTTAACACAACAATAGGCAATGAAACCGACAGTGAGAAATATAATGACACCCTATTCTCTTCTAATGTAACCAGTGATTTTGACATACCAGTAAGCGATACACAATCTGAAAACAATGACCCAGGTTCCCCTCAAAGAGGGGAAGATACAAACATTAAATTATAAACATTAGCCAATAATTTATAACCATTACGGAATTTGCGGACACCTGGGGATAGACTAGAAATGGAAGAACAAAACTTCCGTTTATTGTCCTTAAATATTAATGGCCTCAATCAAGAAAAAGTTAATAAGCTACTACAAATAGAGGATTTTGATTTACTTTTTATTCAAGAGACACATAACGGACTAACAGACGAATTTAAAGAACAACTTGAAAGCTGGATTGTATTATAATTCAAAATGACCCTGGAGGGAGCGATAAATGGGGAGCGGTAGCAATTATGATTAAAAATAGAGTTGGAATTAAATGGGAAAGAATAGAGGAAGGGGATTTTTTTAAAGGTAGATTAATTCATTTAAAAATAGAGAATTGTAATTTTTTAAATATATATATGCCAGCCTCTGATAATATGAAACGGGCCTTTGCAACACAATTCAAGGAGTACTTGGACAACTATATTGGGGAAAATTTGATAATAGGTGGGGATTTTAACTGGGTTCAGGACGAAATAGACAGAACGACAAATACATTAACAAGTAACGATTTAGAGATTAGGGACATAATGAAACTTATCATGGAATCATTAGATTTGGTTGACATATATCGACGTTTAAATTTACTAAGGGTGGGATATACTTATACACGAGGAAATACATCAAGTAGATTAGATAAATTTTGGGGTACATGTTTTGGCACAAATAAATATATAAAATCAGGGATATTAGATTATCAAGTTTCGGACCATAAATTAATTAATTTAGAAGTAGGGATATCTAAAAGAACTAAATGGGGTCGCGGATCATGGAAGTTAAATACTAAAATATTAAATATAAGGGAATTTACAGAAGAAATAAAAAGGGAAATAGAAGATTTTAAAAATATAGAAAATACAAACATTATAGAAGAATGGGACAAATTAAAAGTTAAATTTAAAAAAATAGCAATACATCATTCAAAATTAAGGGTTAGGAACTTTAAATTAGAAATAGAAGCTATTGAAAATTTTATAAAAACAACAACAACACAGAACACAAAAGAAACATTAGTATTAAGATTAGAAAATTTAAAGAAAGATTATTATAAAGGGAGGGAAATAAAAGCAGGTATATTTACAAACCTATATGAAAATGCAGAGGGATTATATAAAAGGGAAGAATTAAGAAGGGGAGGAGGAAAAACATTAGAGAGATTAAACACGGGAAGGGAAATACTAGAAGACAAAACTCAAATACTGGAATACAAACGAAATTACTATAAGGACCTATATACTTCACAGAGAATAGCGGACGAAGATATAGAAACATACTTACGAGAGACAAATTGTGAGAAAATTACCTCAGAACATAGAAACAAATGTGAGGAATTTATCTCACAAGACGAAATAGTAGAGACAATAGGGAAATTAGGTAAAAATAAATCACCAGGGAGAGATGGACTCTGCGGAATTCTACCAAAAATTATGCAGGGAGTTGTCGCCAATTTTAGAATGGTTATACAACAATATTGCACTTATGAATAGTAAAATGTCTAAAACAATGAGGGAGGGTATGATAACAATAATATATAAGGGAAAGGGAAATAGGGATGAAATAAAAAACTGGAGACCCATCTCACTCCTTAATGTTGATTATAAAATTATTAGTAAAATCTTAACGGAAAGGGTCAAAAAGTGTCTTGACCCAATTATAAATATAAATCAAACAAGTGGGCCAAAAGGAAGAGATATACAAAATAACATTTTAAACATTAAAACTATAATTGATCATATAAATATAAATGGTACTACTAGTGCTATGGTACTAATTGATCAAGAAAAAGCCTTTGATCGACTTGAACAAAACTATATATATAAGACATTAGAAAAATTTGGATTTGGAGAAAATTTCCAAAATTGGACCAAAATTCTGTATACCGTATTTTCCGGCCTATAAGTCGAGACTTTTTGACTTGAAAATTCGGTCTTCGTCTTATACTCCGAATCGACTTATATATGGATTTTGTCATTGAAATTGCATCGACTTGTATATGGATTACAGTATCCGGTATGCTATTGATATTGCTTCATAATCGGCATAATCGAAAACAGGTCACATAGAAGTACAAATTCATGTTAAATTACTGTGTCAATAAATTGTCATAAAATAATATGACTGCATTTATATTTGTAAGTTTTGTCATTATTTATTTTGCATTCTGCGTGTTTTTCTTATTTCTCAAACATAAAATAAAAGAAAACAATTACCGGTAAAAACTTCACCGGGCCGCATAGCACACTTACGGTCTATACTCTATAGTGTACTGTACTAATTCAAAGCATATTGTTTGTTCCTAAAAAAAAAGATATGAAATAACTGGTCCATTAATATTTGATTTTCCAGTATAATGTTGGACACACGTGAGCAATTACCGGCATAGCTTTTTTTTTATTGATCCAATTGATTCTAAAATGGGATGTAATCCATAGTAACTCGAGCGTTCTATGATTATTTATAAAATAATGTAGATCATGCATTCTACTAAATCCCCCAAATCATGTTTCTAATTGTATTTGACAAAGTTTCTCAAATAAATTACCGTAGGTTTAAACTACACTAAAATCAGATATATAGATGGACTACCAGTACTAATAGATCATCAGTGATCCATGATTTTTAGTTTCGCAATTCAGTTTAAAGCAAATTGTAATGTCAACACTTCGCCTATTTTCATTCTTAACCAGCTGACGTTTCGGTGTCTCTCTTTGATTATACCGGTTGTTGATAAATTTGTATTTGGTTTCCAACAACAATCAAAGCCAGTTGCCGCAATTGTTTCGACCTTGATATTGGCTTTAGCTACCGATACTAGTTACCATATTGCCGGAACCCCATTGTTCTTTATCATTAATCCGCATCAATTACGCTACTCGTGTTTAATATCAATGGGATTAAGTACAACAATAAATGATGCCCACTCCCTTCTTCTAGATTTTAATACATGTAAAGAATTTAGCCATGGGCATTTGTTTTCATTGCTTTAGTATAGGTTAAAATACAACCAGTTCTGTGTATTTATTTGAGTACATCAAAAGAACATGACGCAATAGCTGGGCTAGCTGGGCGGCAAGTTCAAAGGACTTTGACTAGCAGCTTGGGTGGGAAAAAATGCTGAAATTTACAATGACTGAATTCAGAGACAAAGATCCTGAGACGTACATGTAGTTATTATAAGAATACACTTTAACTTCCATTATTTAATATACGAACAAGTACTATTTCATCATTCGTTACGTACACCTGTTACGTAATTTTTGTTATTTTCTTTTCATTGAATTCAGTCAAACTGTGACAAAATTATTTAATATTTTACATCCGTGTGTGGATATTTTCGATGGAAATATTTGTATTATGGATTCAATGTATGTTACAAGATTCGCTGGTGAGTACACGGTATTGATATTCTTTTCATGCAATAGATTATACATGTATATATAAATTACACACGTGTATGTACCAATGCATCGTTCTCTGAATAAAGTACCGTAACTGTATTTGACAAAGTTTCTCAAATAAATTACCGTAGGTTTAAACTTTCAACTGGAAGGAATGATCATAGCTCTTGTTGCAATGGATATTGCCGGTAATATGGAATATCATACAACGATACCATCAATATTCATGCAACCGGAAGTTACTACCGGTAGTATAAAATACAAAGCCAAGTTATTGACCTGGCCTCGTCTTATACTCCGAATCGACTTATATATGGACGAAGGATGGAAAATTTACAAAATTGGTCAATTCGACTTATACTCCGCATCGACCTATAGGCCGGAAAATACGGTAATGATATAAACTCGATTGTACAGATAAATGGAGCAAAAACGGAAAAATTTGAAATTCAAAGATCAGTGAGGCAAGGTTGCCCACTATCTATGCTATTATATGTAATAGCAATAGAAATTCTAAGTACCAAAGTTAGGAATAACCCAAAGATTGTAGGGATCAAAGTTCCAAACATTAAAGAAGAAGTTAAGATGCTACAACATGCTGATGATTGCACAAACTTTATCCAAGATGGAAATTCCTATAATGAACTGATAAAGGAATTTGACAAATTTGGGAAAGTTTCAGGCTCTAAGATAAATCCTGAGAAAACTGAAATCTTATTAATAGGAAACTGGAGGGGTAAGAAACATGGTCTGCCTGCTCTTCTTATTAAAGACAATATAAAAACATTAGGAATAAATTTTGGAAAGGATGAAATGAAAAATAATCTAAAAGAAATAAAAGAAAAGATTAAGACAAATTTAGCAATCTGGGCACCATTGCCAATATGCTTAATGGAACGAGCACAAGTTGCCAAGAATTACAAGTATGTGCACTTAAATTACAAATTAAAAACAGTAGACATCAAAAATGATACACTAAAAAAAATAGATAACGATATTATTAAATATTTATGGGCTTTTAAAATACACTACACAAACAAAAATACTCTATATAGGGAAGGAATGAGAGGAGGTTTAAGTCTCCCCCACCCCACCCTAATTAAATACACCAACATTTTAAATAGATTTAAGGAGATTAAAGCGGAGCCAAAAATACCTTGGCAAGGGCTTTATATATATTATTTTGGTTTCTCTATGAAGCAGAGAAACGATATATATAGAAACAATAAATTAATAAAAATCTTAGAAGTGCCAAGAAAATTAAGATCAATAAAAGATTTATTATTCAAATATAGGGATGTAAAAGAATTCTGGGACACTGATACAAAATGCACATACAGATGGCTAGCACAAAACACAATAAATAAGGAAAAAAATAAGATAGAACAAAAACACATAAATATTCAATGGGATAGGGCATGGGGGAACAGGGTCAAAATCAGATCCATTAAAATCAAAAGTATCTTGTTCAAATACATGCATGATGCATGGTTGACAGGGGAAATAGCAGTGCGACGGCGTATCATCGCAGTGTCGCCAAAATGTCCACTATGCAAAAATTTCGTTTTTACCAAAAAACATGTTATAACAGAATGTCTAACTAATCAAAATGATAGAAATAAAATTGTCATTAATATCACAAAAAAACAATTATATGACAATATACAAATTTTATATTTAGATGGAAACTTTACAAATACACTTCTTGAAGAAATAACATCCTTTATTATTAAGAATATGATAGCATGCGGTCCAATACAAAATTATGGGGAAAAGTTTAGATAAGGAGGGGTCAGGGAACTCAGGAGGAGAAAAGTACGAGCAATGAGAGCACGGGGCTATATCACATGGCGCTACGCGAAGTGGACAGGCCCGTGAAAGAGTTTGGAATAAAGCTCACCTAGAGACATATACACAACCAAAACAACTCACGGATTACATAGGTTTTTTAGCTAAGAACTGTCCTTTTTTCCTACAAAGCATGCTATCATACAAAATCACTGGTTAAATGGATTTACTCGGTGGAGATTTGTGAAAATCTACACAGAAAGCCCGTTTAAAGGGAAATATAAAATAATCTTTTGGAACGGAATAAGGAATTAATAATAAATAAATAAAGATCACAAAAAAGATCGAGAAGGGTGAAGTGCAAATAATAATAAAAAAAATTGTACGAATCCCATTTCGATCCAAGTGATCTAGTATATAAATAAGGAAATTACAAAACATGGAACATAATAGAGCAAACAGTAAAACAATAGATTGGTTTCAACCAATTTAAATTAATACTAAGACACCATGGTTTGTACCAAATTCAAAATTATTAAAACATAAATTTATTAAATATATATATTGAAATAAATACCGTTTAGAGGTATTTATATGTTTAGAAAACTGGGAAATTTGACAAGAATGGCTATCCTTACAAAAAAATACAGTATTCATATGAATACATATAGCAACACACATATAGCACAACACAAATAGCATACACAGGATACAGGAAACCCCTAGCCAGGGTTAACTTAAAGAGATTAAGACAGAAACCCATGATGGACCTTTTGGTTCGGGTAAAACTGTCATAGAAAAACACTAAGGACCAAAATATCCTCCTATTATCATATAATCCCGATGGGAAAAAATTAAGGTTAGATTAAAATTAAATGGAATTTCATTAAAAACACCAAACTACATATCGGGGGGAACACACACATACATAAAAACTTTTTCTTAGTTTTTTCAATAGGGGGAGGGGGCATCTGTCTGGTGCCCCCCCCCCCCCCAAAACAAAAAAAGTATCCTCCTTCTCTCACTTTTATAAATGGGAAATGGCAAGCTTGCTAGGTTTCAGAAATCTGCACCATCTCTTCAATCTTACTAGACGCCTAACATAAAGGGTTCCTTCCCTTCATGGGTGTAAATATTGTCATATACATGTTTAGTACCCCTAGCTAGCGTATTTAGATTTCTGATTTAAGCCTTAAGGTGTTACATTTGATCGACAGACCCTGGTTTTACTGCATCACAGCTGATAAGGAAAACCATTGATGTTTATAATAAAGGGATGGAGAGACTTTGCCACAGAAAATACTTTATCAACTTCTGGTTTTAAATTAACACGATATATTATGTACCACGATTAAGTTATATTACGTACAACGACAATACCGCGTTCGGGGCATATCTAACACTGATCCTAATGTTGTAAAAATTAAATATTATTCAATGAATGCTTAGCCGAACTATTAGTCGTAAATATATAACTAATAATATATTGATATATACTTACTTCAATAATACGTGTCGTTTGCGGACGTAATAGTTTAGGCCGATAATATACTCGATACTAATTTTGGCGCCAGCAAAATCAAAGCTAGCCTAATGACATTGTCCATAGCCGAGTATTCAAAATTGAAAGTTAGTACATGACCCCACAAATTATTAAATTTAATTATTTGAGATATAATAAACATTTTCGTTGATTATACAGTTTAATTACATTGTTTTGACAATAAGGGTATTTGGCTGTATACGAATACAAGACTACAAATTTGTGTTGCGTTGCAGACGCCATTGTTTCATTTTCACTTATCCCTCGAAGTGTATGAATATATGTGATTACTGGATGTACATTCTCCCAGAAGCGACACTAATACATTCAGTATTTGAAAGAAATCGTAATTATAACTCTTTTTTAATTAATTTAATGGAGAAAATTGAACATGAATTGCATTGTTTACATTTTCTGACTCTTGTGACAATTTTTTTAGTACCGTTAAGTAAGATCTCGACGCTGATGTACGCCTAAACCATAGTACTAATATTAGTACCCATACTCGTATCTCGTATAACAAACCACAACAACAAATCAAGTTGAGGCTACGACATCGTAGCTAGCCTAAACCATACATAAACTGTCGAGATCTTATATGTAAGACTGCGTTATGAGCCACGATCTCCTGTTACCTTTTTAAATTACAGTTTGGGAATAACTTATGACGTGTATCGATATGATTTACGATACACAACCAGCGATACAATATTATATTATACAACCTTACGACACAATATTGATACACATGAATTTCATGGTCCTTTCATCTTCAGAAGGTCTGCCAGTGATATGCCTCATTTTATGTGTTGATACCTTAATTTTATTGTTAGTATGCACCTGTTATAATAAATATCACATGGTTCATTACGCGCAGTTACTAAAATTTACAATTTGTTTTCTTTTTAAATTTAGACATAATACAGTTATTCTGTCGTGATTTTTAAGTAATCTACAACAGTAAATGTGTTAACAATTTCTAGACGAAAATAATTAGTCGTTGCAGACTTTTACGATATAATTTTGGCATTAGACTGGGTTCTTTTTTGATGGAACTATCTTTAGTGCAGATGGAATCAGTATACAGTCACATGAACAAAACGGTGCACACATTTGTATTGTAGCCAAAACTCCCTCAGCTACAATATTTTAAGTCTCACTATCTCTGGTTCGTTAGGATAGGTTTTGTATTTGGATTGATACACCACTAAATCTTTACGAGGACTGGCAATAGATTTCAACCTCAGCTTAATGCAGTTCTATTCCTGGCTTCTTGTCACAGACTGGGTTACTGAGTATCCTGTGGTCGCCGACTGTGTAGACAACTAAGTTACTGGGTCACCGAGTCATTGAAATTAGAGGAGGAAACAATATCAAATAATAACAAAAAAATTAATTTTTAATTTGAATGACAGTAATTGCTTCATTACAATTCCTTCCAGCCATCATGGAACTTATTCACTATTCCAGATTAGAAAAGTTCAGCAAATAATTCGTCCAACTTCTTAATTTTTTTCTCTATCTGGTCGCTCATCATCAGCTATTATTGATTTTCCATTGTCACTGTCATTCACTGGGAGCATTTACATCATGGTGTTGATGGAGTAAGACACAACAAGACTTGTATCATCTAGAGTTCTTGTGCTTGCCAACTGTCTCTGACTTGCAGCGTTACAGGCTAAGTTGCAGTCATTTACTGGGTCTTTCTCTGCTTGCCAATTTGCTCACAGAGTTGTTGACTGCTTTCCTCTGGACTTAGTCGCAGGGTGGCTGACTGGGTCTTCCATTGGCTGCCAATATCAAGATATATAAGTAAAGATGTTATGTGTCTGTTATGTAAATTGGTAAGCTATGTGATATGTGATAAAATAAGATAATTCTTGAAAGGGGTAGCAAATAGACTTAACATTATCTTTAATTACAAATAGAGCTGTACCGATGTCACTTTTTGCCGATTATGCCGATACCGCGTATAGCCGATTATCAAAATTGCCGATACCGATTATGAGACCGATTATTTGATTATCACGCATCAGAGGTTAAACTAAGGTCAGATTGGGCAGAAATTAAATCACACACCTTGTTTTGTATGGCCTTATGCATGTCAGGTATCAAAGATGTGGAAAAGTATTTCCGACTTGGAATTTTATAGCGCGGTTCTGCCTTGTAGTGATGGGAATCGGTCAGAAATTCATAATCGATAATCGGTTCACCTTAACCAACTGATCATCGATTATAATTGGCTACTAAAAGCAATTTTAATTTTTGTTGCACAGTTATATCTTAGAGTTCAATATGTTTATAAATGTACAGGAGTAATCTCTTTTAATGATGTATACTTTTACCTGACAATAATATTACATTGTGTGTACTTTTGTTTTGTAGAAATACTGCTACAATTCCCCGAAATTCTTTCGTTCATATATGATGTGTCTATAATTTAAAGCATAGTAGGACATGATTTTCTTGTTTGTCATTGTTTATAAATACTACAAAAGATGTTGCAATTTAACTGAAACAAATCAACAAAATGTGTTTAAATTTATTAACTGTACAATTTAACAACTTGACCATGTAATAATGACTATATATTCCTAATTATGAATCGTAAGTTGTTGTTTTTTTGTAGTTGTTAAGGGATTAATATATTTCAGGTCAACTTTAGTGGTTGGGAGTTTTACTAACCTTTGTGCTTTGCATACACCTAAAAAGTAGTCTCCCTTTACACACAATTGATTATGGAGTTCACAATCGATTATCTTATTGGTTTGCTCAACCAACTGATGATCGATTATAATCGATAATCGGAACAACACTACTGCCTTGGCCATCATGCGTTGAAATCCAATGTTTTCAACGACGGAAAATGGTTGTACATCTACTGCAATGAATTCTGCAATGATTTTGTGCCAACTAATAGCTCTCGGGTCATCAAATGCAAATGGCTGTTTTCGGTCCAGCATAGCGTCAATAGTCAGAGTACGAGAAGTTGCTGATGTCATCTGCGGAGCATTCTTTTCATTTTTATCTGCCAGAAACAGGCCATATTCGGCGATGTGCTTGCAGCGCAAGTGCTGGATAAGATTTGATGTTGTATAATTTTTAGAATCCTTTCCACCTCTGGAAATGCATGCTTTGCAAAGTGTACAATGTGCTGTCGACTCGTTGACTGCATTTACTTTGAAGTAATTCCAGACTGAACTTGATAGTTTCAAGTTCGACATTATGCAGAGCCGATATTAATAATCCAATCTATTCGGGCTCTTGAAACAATGTGTCCAAATAAATTACTACTCTGTTGTCCACAGACCGTGTGGGTGGGTGATTTTTTTTTTTGCTAACAGGAAAGTTGCGCGGCACAATAAATATGTTCTAATCACTATGTAAATTGAGGCAATGCTTTTGAGTTTATTGCCGACTTTCTATGAGCAAAGGTCATCGGCTTGCTTTGACGACAACAAATACTCATTATTGCTGCGGCAACATCAGATAATTGTAAAACATTGATATATAATTGCTTTATTTGTTTAGTATATGTCGGTGCTTCAAAGGTACAGTAAAACCTGTTATGACCTATGAGAGACCGCCCCTTCTGCCAGATGGTGGCTTGGTGAAACACTAACAAAAGAAATAAAAAATAATTTTAAAAAATCCAGAAATGATTCTCACTTACTAGTATTAAAGACAATGAGTTCGTTCACCCTCCAGGCATTACGGATTAACTGAAAGACAGACCACGTACTCAAACCTACACTGAAGCCCTTTTAAACAATTTCTCACTGGGACATTAGGACTATCGGTGTTTTGTGAGTTTTCATAAAGATAAAGAAAAAACACAAACCTCAAAATTGACTGTGTATATATCCATCATTACTCCCTTTGATGTTAATCTTACTGGCTATTAACATGACTTTGGCACTACAATGGCGGTTAGCGACATGTACTTTAGTCTGGTTTACTGCAGTTTACAAATGTTACCGGATGCTGGAGTTGAAAATTTCACACAACTGGCAGCAAGATAAATTCTTTTTAAATACTTTATTAGAGCAACCTCTTTGTTACAAAAGATTAATTGATGGTTCGATGTCTTTATCTCGATATATGGTTATTCGACTATACACTAGTGTTAGTTAATGAGCAACTTGTTTGCATCTGCATTTATCCCGAGCTCTAGTGTTACAAAGGATTAAGTTAACGGTCAGTCAAAACGCGACTGTATATACAACTTTTATCAGGAAAAATTGGTTATTTAAAAAAATTATTTGCATCGGCACCGATTATTTTTGCCGATACCCGATTATACCGATTGTGCTAATAATCAGCCCGATTACGCGTACGGGCGATTAATCGGTACAGCTCTAATTACAAATATGTGATGACTGTTAAAATGAAAGAAATCAGCGAGGAAACACATGTATTTTTTTGGCACTCTTGAGATTGTTGTTGATGGCTGACATTGAAACCTGAGTAGCGTAAGATTTATGGAACAGAAGTAATTTCTATACCAATTTATCTTATTGACCTGCCTGATAATTGCCTTAACATATTAACCTCTAGCGCCTAGTTTTATGGCATGTGATAGTAGTTTACTTCCAAGGTATGTATCATCGAGGTCATGCATCTTACACTAAAGTCGGTAGTATTATAGAAAGGTTAACAGATTTAGCTCTAGAAAGATACCAAATACAGTGGGACCCCGTTATAACACGGTTGTTGGGAGCCATAGAATCCGACCGTGTTATGAACTGAACGGTGTTATAAGCAACCATGTACAATAACAACACATTTTTGGATTTAATTCAGGGGGGGGTACATAAAGACGGGTGCGAAAATGCATGGCACAATTACCATTTTTGATCAATATATATTAAATGAGAAAAACATTTGCTGTGGTAATAGAAATTGCAGATATAATACAGATATTCCTCGACTTACGACCTATGCAACTTACGACCATTCGACTTTACGACCACAATTGCTAGCCGCGGCGTGCGACAGTGCCTACCACAGCTTCCAGCAGCACTACCATCTCCGCGTGTACCATTTCAAGTGTTATCCCAGCTGCCTCTCGCTCTCAAATACTCCATCTCGCTTTCTAAGACACACTCATGCTAAGTCAGTCACACAACCTCACGCTCATTCTAAAACACACTATCTCGCTGTCATTCACAAACACACATTCTCTTTCTCACCAACCCACTATCTCGTTCTTCCCTCACACACACTCTCTCTCTTGCTCTGTGACAAACACACATTCTCTCTCTCTCTCTCTCTCTCTCTCTCTCTCTCTCTCTCTCTCTCTCTCTCTCTCACACACACACGCTCGCACAACCCATACTTTCTCCCTCTCTCACACACAAACACTTACACACTTTCTCGCACTCTCACAAACAGTCACTATCGCTCTCTCCTACACTATCTCTAACAGTCTATCTGTCTAATGTTCGCTCACACACACACACACACACACACTCCTTATGTCGCACATACACGCTCGCTCTCTCACACATAAACTATTGCTCCCTTTATTACACACACACACACACACTCTCGCTATCACACACAAAGCACACTCGCTCTATCACACTCACACTGAAGCACTATCGCACTCACACAAATACATTCTCATTAACTTACGCACACACTCTAGAGGTAGCTCTCTCTCACACACATACACTCGCACACACACACACACACAATCGTTCTCTTTCGCAGACATACACTCGCTCTCATTCATACACACATACTCGCTATCTCTCATACACACACTCTCACACACAAACTCTTGTTGCTCAAATACTCTAGCACACACGCACACATATACACACACACTCTCGCTCTCTTACACCCACAAACCCTCTCACAAACTCACAATCTCGATCTCGATAACACACTCACTCGCTCTCACACTCATACATATAAACACACGCTCTCTCTCTGTCTGTCTCTCACACACACACACACCATATGGCTCTCTCCCTCACACACACACGCTATCATTCGCACACACGCTCGCTCTCACACATACACACTCCCTATATCACACACAGTCTCTCTCACACTCTAGCTTCCTCTCATACACTATCTCTCTATCTTTTGCTCGATCTCACACACAATCTCCTTCTCTCAGACACTCTGTCATACACATTTACAAACAAACTCACAAACACAATCGTTTCAAAATCTCTTACATATACTCTCTCTCTCTATTACACACACAACCACACACACACACACATTATCTGGGTCTCCCCTCTCGGTATGTTTCACATATACTCTCACACATAAACTATTTCGCACACACAAAACCCCTCGCTCTCTCTCTTATTTACACACACACACACACACAGACTCCCTCTCTCGCGCATACACTAACACTCTCTTGCTCTCTCTCACACACACACACGGCTTTTTCCACACACACACTTGCTCTCACTCACACACAAACACACATAGACTCATTGTCTCCCACGCACAAACACATTCTCTCGCACTGTCTCATTTACACATTATCGCTCACACACACACACACACAATCTAGATATCACACAAAAACATTGATTTATCACAAACACACACTCTCTCGGACATACATTTGCTCTCTAACAGGCACACTCGCTCACACACATACTTGCTCGCACACACTCAATCACACACACTTACTCTCTCTCACACACACACACACACTCCCTCTCTCGCGCATACACTAACACTCTCTTGCTCTCTCTCACACACAAACACATAGAATCGTTGTCTCCCACGCACAAACACATTCTCTCGCACTGTCTCATTTACACATTATCGCTCACACCAACATACACAAACTCTCTCTCTCTCTCTCTCACACACACACAATCTAGATATCACACAAAAACATTGATTTATCACAAACACACACTCTCTCGGACATACATTTGCTCTCTAACAGGCACACTCGCTCACACACATACTTGATCGCACACACACTCAATCACACACACTCTCTCTCACACACACACACACACACTCCCTCTCTCACGCATACACTAACACTCTCTTGCTCTCTCTCACACACACACACGGCTTTTTCCACACACACACTCGCTCTCACTCACACACAAACACACATAGACTCGTTGTCTCCCACACACAAACACATTCTCTCACACTGTCTCATTTAAACATTATCGCTCACACCAACACACACAAACTCTCTCTCTCACACACACACACACACAATCTAGATATCACACAAAAACATCGATTTATCACAAACACACACTCTCTCGGACATACATTTGCTCTCTAACACGCATACTCGCTCACACACATACTTGCTTGCACACACACACACGCACGCACACTATGAAGGTGTAATGTTCTGGTGATCTATTAAGAATACATTAGTTGAGACCAGAAAACCATTAATCAGAATTATGGAGACACGAGCGTGTCATATCGCCATACGAACGTGTTCGGTAGCCACCGCGCATCCATAGTTACTCGCAGTAACAAACCTGACGAATGTAAAAATAAGAAACAAAATGGTGTAGAGATGATACAAATGGCATGAAATGAACAAAGAAAATGATGATATATACAGTATAACAATATTGAAAGAAAATTATGATAAAATACTACTTAAAGATTTTTATAACATCATTTCACAGTACTGTACATATAGCCTACTCTACTTACGACCAAATCATGTTACGACCGGTCTGTCGGAACCAATCGTGGTCGTAAGTCGAGGACTACCTGTATATTACTTTATTCAGAGAACCATGCATTGGTACATACACATGTCTAATTTATATATACATGTATAATCTATTGCATGACAAGAGTATCAACACCATGTACTCACCAACGAATCTTGTAACATACATTGAATCCATAATACAAATATTTCCATTGAAAATATCCACATACGGATCTAAAATATTCAATAATTTTGTCACAGATCATTATATGACTGAATTCAATGAAAAGAAAATAACAAAAATTATATAACGGGTGTACGTAATGAATGATGAAATAGTACATGTCCGTAGATTAAATAATGGAAGCTAAAGTGTATTCTTATAATAACTACATGTGCATCTAAGGATCTTTCTGTCTCTGAATTCAGTCATTCTAAATTTCAGCACATTTTCCCACCCAAGCTGCTAGTCAATGTCCTTTGAACTTGCCGCCCAGCTATTGCGTCATGTTCTTTTGATGTACTCTAATAAATACAGCAGGAAGAACTGGTTGTATTTTAACCACTGAATTATGTCACTGTAAATATCAGCACAGCTAAAATGATAAAGTAATCAACACTAACTTTGTCTCCCAGCTATTTGCATGCTTACCGAGGACTCCATGGAGTGATTTATGTGTCCCAGATCAAATATTTGCATTCAAATACGTGTAATTAAGCGTTTCCGAGACCTCTGTGTCGTATACATT
Source organism: Unio pictorum (assembly GCA_030141615.1). Classification (NCBI taxonomy): domain Eukaryota; kingdom Metazoa; phylum Mollusca; class Bivalvia; order Unionida; family Unionidae; genus Unio; species Unio pictorum. The sequence continues at coordinate 14,628,552 of JARLTB010000088.1, read as the reverse complement.
TTATACCTTTACATTTCTCATCTGTCAATAGTTATTATTTTTTGAAAAACTTTTTAGCTGCTTTCTGCTAATGTCACGTTTGCTCTTGGCAAAGTCAATTATAGTTCTCAGTTGCATATTTCGAATTTACTAGTCAACAGATCGCATAAAACAACACCGCCAAGCCATGCACACATGGTGGCGGCTTTTCTTTCTTTTATGCTGTATAAATCATTTCCCCCTGATTTGAACAAGTTTAGCTCGGCAGTTCACTTTGATGGTAAACAACGTACTTAAATTAATTGATTTATAAATTCTGGAGAGAATCTTTTATCAACCCCCGCATTAGCTGTTGCTTAGTTGTGTATGAAATTAAGAGAACATACATGTATATCGGAGATTATTAGAGCAACGATTGTATTCGGAATGCATTCAAGACAAACACAAAGTAGACACGATGGCTTCATTGCTCAGGGATCAGTAATAATAATATTGACACTTATGAGCTGTCATTTTTCAACAATTTTAGGAGCCATACAACGATTATTTTATATTTAATTTTGTGTGTGATTTCCTCCCCAAAATGATAATACATTTTCTACAAGTTTTTTTTCCGCACTTTTCAAACGAGTATGAGAATGATAATTAAACTCATGACGTATTTAATTTTTCATACTTAAAAGATTTTTTTTTGGTCTTTGAGAAAAATACCTGTAATAAATTACCTGAAATTTCGGGAGCCATGCCACGACCTTGTTATATCCGAATTCGTGTTATAACAGGGTGTGTTATAGCGGGGTCCCACTGTAATATTGATATTTTAGTTGCAATACAAAATACAGAGGGAAAACCAAATTGTTTGGACCCGTTTTATTTTTTCACCCAAAATTCACCCATGGTCGGAATCTGATTTTGTATTCAGATTTTAGACCTTTTGGCCTCAGATCTAAGGCAGACTGATCTGAATTGCATACAGACAGGTGATCCTGTGCTAAAAAGTAGGATAAGTTGGACATTTTGAATAAAGAATCTTTGGCACAGAAATATTATGGGACCGTTAATCAACAATTAAAAAAGAAGTCCCAATTTTTCACCTGTTCTTGCGCCAGCAAACTAACCAATGGAAAACATTTTTTTTTAGCACAACTACAGTATTTTCAGGCCTGTAAGTCGATGCGAAGTATAAGTTGGATTCACCAATTCGAGATTATTTTCAATCCTTCATCCATATATAAGTTGATTCGGAGTATAAGACGAGACCAGGTCAGTTTCTTGGGTTCATATTTTACACTAGTAATTGTATCATTATATGATATTCCATATTACTGGCAATTGTGAAATTGCATTACCGGTGCTAACATGCTTCTGATTTTACTTCTGAAAAAATCACTGCTATATTCTGTTATCAATTGACACAGCTGAATAAACAGTCCATGCTTGTTTTATTATAATTGAAAGCAATCCATGTAGTATTTCATTTTATTACCTGTAGTTATGAACGTAACTTATATAAACTTTCAATGACACAATCCATATATAAGTCGATTCGGAGTATAATTCGAAGCCCCAACTTTAAAGTCAAAAAGTATCTGCATATAGGCTGGAAAATACAGCAGGCATTTGACTAATGGAAAATTGCTTGGAAGTCAATGTATTAGGATATATTCAGAAATGGTCCCCAAAATGTGTTTCATACTTGCATTTCAAGCAAAAACAGCAAAACCTCCAGGGGTTAATGTTTTAATGTGTTAATATTGACATTTGGTAGGTTTGCAATACAATCAACAACAAAAAATTCTGAACAACTTGTATGTAAATCACATGACATTGACAGAAGGGCAGTCATACAATTTGATTACTGTTTAGTGTTTCTTGTACTGGTATATTGTTAATTTAAAAGAAGATCACTGATATTGCCCTAATTAAACTGAAACTTGATGGAAGAAACTTGGTAGTCATACTCATAGTAATGTGATTCTTGTCTTTTGTCTATGAAAGTTGTACAATATAACATTGCTTTGCATTGAATCAGATTAGCTGTATAAGATCAACAATAGGATACAGAAAGTTTCCTTTGAGATCAAATGCTTAATTCAGAAGTCACTCTTAGCAACTGGCATGACCCTGAGCATATATAAAAGCTACAAGGTACATAAAGAATGAATATTGTATATTAGAAATGAAAATATAAAGAATGAATATTGTATATAAGAAATGAAAATAATGGAGTAAAATATAAATCAAGGACTATATTATTATATCGTATTTTCACATATATAAGATGCATCTTATATAAAAAAAATTTACATTGTCCACACCCTAATGTGTCTTATATTCATTGGTGACTTTTCTAATTATTGTTTTACACAGACGAACGGTAAAATGAGTCATAGTAACACTATGAAAAATGGTGAATTCAGTTTCTTAACAGAACTATTATTACAGTTAATATTCCCATATTTTCATTCCTTGTTTTTAAAACTATTGAATGTTCACTATGTAATTACCACATGTACCGATCCAATATAAGCAAACTTACCCAGTTCGGCCATCTTGCCTTTCTACCTCTATGAGCTTGTTTCCTTGGATTCATCTTCTTAAGTCCTCTTCCTCCAACTTCCAATCACATACATTCTTCTCACTGTAACTAATTTCTCTTCCAGCAGCTCTGTTGCCATGCTCCTTGGCAAACTTGCTAACATCTAATTTAAAATCGGCATTGTGAAAATTTTATAATTGCTCAAGAGATTGATCACTCATTTATTTTTAACCGGAGATTGATCACACATATACCCTATATACCGATAATTACTAACCCCAGCTGCTGAAGCCTAGGCCTAGCAACCTAGAGGAAGATAAAGATCAAATGCATTTATGACAAAGCAAAGTAATTGCTTTTGTTACGTGCTTAGGCTCCAATAAGCAGCAACACAGAAAGAAGTGAAAATAACAAGCTTGTAAAATTTAACAAACAATTTATTGAGTACAAATATTTTCATAAATGTTTAAACTTACGGTTTTAGAGAATCAAGTCCAAAAATTAATCCAGAAAGAATTCACAATATAATCGATTAGTGGAATTGCAAGATTCCTGATAATAAAATGTCCTAATAGTTCCCGGTTCAAATCTTGATGATGTAATACAATATGGACGACGATGTCACATGATGAAGTCAGTTTTAATTTTCTAATAATTCCAGTGAGCACAAGTAATTTCTAGATAAATAACACAATAAATTCCTCTTGATCCCAAACAAATTGAAATGATTTCCAGTACATGGTAATTAAAAATAACGCAAAAAGAAGACACAACTTAATATTATAAAAGCCCAACTTCTACTGAATATCTCGCTCTAAAGCACAACTATATACTGATTCTCTCGTAAACAGAAAGGGGTCACGTGATTTTCTAGCAAGTCACAGAACGAACCCATGCTTGCAAAGTCACGTACACAATATGATCTAGAAAGATGTCCTTGGAATCAGCCAATCATTTTTAAAACATTGTTTACAACTCTGATACCAGGTCAGAAATGAGGTCAACACCTGGTGTATATTCTGTAAAGGTACCCCCCCCCCTTCAATGAACGAATCTTAAAACTTAAAATGACAAATTTTAATCTAACAAACAGACAATAAAAATAGATATAAATGACTTATATCAAATATACGTAACACTTTGTTGCACATGGTTTGAAAACAGATGTTTATATATTTGAACAAAACAACACAATTATTCAAACAGATTTTATTAAACTTTATTTGCGGCCTAGAGGAAGATAAGTTCAAATGATAACTGTTGCAGTCCTGTCTCAAACAATTCTTTGAACTCCAGCAGTCAATGAAGCCTTGTTTACATCAGATGAGTGATCAAAACTTTGGAGATATTTGCGTTGTGACAAAGGAAAGTACCTGTAGCCTTTTTGATGCATGTGGTTTGAAAATGGATGTTTACCAGTACCTTTTTTGAACAAAACAACACTCAGAATTATTCAGAAGATTTTATTAAACTTTATTGGAACAATAATGTAATAGTTGTTAACAAAATAATGTTAGATATAGATCAGTACTATAAGTAACTTATAAGTTATGAAAAGATCAACGCTATGTCATCTGCAGTAAATATAGAGTTTGCTCAGTTCAGCAAATGGTGAGGCCCAGTGCATCTTATTTAAAATATTTTGTACACAAAATGTCAAAACCTGCATCTTATAATTGGGTGCATCTAATATACGTGAAAATATGATAATAATAATAATGAGGACTTTGTATAGTGTCTAATCTCTTTTTTTTTGGTACTAATTGCTGAAAATATTTAAGGTAGGAAAGATTATTAGGTCTTTAAGTTTGTTCTTCCAGTCTAAAGAGGTGAGTTTTAAGAGCACTCTTGAGTTTTAAGTTCACTGTGTCTTGTGTCTAAGTTCTTTATGCAATTTGTTTCACCGTGCTGTGTTACGTGCTTAGGCTTGAATAAACATTAACATAGAAAGAGTGAAAATAACAAGTTTGTACAAACTTAATTTACAATTTATTGAGCACAAATATTTTCCAGAAAAGAAAAATAAACTTACAGTTTTAAGAATCAATTCCAAAAGTAATCCAAAAATAATTCAAAATATAATCCACTAGAGAAATTGCAAAAGTCCTGGTAATAAAATGTCCATATAATTCCCAGTTCGGATCTTAGTGAAGCATCCAAGATGGAAGATGATGTTACGTGATGAAGTCAGTTCTGTTCTTATGAAATTCAATGAGCACAATTATTTTCCAGATAAATAACAAAATAAATCCTCTTGATCCAAACGAATTGAAATAATTTCCAATACAAGGTAATTTAAAATAATTCAAAACGACACACAGCTTAGTATTCTAACAGCCCAACTTCTACTAAATAGTTCGCTCCAAAATATAATTTATATACCTGTTTTTACGTAAACAAGGAAGGGGTCACATGATCTTCTAGAATCTTTTAGAACAAATTTGTGTTCAAAAATCTTGTACACGCTGTATAACCCAACTAAAAATAGAAAGATATTTATAACAAAGCTCTATAATGTCCTTGGAATCAACCAATCATTTTAAAAGCTTGTTTACAACTCTGAATCCAGGTCAGAAATGAGGTCAACACCTCGTGTTTATTCTTAGAGTACATGTCATCTTTCTAAAAAAAATATCTCCCAATGAATGAATCTTAAACTTAAAATGTCAAATTTTAATCTGACAAACAAACAATTAAAATAAGAAATAAATGACCCAAATCAAATACACGTAACAGTTGGGCCGTGGTATTCAAAAGAGGAAAGTATCTTTCTGGTGTGTACACGAGGGTGAGGTCAGATCGGTATGTTGTTGTTGTTGTAGCGTTTAATGCCATTTTTCAGCACACAATAGGCTATACATGGCAGCCAGTATTATTCGTGGAGGAAGAACCTGGGAAAACCCCCCGTAAAGAACCACCGACCCATGAGAAGCTACTGGCAAGCTTTCTCATATAACTACACAGATCGTTATGTTGGATTCGAGTCTGTCAGTGAAACATAACACAGAATAAATTTTGCTGGATTCTGGATCAAATGGATAGCCAGTATAATGTACAGAGCAATATTTTAAAGTACATGTACTAATACATTAGTCCCAACATACTGAAAAATTAATACATTGTTTATAAATTATTCTGGTTTTAGATCACATCACAATTATCATATTAAGGGACAATGGCAAAACTGGATACAAAATATTCGCAACAGACATGGTGTAACTTCTTCCAGCATGAATGAGAATTGCATATAAATTTTACGCTAAGCATTGTTTTTTAAATGCTGAAAATTATTTCAGGCAGGAAACATTAGGTCTTAAAGTTTGTTCTTGCAGTCGAAAAAGGCAAGTTTTAAGAGCACTTGTAAAGGATCAATGTGTCTTTGTGTCTAATTTCAATGGGCAATTGGTTTCACGTTGCTGGGCCCTGGTATGCGAAAGAACATTGTCCATATGATTTCGTTTTCATAGTGGGAATAATGAGGATTTGATTGTCATAAGAGGAGCACAAGTATCTTGCTGGTGTGTACACGTGGGTAAGGCCAGATAGATATGTTAGACTGGAGTCCATCATTGAAACGTAGCATAGAGAACAGAATTTGTGCTTGATTATGGATTGAATGGACAGCCACTGTAGGGTACAGAGAAGCAGAGAGGTGTGCTCTGGTCGTGGTACTCTAAGGATGATCTGAGCAGCTGTGTTTTGAGTAGATATTGAGATGAACCAGACAGAATTGAGTTATAATAGTCCAGTCTTGAAAGTACTAGTGAACACACAAGTGTTTTAGTGGCATCAGCTGAAAGATATTTGCGAATGGAGCTGATGCATCTCATCTCAAGATATGCTGACTTGCATCTGTTCATTACATATTGGTGCAAATGTGAGAATACTTTCCAGAGTAATACATAGGTTTTATACTGACAGTGTGAATTTAATGATGGTGTTGCTGATATTTATTGTTTGAGGTAAAGAATGTGAAAGTCTTTGTGTTGTGATCAGAATAGCCTGAGTTTTATCATCTTTAATATGCAGCTTGTTACCTGTCATACATGATTTCACATCAGACATGCACCTCTCTTCACTTTGGATGGTAGCATCAACTTCACTTGGGTGGCTAAATTTGTATATTTGGGTGCAGTCAGCATACAATCGGTGAGACACTGGATCATGATCTATGACACTTGAGAGTGGTTGAATGTATATAATGAAGAGAACGGGTCCAAGAATAGACCCCTGTGGAACACAACAACATATATCAACTGGGCTAGATTGTATTCCATTTGCAGATACAATTTGTGTCCTGTTGACTAAGTAGGACTTGAACCACAGTAAGGCTGTTTTGTGAATCAATGAATGCCAAATACATAATGGAGGCGGGTAAGTAATATATCATGGTCTATTGTGTCAAATGCTGCAGACAAATCAAGGAGGGTGAGGACTAATGTTTCCACTATCCAAAGCAGAGAGAATGTATAGGTTGTTCAGCAGTCTTAGAGCTGAACATTACTAATGTATGGGCCCTTTGAAGTCCATCATCCAGTAAAGTTGTGATATGCCTAAGATATGCCAAAATTATTGACCAAGAACTGATACTTGGCTATTCTTTTACTAGTCAAGTTTGATTGTAATGGTGACTAGGCATAGAATCACGTGATTGTTTTATAATTGTTTTCTTTATTGATATTGTAAATCAAACAATACAGGGGTGGTAAGTTTTGCATTGATGCTGAATACATTGCTTGAAGATGGTGGTTGCAATGCTAAAGAAACAATAAGAAATTATAATAATGGACTTTGTAGTCTGAAATAAAGAATTCTTTTCTTATCTTATCTTATCTCATCTCATCTCATCTTATCTTATCTTATCTTATCTTATCTTATCTTATCTTATCTTATCTTATCTTATCTTATTGTTTCAAATAGTCATTTATACTATCGTTTTGGCACTTTACTCTTTGTCCGAAAAGACTTATGTGAGTGAAATGAGTTCTGCTCCTATAAACAATTGTTGTGTAAGATTGATGTTACATTTCTTGTAAATATTTAAATTTTGCTACTTTTAATGTGCAATACTGATTTTCTGAATGGAAGAGGATGCTATGAAAGTCTCCTCTGTAGTGGGCTCTAGTGAGAAATAGATATTACTCTTATGGCAATGTATTTTAAATTATATTCTTGAAATCAGTGTAATATATACATACTATGTATATTTCAAAATGTGCTAAAGTGCAACCTTTCAAAAATCAGATAATGTACATCATCCTGTTACTACAGTGACTTTTTATTAATAAAATCCAGTTGTGCATGAACAGATTGGACATCTCTGACCACATTACTACATGTACTTTGTTTCCTCAGCTGGGCAATGACAGGACTATGAGTGACTCTAAGGGAAGGCCCTCCTCAGCTGGGAGTGGACAGCCACCCCCTGAGAGAAACAGGCGGAAATACAGTGATAACAGACCCCCTCCCAGGAGCAATCGATCTGATAGAGCAACAGCAGCAGATAAGGGCACTGGCAACAAAAGTGATGATGCAAGACAGTCTTCATCTTCCAGGGGGTTTGGTAAAGACAGCAGAAAAGACAAGCCTAGTAATGCCAGCTCCAGGAATGAGGAAAAGAAAAGAGACAAAAGTGGAACACCACTTGAAAGGTACCTTCATTTAGATGAGCTTGCTGCTTTTAGAAACAAATGATAAAATAATTTTCTGTCATAAAATTTGTGTTGTACCTTGAAGTTCTCACCAGCTTGAGAGTTATTACAAGTTACCTATGTTGATTATTTTTGAAACACATAATTAGAAGTAATTTATTTCCATATCAGTGGAGATAGTACTATCTGTGTATGATATAAAATGTTCATTTTTTTTGTTTAGCAAAAGACATGACGAATAACACAAGTGTGAATGCTATCCTACAATGTTAGCAATATTATTCCAGCTGATGTGATTATGTGAAAACAGATGCACTAATGAACCAAATCATATTTACTATATTGAATATCAAGTGCAGCATATGAAGACTGAAATCACTAATTTGTTGAAAATGTATCAGGACATACAAAAAAATTCGACTTAAGATTTTAAAACAGGTTCAGTGATTCTCCAAATGAATAATTGTCTTCTTGATATAATTTGTCTTTTGACAGAATTGTTTACAATCATCCTTGCTTTGCAGTTGTATTGGGTTATTCTTTGGTAATAAAATGTTTTGTGTCTTTCGTTACATCCATGGCAATGATTTTCTTTCCGACTTGTGGACACAGTGTCTTATAACATCATCTCTTTGATACAATATATGTAAACTGGATCATTTTGAACCATTTTTCTTTTATTCTTATAGATATGTAGTTTTTGTTCACACATTTTTATTTGTTTTAGAACAGGGGTCTCAAACACGCTGTCTTATCCTGTGGCCCAAAAAATGATTGGCATTGCAAGTTTCAAGAGAGTTAACAAAAGTGGTGCCGCCTCAGGGTGGTTAGAGTTTGAGGCCCCTGCTTTAGAAGAATTTTTTTCCTGTCAAACCCACTTATACTTTATCACAGTGTTGTACTGAATTATCTTGGTTTGAGCCATTAAATTTGTATCACATGCAGTGTGTATGTACTCTATTTAGATAACTGTCAGTGTGAACAGTCAGATTTATCACCATTATATATGTACCCTGTTTTTATTCATGTACACCTCTTCATCAGTTGCTTGCTCACAACAGGGTCCAAAATATAGACTGCAGCATAAGTGAGGGTGTGAGTAACAGAGGAACCTTTGTAAAATTGGGAAAGGGATGGACATCAACAGTGACAGGAGGTGTAGCAGTGTGGATTAAATGCTTGAATACTTTTTTTTAAAATTTACCTGGGAATCATTTTAGCTAAATATCATTTCCATGCAAAAGTTGTTTACTTTTCTCACAAATCTCTTACTTTTCAAGAGAAGCCATCTCTGAAGGATTATTAAAAAAATATTTACTGCAGATTTTGACAGCACACATTACATCTATATAATAAAAATGTTACATTTTTTGCATGTACATGTGGTTGCATTCTAGAAGTTATTGCTGAATCACAACAGAACAATGTTCCTCTTTTCAATGACAATGGATATTATTTGTGCAAACAATTCTCAGAACAGTTTGTTTATTGTTTTATTAGTAACATACTGATTTTGTGATTTAATTGCAGGTAATGGTTACATTTCTTTTGAGCAAACCTCTGATTGCCAATTTTGTGAATTTAAGTTTGCTACAGAATTTGGACCCTGTCTGAAAGTGGGCTTTTCATTTGAAAATTCACCTTTCAGTTGATTCCCTTGCTCTCGTTTATTGCATTTCTGAATGAGTCGTGTAATAACTCACTGTTTACATATAAAACTTAGCAATATTCATAACATTTTGTCTGAAATTTAAGTTTCTCCTTCAGATATGTTTTCCCAATCACGTCAGCTATACAAGCCTGCTGCCTCAAGAATCCAGCTCTACTAAAAGATGAAAAGTATCTTTCCCTGTCTCTCATAGTCAGAGGGCAATAACTCTTGATCATTACCTCCCCTTGCCAATACTATGTGTTGCTGGTGCTTGAACTTTGCTTTTGTACTGATAACAAGGCATATTATAGTTCCAACGATCTAAGCCATTTTAGTTTAAAATTGTACCATCTAACTTTAAATTTGGATGTTTTGTGTTGGACAATCATTCTTTGACAGGTTGTGTACATAAGTTTCTTTTTTTTTCTTCTCCAAATTTAAGTGACTTTGTCATCTTTATAGACTTCACCTATTTAAGCCCCCCCCCCCCCCCCCCCCCCCCCCCCGTCACAACAGTCTTTGAGCTCATATTGTCATTTGTGAGTTTTACTGAAAGACTTGTCATGTCTATTTGGTCCTAAATGGAAATGATGCCAAAATGACCACAGTAGCAGCGATCTTGAAAATCTTTTTATTATTACTTCCCCAGAATGGGAAGTCATTTCAACATGAGATTCCCTGTTGAAAATTTCGTAAAATGTCTTGCTGGTCCTACACGATGTCTTATTGGTCTAAAATGAAATGGTAATGCTCTAACATTTATTGCAGCAAATTTTAAATTTTTCAGGAAGTTTGTTATATTCGTTGACCTGGATTAAATGATCAAGAGCCTTAAAATAGTATCTGCCAAGCCAAGAATATAAGCTTTGTAACTTTTCTAAAATAAAGTTTCTGTGCTGGAAAAATTAATTTATTTTTCTTTCCTCCAAAGCCCAGACAGTGTTGTCAAGCTGAAACATTTGCCAGCTGATAAAGTGAAAACAGCTTCAGACCTTGAGGCTCAGTGGGTCAAGGAGGAAGAAGAGAAGAAAAAAGAGAAGGAGAACAAAAGGCAGGAAGAAGAAGGAAGACAGAAGGAAGAAGAGCAAAAGGTAGTTTAGTAATAATGAGTGGACATTATATAATCATTACTGCTTACTAATGTGAATGTGCTAGCCTTGTTTTTTCAGGCTGTGCAGTCTTCAGTAAAAAGAGTTTCTTCTGAAACTGAGTGTCTCTGTGCCAGGTTCAAGTCACTTGCTTTAGCTTGCATGTTTCCATGCTTATCTTTTTTTTCTTGACATCACTAGCTGACCTTGTACTCCCTTATCTTTGGTAGCCAAATTCCAGACCAATATCAAATTATTTGTGAGGAACTATCTCTGTAGAGTATATAATTAGATTGGCCAATTACATGGGTTTCAGTTTCTCCCAGACTTTTTATCTCTGTCTGTCTCTTCAGATGTAGTAGACTCGAGATTATCCAAAGTCTAGGGGTCTAGAATTATTTTGCATAATACCTGGGTTTGAATAACTAAAAGTCATGAAGTTGCACGAGTCCACAGAAATAAAACCATTAAAGTTATTTCAGGTATTCATGTATTCTGTTTCCTTACTACATATCTAGGGGATCATTTTATTGGTACAGCATAAAACAAAGACAAAAGCAATAGTTAAATTGATCATTGTTATGGATCATGTAATAATGGAAAATTACATACCACACTATATCATTTTTGTTGTAGCATTAGGGAGTTATGATTCGTTCAGTATACATACATAGTTCTGTTATGTTGTTGTTTGGTGGGTTTAATGCAATTTTTTCAGCACAAGATAGGCTATAGTGGTCAGTATAACTGGTGGATGAAGAACCTGGGAAAACCCCGGAAAGAACCACCGACTTACAGGACGCTACTGGGAAGCTTTCTCTCTTACCCACATTCTCTGAGGTCTGATGGCAGTGATCCATAATGGAGAGTGCTTTTGACCACTTGTGGTCCCATTCTATTATGTAATTAAAAAACTTTCCCTCCTTAAATACTGTCATGGTATTGTGATGTTATTATTTAACAAAGTAGCCTATCGCTTGGTGAGTGAATTGATTGCTGTCTAGATAGTACTAATTGACTGGCATTATATGAGTATGAAAGCAGATCATGAAAATCTTGGGTCAAAGTGAAATTTCAATTTTAACACCATCAGAAGAAAATACAGATGTAATCACTGATCTATTATGATGCCCCTTATTGATATTGGGAACTAATGTTGAACTTTTTTGTTCTTGTCTAGCGGAAAGCAGAGGAAGAGATACAGAAGCAAATTGAAGAGGAGAAGGTATTTTTGTTTTATGAGACTCTTGCATGGCATACAAGTAATCATTGCTCTATACAAGTTTCTCACTTTTTTTATTTACAGTATATTACAAGGTGTTTTATTCAAATTCATCTGTATATTTGTTAGAGCTTCAAAGTGTGTGATGTCCATATTCTAGAATTTAAAAGAGCAAAAGGTTTCTTAGCTTATTATTTTCATTAATAAAATTGAATAAGAGAGAACAAAAGAAGAAAACAGAAGACTACACATGTTTGTGCACATAAACAAGTGTTTGTAATATTACAAAACAAAAGCAGTGTTTGTCATGAAAAATCATGCATTTGAAGTTTTTCTCAGTACCAAGAAAGAATCACATATACAATTTTTCAATTTCTGTTTTTGGTTCTGTAATTATTATTTTGAAAAATGGCACAATCAAAAGTATTTAAATCTTGCTTGCCAGAACTTTTCCACTAGTCCGTTCATGTGTTACTAATTCAGAACCCTAAGTTTACCTTTTTACTAGGAGTCGTCTTAATCAAAATAAGTCAGCGTATAAGCTGGACCCTAATAACCAGAGAAATTTATCTCTCCAGCTAGAGAGTAATAAAATAGTATATAGATAATACATTTAAATGTATAACTAGATGAGAAGGGGTTATAATGCAGATACATATTTACGAGCAAAACCAGAAATGTAAATATATATATATAGACATATATTTGGATATCGTGTTTGCTTGCCTATAAGTCAGTACTTTTTAATGTTTTTATTTTTACATTAGCATCATTATGTTTAGCTAAATGTACATAATTTGTGTAAAATAATTTATGATGAATTAGGTATTTTTAGTTACATTTAATGATCATGACCTGAATATCTACTGAAGTTACAGATAGGATAAAAGTTTTGATGCTATGTGAAATAAAGCAATAAAGATGTCTTGATCTGGCCTCATCTTATACTTTACATTGACTTAAATATGGATAAAAGATGGAAAATGTTACAAAATTTTAAAATTTGTCTTATACTCTGTATAATCTTATTATCCAGCAAATACATTAGATAGAAAAGGGTTTGGAAATGGCTAGCTATTTAAGTAAGGAAGGGAGACACAGAGAGAGATGTTTCAGTAAAGACATAAAACTGAAAAATTAGTAACCAGTAACATGGTTCTAGTCAAGGATAAGAAAGTTGACTTGTTTTATAAACTGCTTGAACAATAATAAAAGTTAGATTGTTTGTAATTATTGATTTGTTTGTAATTATTTATACTCATAAATGAAGGATTTGTCCATTTGCTTACCAATTATCATCTAATGACCTTGAAAATGGCAACATGCATCAAAATATTTATCTGGCTTTTGTGATTGAGAGCACTTATTTAGTTGTTGCAACTTGTATTTTACATTTTGTTTTCGCTGGCATTAAAAAGAAAATTATTTACCTCATGGTGACATGAGTGTTTGTCTTTGATTCATTCATGCTAGACCTAATTAATTCCTGGCCAACTCAGAAGGCCGTTTCTGACTAATGCATTGGAAGTAGGAATTCTTGTGCCTATTGTAAAACTTTCCATATAATGATTATGCATTATGTATTTTGATACTTAACAGATTAACTGTGTAGTAATTGTTTTTGAGTTGGGGAATAAAATGTGTGGTCAAACTCTGCATGCTCTCTGTTTTTTATGTATGGGCCTCACCTGTAGAGCTAATCAAGTTTTTAATTGATTCATGAACTATGTACTGTTGTCTTTCACTCCAAGGTAACTCAAAGCCTGTGCATTTAACTTAGAAATATCTGGCTTCTGCAGGTGGAAAATGATAAATACAAAAACAACATTAATATGATTTATGAACTCATTGTAATATCTCAACTTTATTGTTATAAAAATAATTGTTTTATGTGTTTCTATGCCTTGTCAATATATATAGGTCGGTGGATGGTTAGGTTTATATGTGGTTTTCTGCACTGTACTGGCTCTATAGTGCCCATTAAAGTTACAGTTTGAAATTCTAAAATGATTAACAACTGAGATGTAAAGATAAAAAATTGTATAATCACAATCTGTAGTTTTAAAAATGGGCCAGGATCATGTTAGTCAGTAATTATTTTCTACATAAATAATGTTTACAATGGTTACTGGAAACCAGTGAAAGTATAGGTGAACTATGTAATCTTGATTATGTTTCCTGGTTCCAGCTGATAATTATTTGACTTTCAAAAGGAGTTTATTAGTTGATGTGACCAAATAATGTGTTAAATGGGTTGAAGGTTAATATATGAGGTCATTATAATCAGCATACGCAGGCCATCATGAAATTCACACATAAAAGTAAAGTTAGGGAAGATAATATGTAATAGTTGTTTTATTTCATGAATACATTTTGTTTACTTTTGCTGGTGGAGCAAATTATAAATGATTACATCTGTTAACTGCTTCCTGATAAAATTTGTTCATGCATCGTCATTCTTTTATAGAAACTTATTGAAGATTTTATAGCAGAAACACAAGAAAAGCTGGAAAATAAAGTGAGATCAAGGGAAGCCAATGCCACAGCTGCAGGTAAATTGACACAGATTCAGGGAAATTTATATTTTCTAACACATTATTATATCTTTGTTAGATATTAGAGAAGTATTTGTTTGACAAAGCTGTCATATCACTGACTTGCATGTTGATTTGTACCAGTAATAACTAAGAGTCAGGTAAAGATGTATTAGCCAGCAAAAAATCACAGAACCAGTAGCCATCTTGAAAATTTTCTTATTACTAAGCTTTTGAACAGTTGGTTATATCAACATGGGGTTCTCACTAAAAGATATACAAAGTCTTACTGGTACTAAAGTGAAAATGGTGCAAGAATGACTGATATCTTCACATTGCATCTTCTTTTAAGATGCATGGTTGAAAGTTCTGTGTCATATGACAGAAATTCCATCTCATGTTCCCACAGGTTGATCTTCTGAATCTTGCAAATCTGTTGAGGGGGGGGGGGGTAGGGGGTTAAAGTGGTTGGAAAGTGTTTAGTGGAGGGTGGATCAATGCTTAGGGTTACTAAAGTTTAAACTTAGAATGTACTGTGGTGCATTGTTTTCTGCTGAATTATAAAGATCGTACTTCATTTAATATTTCACTGCCATCTAAGGAAACCCAAAACCTGAATAACTCGGCGTTGTATTCCATTCCATTACTATTTGATATCTGCATTTGCCACTTACAAACAATAATGGATAGAAGGCGCTGAATTATTTTAGTAAGACACATCAGCTGATTCTATACATGTACCTCTCCACCCCCCTCAACACTCACACTTTGATGGAATTTTTTTTTAAAATTTGTTGCATCATCTTGGCTGGTAGTCATTGATCAGGACAATAAAAATTTTGCCCATGCTAAATTCACAGAAAATAACTACATTTTTATTTTTCTTTCCAATTCATTATTATTAAAAATGTATAAATGGCTGAAAGAACAGCACATTCCCATACATGCCAACCATAACGCTTTTGGCGTAATCGTTATGGCTTTTTTCACCAAATTATGTCTTTCACAAGACAGCATATGGATTACACTTTTTTGCTATTTTAAAAACTAAACTAAAAATAAAGCAATATAAAGTTATTTTTGTTATTTTACTATTATCTCTTTAATTCCACTGATATAACTTTGAGCATACTCCTTTAAAGATCATCTCTTTAATTTCACTTTTATAAATCTGAGAATATTCTTCAAAAGATGATTGCTACATAAGAATAGTGTAAGAGTACTTTCTTTATTTTCTATTTATAACATTTGTACATGACCAAATTTCCAAGAGTACAGACAGGTTTCTTCAAAAGTGAACTTTGCCTAATAGAACAATTTTATTGATTAGCTAGTTTTTGAACCAGTCTATATTTTTAAAGAAAACTCTGCAGTATGAGTTTTGGATGCTATCTGATGGAAAATCTTAGAGCTAATGGATCTTTTCAAACTTCAAAATATGTAAGATCAGAAAAAGTGACAAATCAACAGTGCCTTACAAACTTTAAAAGAATACGAGAGTAATGTGATACAGCACTGAGAGCACCTGACCATAATCATTGCAGAATTCCAGTTTACGATCATTTAGGGAAAGTTATACATGGAGAATAGTTGAAGCGAGTGCTGAATATAAATAATTTTTCAACATATTTGTATTTGCACACTGGTTCTAATCCATATTGATTTTACCCTTTGTGACAAGAGTTTTGACCTGCTGCAGAACCAGGTTAGTTTTTAAAATGAATCTTTTTCATATATGCTGTTATTCTGGAAAATAATAGTCCTACCCGTTATGTTGACATCCTCGGGCCAGATATATTGTTGACATAGGTGGATGTCGAGATAAGTATTGGAAGGGGAGGGGGCTGAACAAAGATACAAGTTAAAATTCATCAGCAAATGGTGAAACTGCTCCGGTGGCCTAGTAGTTAGAGCGTCCGCCCCGGAAGTGGGAGGTCGTCGGTTCGATCCCCGGCCGAGTCATACCAAAGACTTACAAAAATGGTACTAACAGCTGCCTTGCTTGACGCTCAGCATTAAGGGGTTAGTGTTAGGACTGGTCGGCCTGGTGTCAGGATAATGTGACTGGGTGAGACATCATGCTACATGTCTGCGGCATGATGTCTCAGTGCTAGACATCACTATAAACTGCCTCACTGCAGACATCGTAGCGATATGACTGAAAAATTGTTAAAGCTACGTTAAAAATCCTAATCAAAATCAGCAAATGGTGACCCTTCGTCTGTGAGTAGCATTTACACTTTGAGAAAACAATGGAAATTTTGAGTACTTGAAGACAGAACCAGTGTGAAATACACTTGGATATTGACAAATTATATTTTGGTTACCTTTGTGTAATAAAATCCACTATAAAATATTGCATCGGTCACATCCTGATACGAAAAACATTATGATATTCAATAGGGCCTAACCGAGTAGATCATTTTCGGCGAGTACCAAATCCGAATATTTGGATGTACTATTTGCCGGATCCGGGCACGAACCAAGTAGTAGGTGCGACTCCGTAGAGTACCGTTTGTTTCATTATCGTATGCGAAGCTTAAACTTTTTGTGTACCATATACCATATATATCGACTCTAAGATGAAAATGTTTATTATTAACTAAAATTATTATGTATTAAAAACCTTTTTTTAAAGTTCAATATTTATTGAATTATTTTACTTGTAACCATTTGTGCGCATATTATTTTCCAAGGCGAATAGTTCCGAAAAACCGGATATTCGGCCAAAGCAAATGTCCAAGGCGATTTCCGGTTAGGCCCTAATATTCAATGTCGTCATTAGCACATGGTTGCATGGTTGTTATTTACATGCTTGAAGTATATGTACTTAAATTGACCTAGATTTTGGTCAGTCTGTTCCCATCTTATTGATGCTACCATGGGGATGGGGCTATTCACAGGGAAATGAAAACCTGTCAAAATGTTGGTTTAAACTGTACATGTATTCTCCACAAATACTTTTGTATCCAATGTTATGACGAACTTTAAAGCAACTGAACCATCCACTTGTTGCAGTGAAGTTCTCCACACTTAAGTTATTTTGCAAATGTTTCATTGAACCATTTTGTTGTGGCTTCCTCCATGTCTTCAAATGTAGCAGTCTTTTTCTTCTTCCTTTGGAGAGTGCAGTTACCTTCAACATAGTCTTTCTTTATAGACTCTGCAACTTTCATCCATCCTGACAAGGTGTTATTTTTAAGCAAAAAACATTTCATAGACAACTTTGCAAGATGTTCTGCTCTCAACTTCCTTAACAACCAGATATTTAGTTTCCACAGACTAAATTTATTTGCATTTTACACTGCTGTTGGTAGCCATCATAAATATAAATAAAATTAAATACGAAACTTTCACAGCACAATAAACTTGTTTTAATCACCAATCACTTTCAAAGGTCTCGGAAATGTGTAATCCGTATTTTTTTATATCAGAGACGCAGAAAATCATATATACATGAGTCCTCTGTACGCATCAGTTTGCTGAGTGGCAGATCAATTGATCATTTTAGCTGTGCTTATCTTTACAGTCAGAAAATTCAGTGGCTGAAAGACCCATAGATGTACATGATGTCATTGTAATAGTACATCTGAAGAACATGACTCACAAGCTAGGTGGCAAGTTCAAAGCTGCAGAGTTTGGAGAAATGTGCTGATATTTACAATAACTGAGGTAGAATGACCCATTGGTGTACTTGTGTATAAGAGTACATGAAATGAACAACTTTAGGTTTCATTATAGTGGTCATTTCCAAGTGTAGCAATCTAAGTAATACTTGTTGAGAGTTTGACAAATTGCTGTTTGCCAAGTTTGATAAGAAGGGTTTAACGGCAAATTGACAAAGATTGTAATGAAATTCAGCAGAGTGCAAGAAGTTGCTAGAACTAACATTTCACCTGGAACACTATGTATGATGCCTAACTTAGTGCTTGGAATAAGACCTTTCCTTGGCCTGACATAATTCACTTTCACTCTAATGGACACACAAGGGCTACATGTCAGTGCTGTAAAGAAGTTTGACTCCATGGCAACTGCTGTTTCTACTCGTCTAGCCATTTCAGGTATGCCCAATTTACTTCTGGTAGGGGACTGCAACGTTTGCTGGTGGGACTCTTAGTTTCCTGTGGGAACTCCTAGTTTTAAAATCCTAGCGAGACCTCTGTGCAGAATTTGGAAAATGCAATAATCAATCAGATTTCATTACTTTTAAGTAGCCGCAGGAGGCCAGCTTTATAAGCCCAAGCAAAAGTCTAGGTTGTATTTTATATCCAACCGCAACATTAAAAACTGATGGCAGGATCAGCTAATTGTTGAATAAAGTCCAGGCAGGAACTGGCCGTTAGCCACCATAAATGATTAGGCATGAAAATTAAAGCCAGGTGGCAAGATCAACTAATTGTTGAACAAAGTATGGGTTGGAAGCGGCAGCTTGTCAACATAAATGATTAGAAAACAAACGATTTTTTCAAGCAGGGACCAAGGGTTTCTGTCGACATGTATGTTTATTTTTTATCTCAACATCGACATAAGCATGACAATTTTATTGTAATAGTTGACCAAGGGACTGGGACTTTGCTTTTTTGTTGCAATAGGCAGCTGTCAACATAAGTGATGTCGATATAAGTTGGTAGGACTGTATTTAGATTACACTTTTTCAGCCCAAAGTTCTCTTTTTTGGCACTTATAATAGCAATAATTACATATCTGAGGGGGTTGGCACGTATGCACTCCTTTTTCCCCCAAGTTGAAGTTTCAAAGCATAACCACTACTTCTGACTGCTGGTTCAATATGGAGTAAAATGCATTGTCTATTTCAGCAGCTTTGTACAATTTATATATGATGAACAACTTATATTCTGGCCAACTTTTCCATCCTTCCATCTTCTTCTGTCCTAACCAACACTATAGGGGAATAATTTCCACCCAATTCTAGGCATCTTGGTGGCCATAAGTTCCACACACCCTGCATATGCAAACATGGTCTTTAGGCTTGTAACTCTGACTGCATGGGATTTATCAATTGATTGAACTGTACCATCTAGAAGCAACTCATTTTGATGCAGTACTGGTTACCAACTGTTCAGTCCAGCTGTCTGGCCCACAGTATCCATAGCATTCAATAGCATCCTTTTGGCTTCCATGGTATACCATATCATGCATCTTCCATTGAACTTAACAGTGATCTTATTGATAGATTTATCCATTCATCTATCAGTACCAATTCATCAGTAACGCTACCATCTACGTTTCTCTCCATATGACTGCCTCATCTCCTGATAGCTTTTGGTTTCGACAAGCTGTCCATACTGGACTTACAGCTACATTTTAACAATACAGCTAGCATTTACTCATGGCTTTCCATCTGGAACAGTTCCATAACAACCTTGAAAAGGACAACCTCACCTTGTCTGTTCCTTTTGGTTTGATTTATACATATGTAGATCATTATCATGACCAGGATGACCCTCAAAATGAGTGTAGGGATAAAATTGATGATAGCTCACAATCAGGTCCCACATTAAGAGGACTGAGTATAAAGGAGTTATAGAGGAAATATATCTGGTGTGTTTCAAACACGGAATGTTCAGAACTCCTGCAACACAATGAGTCCTTGACCATGATCATTGCAAAATTCCAGTTCACGATCATTCTGCACAAGTTACTCATGTAGACTAGCTAAAGTGAGTGATGAATATACATAATTCTTCAGTTGTATTCTGGTTCTAATTCCAATGGATTTTGCCCATTGTGACAAGAAATTTTACTAATTGCAGTCCCAGGTTAGTCTTACAAATCTTTTTCATACATCTGTAATTCTGGCATGTAATATATGGATTACACTTTTTATGCCCAAATCAAGTTTTTTTTGGCGATTTACAATAGCAGTAATCGCACTTATACCTCAGGGGGTTGGCATTTATGATGCAATAGTGATTTCTTTGATGGCTTCCACTAACTTTTATCATGTTCAACAGAATGCATACTGACACTTTACCTCCCTCAAGCCTCAATATGCTTTGACCTTCAAACCACTTAATTTGAATATCCTCCAGTGGCAAGATAGAGTATGGAGTCAGGCATCCCAAGAACTGCTCATCCATCTCTCTACACATCTGTAATGTTAAAAACCATCTCCTAATCTCCTACAGAGATGTGGTGACTGGAGATGAGGGCATACAGGATAGTTCTTTATGAAACCAAGGTTAGTCATGATATTTACCCTTTCAGTGGAGACACTCTGCTGATACATCTCAGAGGTTGTCATCTCCGAGGAGTAGGAAACTATGTCTCTCTACCAACAAGACTTCACTCTCTCACAGCTGATTTGTGTGACCTTGTCTCCAGATACAGCTACCCAGTAGGTGCATTGAATCAATCTCTTCCTGCAAGACAAGTGGGTGATCCAAATTCCATCAGAGATTTTGGAGCTCATTTTGCCATCTGCCTCCCCTTTCTTTCTCTCCATTCCTGATGGAAGTAATGTCAGACATGGTAAAGGATTTACTTTTACAATGAGCTGAGGGTGCTTATTGAGAAGAAATAACCATCTCAGGGGTTTCATTTCTAGTCAGGAAGATGGCAAAGTCAGTCATTTAAATCACTTTATCATTCCATGCAAATTCAAGATGGAAACATCCATATCTGTCTGGCTCTCCATTCGTCAGTATGAATTTAGCAATCAGTATCAATCTAACAGATTCCTATTTTCATATTCTGATCCATCCATCCTCATGGAAAGACCTGCAGTTCATGAACTGAGGAACGTATCAGTTTCTCACTCTCCCTTTCAGCTAAAACATAAGCACTAGGGCCTTTACAAACAACCCAACTCCATCATCTGTTTATTCTGTATGACAGCATCAACCTCCATGGCAACGTATTTGAATGACATTCTCTAGAAACAGTGTACATTCTATTCTCTTAGAAGAAATGAGCCATCTTATTTTCTTTTTACATGAACTAGGTTTTCTGATTAGTTGGGAAATCGTCCAACCTTTATCATTTTTAACAGTTTGTCCATCTGTGTATGGATTTTCTCACCCAGCTGAACTTGCTGCAACTTTTCCACCTTTTGATGATCCAAATCATTGATTTTGCATAGTCCATTTCCAGGGAGAAATGGATAAAAGCCAGAGTTTCTGCAACTCACATGGTTATTCAACATAGCTGTGGATCTTATCCTGCTCGGTTGCCTATACATGTGCACTTTGCAGATGGCCTCACTCTCTTGATGGTGTTGGTTTTCAATGCTGCTCAATTGTAGCACTACCACAGCTGATTTGTGGCAGGAAAACCACTCGAACCTCCACCACCAGTTCTGACAGTATGCACAGACACATGCTCATGGGAGTTAGGGAGCACATCTATTTCTACATTTTGGTACTATCCGCAGCTATGTAGTCGAGACAATATAGATCTCCATGTTAATCTCTTGGAGATTATTTTTTTGTTTTTTGTAGGATTTAACGCCATTTTTCAGCACATGATAGGCTATACATGGCAGCCAGTATTATTGGTGGGGGAAGAACCCGGGAAAACCCCCAGAAAGAACCACCAACCCACGAGAAGCTACTGGCAAGCTTACTCGCATAACTACATTAGCTGAATCTTAGACTCGAACTCACGCAGACAGAGGTGAGATGGCAGTGATCCAGAATGGAGAGTGCTTTAAACCACTCGGGGCCCTCTTGGAAATTAAAAGTTATCATCAAAGCTTTTCAATTTTGGAATGACCATCTTCAGAACAAGATGGAGCTCCTTATGTCAGACAGCTCAGTGGTATTGAAATAGGAAATCACTCCAACTCTGATTTTTGTTTGGGCACTTTTGCCATTGGTGCATACAACACAACATCAACATCCAAACAACACATATTCCTAGCAAGATTCAGTATTTTGACTTATTCTCTTTCATCATTTTTGCCAATTATGTTGGCATATTATGATGGATCTTTTTGCAAGCAAGTGGAATAAAAAAAAAACTGCCCACCTTCATTTCAACAGTACCGCATCTTGAGGTTTGTCCATTGACACTTTCTCATTTGGGAGGGCTATTGTCTACCCCACAACAATCTTAGATCCAAATTTATATAGAATTTGAGGGACTGGAAGTACAGAATGAGTCTAGTTGCCCTTCACTGGGACGAATCCTGGATGGGCAATCTGCACGATCTAGCCAGGAAGATCCTGGACACGCCAAATGTTCTCAGAACAGCTTTGGACCCACATATTCCATCATTGCCTGTAACACCTTTATGTTTGGCCCTTTTCAGAACAGTATGAAAGAACTACACAAGTTAGAAAGCTTTCCACTTTAAAAGCCAACAAAGCAAATTGACATGTTTTCAGGAAATGATGCAAAATAAAAAACATTGTACCTCTGTCCCACAAGTAGGTGACTTTTTCTTTGGCTTTTTGAAGAGAAAAGATGGCTATGATAACAATTAAGGTCTACTATTCTATGATATCAGACACATTCTGTCCTCATGACAAGGAGGATCTTGATCATAATAGAAGACATCAGCCTATGTTATCAGTTTGGTTAATAACATCTACATCAGATTTTTGCAAGGACACAATAGCTGGATTTAGATGAAAGAAAAATGCTTAGCTGATCTTCAGCATGGCACCACAGTGGCTATCTTGAAAATCTTATTACTGCTCCAAATGGGATCAACATGAGCCGTTATGAAGATGATTGTTATTTTTGATTAGTTATAAAAAGAAAATTTCACAGATTTGACCAATAACACATCCTTACTTTTATGGATTTTTATACCAGATGTTGTGTTTGTATTTATTGAGTTTATGAGGAAAGTAACTTGTTCACATTCAAAGTGAATTTTGACCAGACATTGTAATGCAGTTGTATTACAATAAACAAGTTGATAGTTTGCACCATGACATTCACTTTAAAGTCATGACTCAGATTTTTAGTTGTTCTAGCTTGTGAGCATGATAAAACAAACAAGCATGCATGGATTTTTGTTAGACCCAGTTTGTAGAAAACTTCTGATGAACATTTTGAATTATGCCACTTAAAAAACCTTTATCCAGAAATTATTAATTATAGATTTAACCAAATTTGGCATTTTGGTATATTGTGACTTAGTCTAAGATAAGTTCACATATCATCTTTTATATCATATCAAGTTCAAGGGCAAAGGTCATGATAAATAATTTTTAAATTTAGTATACAGGAGTTTCTAAAGTATATCAGATAATTTTCCGTAGTAGAAAGACTTAAAAGAAAAAAAAGAATCAGATGCATCTCTGATTCCTGGAAGTTCATTTTGGCCAGAAGAACATTAGCCTCTTTAAGTGACTCCTGTTACAGTTAGAGAATATGTCAGAGATTACTTTGGAACTGTGTGTTCATTATCTTGACTTTTTTTCAGAAAATAGACCCGATGAATCTTTTTTCAGCAGGCTTGACTCCAGCCTCAAGAAAAATACTGCCTTTGTGAAAAAGCTAGTAAGTTTTTATAGTTTTGATGCATAGTCTTTTGTTATACCATGGTATGATTATAGATATTATTTAGGCATCATTGTGAAAATGAAGTATTCAGGAGTTTAATGTCTTTTATAACTTGTGACTAGATTTCTTCTTATAATTATAAACCTTGGATTAATGATTTTTTTTTTTAATACACATACCAACAGCACCGTCCTAGAGTTTTCATTGCTTTTGACATTTCTTTACCAGGCCAAAGGTCATGTGAACTTATGCAATGGATACACATTTATTGTCCTTCTGATAAGTTGCAATTGATAGTTTATAATTTCTGTCTTCTCTAGAACAGTAGAGTCAGTTTTAATTAAACTTGGTGGAAATGTTTCTTAAGACATACTTCATCAAAATTGAGTATGGGGTTGCTGCCCTAGTAACACAGTGTGGCCATCATTGTAACCATATGGAAAATTTATTTTCTACTTCTCCAGAACGACAGCAATTACTAGGTTCATTTAACCCACTGACTTGACCTAAAATTTGGTAAAAAAATATTTTTTCATGGATAGATTTGCCTCTTTCATAAAATGTTACAATAATGATAAGAGTTCAGAATGGTACCACTGTGACATTATAGGCATTATGTCATGATGTCACATGACAAAATCTTAGCAGATTGTTGCAAAAACACGATCTTAGAAATTGAACCTTTTTGGACAGCATTTAACATAGAGCACATGCATTGCCAACTGCAGTAGGTTGTCATTTGGCAGCAAAGGGTAATCATCATATAATGTGAATGAATTAAGTTGGGCTATAAATATGCTTTGTAAGATTTTTGTTCTTAATTTACAAAAATTATGCCACATGTATTAGTATTCACCCAACTTTTTTTCTTCAATAGTACAGATGACAATACTTGTAAAAATGCAGATGATTAATGTATTTCATTTGGCCAGTTTTGGTGTAAAAGTGAAGAAAGATTTTCATTTTTGTATAATAGTGACTGATGGCTAATATCTGATGGCTAATATCTAATGTAAACATAGCAAAGTTTACTGCACTAAACTTCTATGATAAATATTGGTATACATGGAATGTTTTAACCAAATTCCTGATGAAATGCAAACACACCCACCCCTATAAGAAAAAAGAAAATGTTTTGCCAGATTGAAGAAATATTTGGATTAATGTAACTTAAGCGAAACATACAGGTTTTGATAAAGATTATAAAATGGAAATGAGAACATGAACATCTCTCATGCACATATATGTCTTTACTAATTTGCATCAAAATAACATTCAAGATTAATACACATTTAGGAAACAAAACTGTTTGATGAAGAATTCATATAGTGCATTCATTTTGACAAATATTAAAATCTGTGGTAGGGACTGTTTTAGTCAAATTTGAACTTAGTTCTTTTATCAAACTTGGCAGAAATATTTGTTATGATGTGTTAAGTTAGAATTGGTTTTTAGATGGCTTCCCTAGCAATGGTGTGACATTGATAGCAATGTTACGGAAAACTAATTTCCAATTTTTCTACAGAATGTGTCATCCAGTTTTAAGCAAACTTGGAAGTATCATTTGTTATGATCAGATGGTAATATTTATGTGTCTGGTTTTTCATTGGACATGCTTTACTAGAATTTATTTTGGGTACAAGCACTAGTAATGGTGTGACTTCTAGAAATCTTGTTTAAATAAAACTTGTTTTTCTGCAGAATATCTGAGCCAATTTTATTAAAATTGATAGGAATGTTCCATATCATATGTTGTGCCAGTTTTATTCATAATGGTTCACATAGTAATGGTATGGTTTCCATGACAACCAAGTGAGAAACATAAGCTAATAATCATCTCTCATCAACTTTTGCTATTGTTATGAAGATAATGAAAAAAATTAATGTCATTCTCTTAAAAAATACCTGGCCTGTTGAACCAAATTTGATAGGGTACTGGCATGAACACCTATTGCATTCATATGAAAGATGCAAATAAAACTAGTTCTTTTGAAATTACAGAAAGTAAAACAATTAAACAGGCTGTCAAATACCACCAGTTTCAACCAGTAAATGAAAATTATTTTTATATGGGTGTCTTTCAGCCCATGTGACCTGCCTTATCACTAATATATTTTCATTTTTAGACCAGTATATACAGTCGACTCCACTTAACTGCACATCGGTTAACTGCACACGCTGGATAACTGCACGTAGTCACGCCAGTCACGTTTTTTTCCCACTGCTTTTCAATGGGAACAAACTTTGGATAACTGCACTTCGCTTAAATGCACACTCCGGATAATAGCACGATAAATTTTCTGCCTGTGGCACATTATTCAATACAATTTTACTCCAGTTAACTGCACAATGTATAGTTATGATCAGTTATTGCCAGTCTAATGATGTAGCACTTCAAAAAAGCTGACAATTAAGCCGGTATATGCGACTTTGTAAATGATTGACATGTAAAGGACACCATAGGTGGTATATACATGTATATCCGCGCCCACTAGGGAGAAGCAGCATGGGAAACATTGCTCTAAACCGTTCGCGTTTGCATGATTTCAAACCAACAAATGCATGGATGGTTGGAAATTTGAAAAATGCCCAACGGAATTCAGTTTAAACAACAACACGGCAAAAAACATTATGCAGGCGACTTTGGAGCTGAACGCTTTTTCTTCAGGAGATGACCCATCAGTGTCTGACAGCAGTTTTCAAATAACAAGCGATCTATAGAATTTCTTGAATTTCACTATAATGCATTGATCCATTGGTTGAATCTGTGAAGTTGTGTTCGGAGGAAGGAAAACAAGCCTAACATTTAAGTAAAAGTTGAAAGAGTGGATTCTAATAATTGTTTAAATTTATTCTTCACATATATTTGTGCCATGCTGATTTAAAGCTGTACTGTACCACACTTCGGTAAACTGCACACTCCGGATAACTGCACAGTCTGGTGACAGACCCAAGGTTGTGCAGTTAACCAGAGTCGACTGTATGTCAGATATTAGGCCTATTTGCAGCTCTTGTTTTTTTCTTCCTTCCTTTCTTTGTTTTCAACATGTTACACAATCATACAATTTATAGGTCTTGGCACACTGCATCTGGTTGACAGGATAATATTGTAACCTCTTGCCTTAGTTATTTCATATAGAAATGTTCCATATTTTTACAGTTTAAAATAGGTTTGGAGAAAGAAGTATAATGTTACAAATAAACATTTTTTTCATAAGGCACTAAGGAGGTGGTGGTTGAAATTTATGCAGTATTTGGAAATTTTAGGGACTTATTTACTTTCATACTATGTTTTTATATTGCAAGCAGTCATTGTTTTCAATTTAAAGTGGTTTCTGCACCTAAGATGTTTCTTCAGTATAAAGTATCTTCACCAATGTTTTGTCTTTTACTATGGCATATTTGATAATTTGTATGCTGGAATTAAAAACATGTTCATTTTCCCCACTTTACAGAGAGTACTCTCAGAGTCACAGAAGGACAGTCTGACAAAGGATTTTCAGAGTCTCAACTTGACCAAATATGTCGGGGAAGTGGTAAGTTTGACAACCATACATATTTTGAGAGAGTATTTTCAATCAGTTAGTTTGTCAATCTTTCCCATTCTTGAAAACATTATAGCAACTTTGAAAATCTCTAAAATAAAAATTCATTCTCATTTCAGATGTACCGCATTAAAGAAGACTTATTTTAGAAATCCATCCTTATATTATCTGTAGTAGCAATATAAATTTTTTTTTTAATATAATTATTTTAGCTTTCCTGGCTGTTAAGGCAGATGAGTTTATGATATAGTTCTTTCTGGTCTATCTTGTATTGTTTGTTCATCATTTATTATGGATTCATAATTACTATTTGCAACTTTTACAAATAGAAATACTCAGCAGAATATAATTAAATTTCACAAAAGCATTTTGGCATGAAGTTCTTTCAGATCTGTTTTCATTGATGCCAGTCCAGCATCATCACTAAAAAAAGAAAGAGAAATATATTTAACCATATTTTCAGAACCACTCAACAAAATCTGACTAAAGTTTAAAGAAACAACAACTGCTCTAACAGATTTTTACCTAGTTTGTCAGAACGCATAATGGATTAAAGGGATTTAAAGTTTGTACCAATGATGCTTATCCACCATCAAATGTGATTGGCATTATATAAAATAAAATAACCTTTATACAGAATCATCTTAAAAAAAATAATATAATTGTTACAAAGACATTCATTTATTAGAAGCTTTCAGTTCATACAATTGATGCCAATCTGTCACAAGATATTGCCATTTTTACTAAAATTTGAAAAAGCTAGAAAAAATTTAATTAAAAAAAACCAAAACAAATTTTGGCCAGATTTGACAGAAACCACTGTGGCATGAAGTGCTTTGGAATTTATACAAGTGATGTCAATCCACCACTAAAAAGAGAAAAACAATTTATCTCACCAGAACCATTCAATAGAATTTTGCAACATTCACAGAAACATCCTAGTAAATTAAGGCAGTACAGTATTGGACAGATGATGCTGATATGCTATTAAATATGAAGATACAAAAAACTGAACAACCTTAAAAGAATTGTTGTCTTAGCAAGAAGACAATGCCATTAGGAAAAATAATTACAGAAAAAGATGATGTTGATATGCTATTAAAAATGAAGATGCAAAAAATTGAACAGCCTTAAAAGAAATTGTTTTCTTAGCAAGCATTCAACACTGTTATGAGAAATAATTACAGAAAGCATCATATTGACTCAGATTTTTGGGCAACTGTTCTTTCTTTTGCCTAAAGGCTGGTGAGCAATCTTGTGTTGGGATTCATGAGTCGGGAAAGGGATCCTAAATAGCTGCCAACCCTCGCAATTTTGGCGTGAATTTCATGGCTTTTTCAGTGATTCATGAATTCACGCCGCATGCAAAAAATTCTCAATTATTTAAAATATTTAATAAAATAACCAATTTCTCCATCAAATACGTTCCCCGATCACATTATCTTTAGGGATATAAGCCTGCTACCTCGCGAATCCAGCCCTACTGAAAGACAAACAAATCTTTTCTGTCTATCTCCTATAGACAAAGGGCAATAACTCTTGCCCCTTACCTCACCTTGCCACCGCCAGGTGTTGCTAGTTTTTAAGCTTTGCTTGTACTGATAACACGTACATTATAACCTCCGAACAATCCAAGCCATCTTTTTATTAAATTGGTCCATCCAAAGTTTCATTTGGATTTATTGTGTTGGACAATTATTTTTCTACAGAATGTATACATTAATTTTACAATTTGTTCAAAATTTGAGTGACTTTGTCACCTTTTATGGACTTCGTCTATTGGCGACCACGTTACAAGACACTAACGCTGTACTCGTGTTGTCATTTACGAGTTAACGCGACACTGAATAATTTCACTTACTCCGTTAGTAATGGTTGTGGTATTATCGAATTAATAACATGATGAATTGCTAATTTGTGCTTTGTTTTATCTTCTTTTGTTGTTTCAGTAGAAATGTCAACCAAATGCATGAAAGTCAAAAAGTTCAAAGCCAAAGAAGACCACCATGACACTTGTATTGTATGTACCAAGTGTGCATCATCTATACCATGCAGCGTGTGTAATACGTGGACAGAGCTAATGTGGGCTGATGTAGTCCAGAAGGCAGCAAAAGGGAGATATAGATGGAATAAGTTGACAGATAGCATTGCTGTCCTCAGTATACATCCGAAGTCAGCCTCCATTGCGAGTCTTGTGGGAGATGTTGGGGTCACACACCCCCACCCACCCCCAAATAAAGTTTGTCGTCTGCAAACATCAGCCACAGTAACGTCAGCGGCAATGGAGGAAACATGGTACAATAGTCTGCCTTTGAACAGATGCGTCGTTCGGTCCAGGAAACGACAATGCAGCTATTGACATCAGGCCAGATACTACCTCTTTGGGGGAGTGTTCCCCCAATTTTAGGCTGCCTCTACCTGTGGGCGGCCACATACTGCAATTTCAGGACCACTGGACCACTTTATTTCCTCAGAATTATTGGGTGATCCAGGTCATTTCAGAGGGGCTTCGGATTTCATTTATCCAACCCCTTCCCCTGTCCTCCCTCTTCACGGACATACCATCAGATCAGGAGAAGGATGCCTTTCTATAACAGGAGATACGGTTGCTCATAGAAAAAAGGGCGGTGGAGACTATGAAGAAAAAAAACACAATCGCCAGGGTTTTATTCCAGGCTGTTTCTAATCCAGAAGGTGAACAGCAAGTTGAGGCCGATCATCGACCTGAGTCATCTCAACCAATAAATACATTTTACCACCAAAATTCAAGATGGAGACGGCTAGATCAATCTGTCATTCCATCTGACGGGACATGTATGCCATCAGTCTAGATATGGCCGACGCATATTTTCACGTCCCTATCCACCCCGCGTCACGGAAATTTCTCCGATTTGCTTACTGCGACTCAGTTTATCAGTTACAGGTCCTACCCTTTGGCCTCAATATCCACCCTTGGGCTTTTACAAAGGTTATCGATTGCGTCGTCACCCTGTTCCGCTCAACTTCATCTACAGGGACAGCAGTGTTCTTGGACAACATCCTCCAGAAACATATTGTAATTTCTACTCTGCTCAAAAGCAGAAACGATCCTCAATCACTTTTAGATCATCTTAGCTTTGTCGTGAACTGGGAAAAGTCCGATCTCCATCCCTCCCAGCGTTTTGTCCATCTGGGTATGGAGTTTCTC
Source organism: Unio pictorum (assembly GCA_030141615.1). Taxonomy (NCBI): domain Eukaryota; kingdom Metazoa; phylum Mollusca; class Bivalvia; order Unionida; family Unionidae; genus Unio; species Unio pictorum. The sequence continues at coordinate 14,597,679 of JARLTB010000088.1, read as the reverse complement.
ACCGATCTAAATCTGGTATGGCTTCTTCGCATTCAAGTACTCCAGATCATCAAACTCATCGAGTCCGTTTCCAACAGAACATGGGTTCCAGCGAAAGAGGTTTTGCAACTCCTTGGATTATTCAATGCGGCGACGGACTTGGTCCCGCTTGGCCTTTTTTTTTATGCACTCCTTACAAATGATGTTAATAGCACAATGGCGCCCTTTTTCAAGTCCCCTCAATCAAGCAATAATGATCATGCCCGAGATAAGATCATTCCTGCGTCAGTGGCACAACCCCAGTTGACTGTCCACGGGGATTCCTCTGGCGATGCCCCAAGTGGAGATAACGGTATGTACCGATGCCAGTACCTATGGTTGGGGTGCCCACTGGTTGCCGTCAGTTGCATGTGGGAGCCAGGGGAGAGGCCTCTCCACATCAACCTTTTAGAAATGAAGGCTGTCATCAATGCCTTTCATTTCTGGAAGGACCAACTCTTAGGCAAATGCTGTCCTCATTATGTCAGACAACTCTGGTGGTGTCTTACCTCCTCAAACAAGGGGGCACCAAATCACCAGACTTGTGCATTCTGATCTGGCAGTTTCTACATTGGTGCGAAAACCTCGACATAACGTACAAATCAGACACATTCCCGGCAGACTCAATGTCCTGGCCGACACTCTATCAAGGAAAGGTCAAGTCATTCACATGGAAAGGTCACTCCATCAATCTGTCTTTCTTCGGATTTGCACACTTTAGGGGTGTCCGATGATCGATCTTTTTGTGACAAGGTGGAATCGCAAGTTGCCCACCTTTGTTTCTCCGGTTCCAGGCCCAGAGGCTTGGGCCTTGGACGCTCTGTCAATCAGCTGGGATCGATTGTGGGCACACGCCTACCCTCCCACAGTCTTGGTACCGAAAATAATCCAGAGGTTAAGGGGTCAGAACTGTCAGATGATTCTGATTGCCCCTCTCAGATGGAACAAGTCCTGGGTCACCGATCTACTCGATCTAGCGATAGATCTACCCAAGAAGATTCCAGCCACCCAAATCTTCTCAAGCAACCACGGTTACAGGTGTTCCACCCCTGCCTGGACCGTCTTCTTCATGCTTGGCTCTTGTTCGGACAGCCTTGTGAGACAAACAATTTAAACCTTCGATTGTGGAGAGAATCTCAAGAGCAAGAAGGCCCTCCACTCTGAAGGCCTATGAGGGAAAATGGCGGGTTTTCAGGGACTGGTGCCATATCAATAACATCGTCCCTTTGAGTGTCTCAATCCCTCAACTGGCCAACTTTTTTTTCTCTGGCTTTTCGAGGAGAAACAGTTGGCCCCAATTGCTATCAAAGGCTACTGCTCTATGATATCAGACACATTCCGCCATCATGGTAGATGTGATATAGGGTGTGACAAAGATCTGTCAGATCTTTTAGCCAATTTTTATTTCAATTGACCAAAATCCCTCACCCTGTTTCCAAAATGGAATATTTGTCCTGGGTTGGCTCAATTCAGACAAATTTGAGCATTTAATCTACACTTCGTTAAGCTACTATCATACAAAACATGTTTCTTGATAGCCTTAGCTTCAGCATGCAGAGTGAGCAAGTTATATGCCCTTTCCAGTGACCTGAACTATCTTCAGTTCAGATCAGATGGTTCAATGGCCCTCTTGACGCAACCAGGCTTCGTAGCCATAAACTAGGTTACCATCCAATGGCAATCAAAGAATCTTCATTTGCTCGCTCTCTTCCATAGATAAGTCAAGAGCAGCAGCCATGCAAGATCCTGTTCATGCACTCAAGCACTATTTAAAATGCACAGAGGCGAGTTGGGACACACGCAAGTGCCTCTCTCTTCCAGTGAAAGCTGGGAAACGGGATATCACCCCTCAAGCCCTTGCTTCATGGCAGAAGTGGGTTATACACTCAGTGTACTCTGAGGTCTCACAAGATTAGAGTTGCCTCATGAAGATTACCGCTCATGAGATTAGAGCAATTTCAGCGAGCCTTGCATTTGAACGCAATGTTTCATTCTGAGATATAATAGAAGCTGTTGGCTGGCATGCAGAGTCTACCTTCTCTAGTTTTATCTCGAGAGATTTGAATTCACAGAGGCAAACCTTGAATCTGGTAAGTCCTGTGTCGGCAGTCAAGATGCCCACCAGACCCATTTAAAACGAGCAGCACAGCCTATCAGCTTCGCTGGCTTCACCAGTGAAAATTTTTTTAGAGTAGAAGATTTCAATAACTATCTTCTTAACTGTATATAGGGGTGTCATATCACGTGACCCTAGGCTGTGCTGCTGATGATATTAGGAGAATGGACTATCATTCACATGAGGAATCCAGCCATCATTCCCTAGAGGATACCCGGGGTAGAGGTAGGATGCTCAGCATTCCCTCCTCCTATTACCTATTCTCCTAACGTTAATGTTTTTGTTTTTTATGGTTTAACGCCATTTTTCAGCACAATATAGGCTATACATGGCGGCCAGTATCAATGGTGGAGGAAGAACTCGGACAACCCCCGGAAAGAACCACCGACCCACAAGAAGCTACTGGCAAGCTTTCTCATATAACTTGCTGAGCATCCTACCTCTACCCCGGGTATCCTCTAGGGAATGATGGCTGGATTCCTCATGTGAATGATAGTCCGTTCTCCTAATATCATCAGCAGCACAGCCTAGGGTCAAGTGATATGACACCCCTATAACGTTAATGTGAATGGGGAACGTATTTGAAGGAGAAAGCAAATTTTTAAGTAAATTATGTTTCTTCGAGAATACTTACCCAGTCACATTACTAAAAAAAAACTTTCAACCACCCCGCCATGCGAGCATCCTCGTGTAATATATATCGCTCAGCTTAAAAACTAGCGACACCTGGCGGTGGCATGGGGAGGTAAGGGGCAAGAGTTATTGCCCTTTATAGGAGATAGAAAGACGATTTTTCATCTTTTACTAGGGCTGGATTCGCGAGGTAGCAGGCTTATATCCCTAACGTTAATGTGATTGGGGAACGTATTTGAAGGAGAAACATAATTTACTTAAAAATCTGCTTTCTCATTAAGCGCTAGTTGTGATATCGGCAGTTGCCGAAACGGTCCGGTACTAATGGTTGCAATGTTAGTGAACTATAGCTGATTGGTAATGTTAGCCCAGTAGCAAGCATTTTAGCATATTTTAATATATAAGAATAGTTATACAAATGCTTTTAAGAGAAACTGAAGCTCAACCGGAATTTTGTTCCATGCATATGCTGCCAACGCTGATTTGAATTATCATTCAACAGCTTAAAAATGTCTTCACCACCAAAGAAAAATATTCTCTGAGTTTCCTCTGACCCTTGTTATCCCATGTTTACTTTGGAAATATGTTTATTGTCCATATCACGTGACTATATGACCTCATTGACATCATGTAGATTGCAAGATTTGTATAATCATGTGACTTTTGACTGAAAATAGCCAGATCCAGGTCAGATTTCAGCAACAACATATTTTTGTCTCTTTTGTCAGCAGATTTAAAGACATGATGATTGCTATGCTCATGATTTTTGAGAAAATAAATCATTCCTATCGATTTCATGCAGGTTTATCTCTATGAAAGGTTCAAGTTTGCTGGGCTGGCTAGTAAGAGGCTACCCCATACAGACACCAAATGGTATCAGTGAATTCCAACTTTTTGATTGAAACTGGACACTGACCCTACAACCCAAAATAAATATCCAAATATAAAAGATGGTTTGGCAAGGGTCAGAGAAAACTCAGAATAGTAAAATGAAATATATTGAACAAAAAGTGAAGTTAGTTTGGAATATATCAAACATTTGCCGTGCATTCATTTGTTCCGACAAATATTCATGGATTCTAGGATCACGTCACGAATTCGTGTCAAAATTCACTAATTTTTATCACCATTTTCACAAATTGTGAGCCTGGTGAGTTTGCAGCTATGGATCCTATTCTTTACAAAAAATATTATCTATGTTGAATCTTTAAATTATCCCTTTTTTGCAGCCGTGAAAGTCCACAAAATATTATATCCCATGAAAAATAAAATGTGTCAAACAGTAACCTGCAAGAATCGTAGTTCTAAGCTACCATAACTCACCAAAATTTAAAATGTCCTTTTGAATGAAATTACCGCATTTTTTATACGCATAAATAAAAACCTTTTGTGCTGTATCTTGATGAACCATCATTGTTTCTGATATTTTACAAGTCTCCTGTGATCCCATGAAAATTTGAAATTGTTATCACAAACTTCACATGTGTAATGTTTTTTATTATTTTTGAAGAAATATAGTGAGTTTTAAGTATTCAAGTAGAGGAATGCAGTTTCAGTCTTGAAATATTGACCAGATTCTTCAGCTTTACTTTTTATTGTTGTCACTCATCTGGAAACAAACGTTTATCTTGAAGGTATACATTTATATGCATTTAGTCTTCTGTTACTATATTTGGCTGTGCCTATTTAAGATCAATAATATTTTGCAGGCTGCCGCAATAACAGAGGCCAAAATGAAAATGTCAGACATCCCCTGTGCTCAGCATATCTGCAGTATCATGCATCAGCGATATGCAGATTTCTCACAGGCCCTGCTAGAAAACTGGCAGAAATATCTTCTCACCAAGAAGGATGAAAAGGTAATTTTTGTGCATGTGTTACCACAGTGTAACCTATACCATATAGTCAGAAACTATATTGTTATATCATATAAAAATTAGTCGTTCTGATTGATTTTTTTAACAGATCTTGTGACCAAAAAAATGTAATCCTAGAATCAGTGGCTTAATGCAGAATAAAGACACTGTTTACCTCAATTTGGCTTTAAGTGTAAGAAGCATTAGCATTGCCATCATTTTCTGCAAACAAGAGTAACATTTAAATAGCTCCTTCAGGAAATAACTGAGCATTCACATCAATGGAATTCTATGCGAATGATAGATAGCTGTGCTTATGCTTCTTACAGGTAAAGCCACTTTTGATGTAAGCTGTAGCTGTACATATATTACAGCTGTTGATATGTTTGGGCAAGTGTTTGAGTCAGAAATAAACTAAAATATTAATAAACAAAGATGCTGAAAGACCTACAGGTAGGTCATACTCATACAGTTGGAGAGGAGGAAAGTTGCAGGGAATGATCCAGTGTGAGAAGCATTTATTGTCCTTATTCTTTGCCTGCCTGTGTGAATTTTTAGTTGCTGTTTTTAATGTCCATTATAAAGTGGAGTGCATCATAGTACACTGTAACCTTGTACATTTGTTCGTCCAACTGTTCCCTATTTCATTTCTGTATAATAAGGCTTGCCTTCACCATCATGGGATTCAAGTCTTGGAGTTATTTTTACTTGCTTGAAGACATGCATGTAAAACAGTAGAAGGTTTTCAATGTCCCAACACTTGTAGACATAAAAATTTGAGATGTGTTTGGCAAGATCATCTGATAAACCACCAGCAGTGACCAGCTCTTCAGTCATAAAGTCAATATAGTGTAGTACACTGCAGTGATTATTTTTATATGATTATAATTCTATGCATATTCTTCCTCCACCAGCTATACTAGTTGCCATGTATAGCCTATCTTGTGCTGAAAAATGGCATTAAACCCTACAACAACAACTATGCACATTCCTTCTATTTTATAATGCAATCACCGATCATATATATTAAAGGAAATTGAGCTCTCAAATCTAACAGTTCTAGAAAGATGAAAATTTTGGTTAATATTCGACATAAAATAGACCCATGTACCAAATTTGTCGTAATAGTGTTTAAGATCACTTATATCCTTGTTTCTCCACCAATAATACTGTCCACCATGTATAGCCTATTGTGTGCTGAAAAATGGCATTAAATCCTACAACAACAACTAATTGAGAGTCTAGGTTGGCAGTTCTGCATCACAGTCAATGATAAAACCAAGCTGACATTATTAAGGATTCAGCTTTTCACCAATGTAAGATAATGTAGACATTCCATGCATATTTAAAAAAAACAGCTGGAAAAAACCCACAATTTTGAGACCCAAATTTTATTGTTAAAGAATTGATGGTTCCAGGACTGGAGTTTCTAGATTTTAGGATTATGTCATTAGTCAAGCTGTGGTGGCCCAGTGGTTAGCATACCAGACTCAATTGAATGGTTTGCCGATTTGAATTCCACCATCGGACCAGCTTGGGTCCACTACCATTTGTTTTCATTTGTAAGGAACTTTACTCCAATTGCCTTGGCACTAAATAACTTAATTGTATTGCTGTGCCATAAAACATCAAATATAGATCTAAAACAGACCTGTTCAGAGGTTACACAGACAGCTGACTCTTGACAGAAATTGGGTAGCTTAGGGATTTGAGGTAAAAAGGGACAAGCAGGTAAAAATGATGGGTCCACTAAGCTTCCTGCCCCAAAGAAGTCCAATTTTCACTCATTTTTTTTTCCTGGGCAGGTCTGACAGCCAATTCAAAACAACATACCTCAGCAAGTATTGATGCAATTTTGTAGAATCTGATGTGCATAGATTCTATCAAAAATAGCAAGAAAACTTTCTGTTCCACCCCCATCTTAGGTGAAAATGAAAACGCCAGTATGGGATCAATGAGGATGATTTGAGTTAATGTAGTCATTTTTCCTCATGAGTTATGAATTTCATTCTTTAAAATTTTTCTGAATTTCAGATCTCTAATCCCAGTAAGTACCGTGTAGATTTACGTTTCTTTGGGGAGTTAACAACCATGGGTGTGTTCACTCTGAAGGAAGGACTGCCTTTGCTGGCTAATCAGCTTTCCCTTCTCATCAACAGTGACAAGGATGAACACAACAACCTGTCGATCCTTATTACATTTTGTAAACATTGTGGAGATGACTATATTGGGTTGCTGCCCCGAAAATACAGGTAATATTCCCAGTTCTCATCCTCTGTATATTACTAGTTTTCAAGTGCAGCAAATCTTAATGCTCAGTTCTCATTGTTGCATAGGTTTAGTACATTTGAAGTGATCAGTGGCTACAGAGCTTTCTCCAGCCCATGACAGAAATATTGTGCCAAATCTTCAGCTTGTATCTTGAATCTAACTGTGTAATTGTTTTCTGTGCGTTTTGCCTGGCCAAGTCATTGTCTAACATACATCAATCACGCACTTAAATTTGGGGTTTTCAAGCCCACTATGACAGAAGATCCACATAGTGATTACTTTGTTACCTGTTTATTTAAATTTATATGTCCAACCAAAAGTTGGTCTCTTGTCTCAAAGGTTTTGTTCAACATTAAGTTCCTGAGGATTTGCTGATAATAATGCATCTTTGGAAATTTTTAATTTTGTGTTGGATACAGTAATTAAGCAGAAATTCCTTTTTTTATTTTTGTAACAATGACAAGTCTTTATTAGGAATGTGAATTACATCATAATGTACAGTATTCCATATACATTGTACTGGTAGAATATATACATGACAGAAAGTAGTAATAGTTTGCAATGTTTTCCTATGTGAATTTAAACAGCATTATACAAGTTTGTAGTGTTTAGTTTCTTCTTTTTTGTTCTGTAATTTCTAATGTATAGTATTCATTTACTGTGAATTTTTACAAAAAATAATAATTCACTGGATCCCAAACATCTAGTCACAGTTTGAAATATGTAGAGTATGTTATGGACTTTCAGCCTGACTCATTGGTCATGTTTGGTGAGTGGGGTAACAGATAATAAAGGCATTTTGGTTAAAAATGAGAATGGTACCAATCTGACATTCAATAAAGCCACCACAGCCACTATCTTGAAAATCTTGTAATTGCACTTTTTCCAGATCCCAGGTCATATTGACATTGTGCTTTCACAGAAAGACTTATAATATCTTGAACATTTTGTTTTTACTACTCCAAATTGTAAAGTCATATCATTGTTGATCATATCAGTATGGATTTCCACCAAAAAACTTCTTATGATGTCTTGTTGATCCTAATGAAAATGTTGACAATATAATTCTAATATGCCCATTAAAAAAGCAAAATTTGAAAATCCTGTTAATGCTTAAGAATGTTAGAGATTTCAGCACTCTGCAGTTTAAAAAAGAGATATCATCTTCAGTTCCTGCAAATTCTTTTTGAACAATAAAGTGTCAGTCACTTCAGAGGATTCTTGTTTTTTTATCGTCAAGAAGTTCCTAAGTCTGTAATAATATCTGTCAGATTTAGACAATCGGGAAATATTCCTCATTCATATCCATACACTCTTATCCTCCCTTTACAACATAATTTTATTTTTAAAATAATCTTTAATATTTAATAAACATTTTTCTGTTTGGTTATCAACTCCTAACAATTGAGGCATCATGCTTGTACTTAAGAATCAGCTTTGCCTTTTCTTATTCCTGCAGCCACACCCTCAACCTTGAGACAATATCAGGGTCACGGTCACAAGTCATAAACCTTTGAAAGAATTGTTGTCATACTTGGACTATAGATTGGAAACATAGCTATCTGTGTAATTCCTGTGTATTAACTTTTAATTTCTGTCCATTTATTTGATCCAGGATTTTGGCAGAGAAGTATGGCCTGACAATCCCAAGGAGTGATGTAAGTGTTTCTATCACAGATTATGCTATTTGAAAACTATGCAGGTATGAATGTTTTTAATTGTTTCAGAATGTACTTCATGTAACAAATTGTCTGCCCTGATAACACAAATTGTGTATTGTAACTTTTGCTCAGATCCTGCCTGTAATGGACTTCTGTTACAAATATTATACCAGCATGCAATTCATGTAATTAACTGACATAACTACTTTAAAATTTGTGTTTTTCTTCTTGGAAAAGTATTTCTTGACAGAGGACATTTAAATAAATGATAATAATTTCATGAAAATGGGATGGAAATTGTAAATTGTATAAATTACATGGTATTAGAGGCCAATCTAAATTCAGTTTTGGCGCCGAAAGTTGGCAAATGGCCTCTCAGCATAGTTTCGGTTTCGGCCAAAGCCAAAAAGTTAGCTTTTGTTTTGCTTTCGTTTTCTCCTGAAACCAGAAATTTAGTTTCAGTTGGCCTCAACATGCTATATAAAGCACAAGCAACTTAAGTCCCCATGGATTCCAGTTCTGTATGACCAACCCAAGCACATTGCACACAGATTAAATAGATCTACACACTTAGATGGGTTACTGGATTTGCAGCTGCCATATTTGGCAAAGATATTGATAAGACAAAATTGACAGGCATGAAAATGAGGTAACATGTATAATACTTGATACCCCATCCTCATAATACATGTACCTCAATTATAATTTTAGAATTTTAGTTACTGTAGTCAAAAGTTAATATGGTAGATTATTTACCAGGGGTACTTATGGTGTTCAAACATATCAGTTAGAACTAAATTACTTACATGTGGTTTAATTACTGTTTTCTGCATATGTTGAATGGTCAAAAATGAAAATTCTGTCAGAAAACATGAGGAAATATTTTATTCACTGGCTAAAAGCTTATAACCAAATCCAGAGATATAAGGCTATCCCATAAGTCACATAATCCCACTTAACATTTACCTTGATGAATCAAAACTGACATTACTCTGTCTTGTTTCATGAATTTAAACCCATGAGAAAATGCAAGCATATTTGACAACATGTCATGTTTAAAGAAAAGTTTGTATTTTAATCTCTTACCATCATAATTCACCCATGTAATCTGCATCAGTATAAAACAGATTGATCACAGAGTTTGTCAATGAATGAAATGGCACAAAAAAATAATGTGTTAAGATTAATCTTGATTGCAGTTTTCCAGATAGTTAAAGCAGTATTGTATTTTGTTGTGGGTGTGAGAGCAGAAGATTGGTCATAAATATTACTAAAGGTTTTAGGGGCCCTGAGTGGTCTAAAGTGCTTTCTGTTATGGATCAATTCCGTCTCACCTCTGTCTGCTTGGATTCAAGTCTAAGATTCGGCTAATGTAGTTATGTGAGAAAGCTTGCCAGTAGCTTCTCATAGGTCGATGGCTCTTTCCAGGGGGTTTTCCGGGTTCTTCCTCCACCAAAAATACTGGCCACCTTGTATAGCCTATCATGTGCTGAAAAATGGCGTCAAAATATAAAAAAAGAAACTAACTAGTTTTTACCTATTTCCTCTGCAGTTTTTCCCCCTCCCCCACAATGATTTTAAAATTAAATTACCTCATTAACATGAAAGTGCTCAGAACTAAGTAATTTCATTCATCAAGTTATGATTTCTTATTTGTCTGAAGGGGGTCCCAAACACTCTCATGCTTTTACTAACATGGCATCCATATTTGCAAAGGTGAAGCATTATTTTTTCAGAATACAGGAGTGATATAGTTAATTGTCTTTAATAAGTTCAGAATAATTTAGTAACTTTATGTTACTTTGGAAGCTACATCCATTTGAACCCATATACACAATAACTAAATCACTTGCTGCTTTTTATTTCATTTTTTTAAAGAAATATTTACACTGTTGTTATGTATATTTAAGTTACATTGTTTGTTGGGGTGGGGGATATTCTGTGATATGCTGTGGGTAATGTAAAATTGTATGTTATGGCTGCCATTCTCCAAATTCTGTGACCATTTTGTAAATCAACATTGTTTACCTTTCTCTGACATAAGTGTAAAATTAGGATTATTTTCTTAAGCAGAGTTAAGGACATTTAAATTTCTTCATATAGGTAGATCTTGTCTATGTGATGAGTGTCAGATATTTTTTATGGTTGGGTAACATGCCTTCTAATTATAACTACATTCTTCTGGAACAATGAACTTTTGTCTCTCTTCCTGCTTTTTTTTGTCTTAGTTTTTATATAAATCATGTTTACTGGAAAATTAGTCATTTGTTTGATAACACATGAACAGAATCAAGGTGTATTGTTGTTCTGCAGTATTTTGATTTGGGTGAAATTGTTTTAAAACTTTTTGTTCTTTATTCATTGGTCGTTAAGCACATGATGTGAAATAGATTCATCATGAAATTTGTGAATTTGCTGTGGTTAAAATTGTCCATTTTTATATTTTTAAGTGCAGCACTGCATCCCAGGTACCTCTGTTATCTATTATAAACTTTTTTTTTCAGTTTTTGCCAAATGAGAGGCAAAAAGGTTGTCGCAATCTTTTAGGAGAGTACTATGCATCATTGTGTAAACACCTGACAAAAGATTTCAAGGAATTGAAAGGAATGGAAAGACAAAATAGGAAAATTCTACAGGTAATTTCAGCATTTGTTTTCTTAACATGACTAAATTCCTTAATGTTGGATCAACTGCAAAGTCTCTTTTAAATATATGTATGTAGGAGTCTTTAGGAATATTTACAAAGGTATAATTAATTTTAAGTTATGGAATAAAACAGTTTTTCAAATATTCAGTCAATATGCTTCAAGTATGCTCATAAAAAGCATCAAGTACTCCTGGTCCCAGTTTCACTAATACAAGTCTCTAGATTTGAGACATTTGATTGGACCGTTTTAAGTCACACTTCAGTTTAAGTTATGCCTTGCTTAAGTACCAACATTTATATCATTGGTGACTGGTTGCATTATCCCAGACTTGAGTTTAGGTCTGATATACAGCTTATTGTATTGGACTATACATTGTTAATTTAAGGGACTTCATTTTAGAATTTATTACATGTATTTTAAAAAAAATTTTTTTACTAATAATGTTACAGATAAACATTTGTATTATTTAAATTATATTCTTAAAATAATAATAACAGAATGTGACTTTCACTCAAAAGTTTCTTTACTTTTTATTTTAATTTAAAGTCTTATTATTGATGTTGATCTAATAATTTTGTTTTTATTTATCATTATAGACAAAGGGGGAATTAAGTGCAGACAGAAAGGAGAAATACGAAGAAGCTTACAATGCATATCAGAAGCTATACAGTAATACCTCAGTTTTGTCTGTGAGTTTCCTTGCGAACATAATTTATTTGGTCAGTCTGACAATACATGACTGTATGTCTGTTTATAGGAATCTTGTTCTGTCATGTTGTAAGAGAAAAGCATGAAAAAAGGTGCTCACACAAAAACACATAAATTGACTGAAAATAGTTTACAGTCTTGATCATAAAAAGGTTTAAGTCTATTAGCTTAATATCCTAATGAAACATCCATCAACATCTTGGAAATATTGAAATTAGATAATTATTATAAAGACCATGATGATAATTTTAATGGTGACGGACCTTGGTTTGATTACTTTAAAATGTAACTGATTAAATTGTAATTAATTTTGAAAGTTTTGATTAGAACCACAGTTACTCGCTTATTGCACATAAATTAATTATATTACATTAATTTTTGTAATTACATTAATTTTGGAATGTAATTTTAATTAATTTGTTATTATCTTTGTTTTTAAAAATAAAGTCATATGAAATAAAGTCAAAATATTTATGTGTATTATGTATTTGGAGAGTTACAGGGCAATCTTTAATCTGTATAACTGAAAGTATTTTACATTTGAAAAAATATGCTTTGTAGATATCCTTAATATTTCAATACATATTGAACTGTTTTACTGCTTTTATTCATTCTTGGAGATTTTGCATTTATGAAATCATAGCAAGACTGCTATATAGATTCTATGTTATGTGCTTAGGCTCGAATAAACAGTAACATAGAAAGAGTGAAAATAACAAGCTTGTAAAAACTTAATAAACAATTTATTGAGTGCAAATATTTTCCAGAAAAGAAAAATAAACTTACGGTTTTAAGAATCAATTCCAAAATTAATCCAAAAATAATTCAAAATATAATCCACTAGTGAAATTGCAAAAAGTCCTGGTAATAAAATGTCCTAATAGATCCAAGTTCAAATCTTAGTGAAGCATCCAAGATGGAAGACGATATCACGTGATGATGTCAGTTCTCGTCTTATGAAATTCAATGAGCACAATTATTTTCCAGATAAATAACAAAATAAATCCTCTTGATCCAAACGAATTGAAATAATTTCTGATACAAGGTAATTTAAAATAACTCAAAACAATACAACTTAATATTCTAACAGCCCAACTTCTACTAAATAGTTCGCTCCAAAACATAATTTATATACCTGTTTTTACATAAACAAGAAAGGGGTCACATGATCTTCTCGAACCTGTTTGAACAAATTTACATTCAAAAAATCTCGTACACACCGTATGACCCAACTAAAAATAGAAAGATGTTGATAACAAAGCTCCATAATGTCCTTGGAATCAACCAATCATTTTAAAAGCTTGTTTACAACTCTGAATCCAGGTCAGAAATGAGGTCAACATCTGGTGTTTATTTGTAAAGCACAGGTCATCCCACTTAAAATGTCAAATTTGAATCTGACACACAAACAATTAAAATAAAAATAAATGACTTAAATCAAATATACATAACACCTGAATATCCTTTTAATTTCACTTTATCATCAAGTCAAAACTTAAACATACAAATTTCCATCCAGAGTACATGTAATATTGTATTATTAGTTTTAAATACTGTTTCAGGTTTATTTAATAATTATGAGAATGTATTGATTTCAACAGCCCATATTCTCTTGAGCATACACAGGAGAGGGCCTGATATTAAATTATTGTAATTGCAAGATGGTAAAAACACTTAAGCAGCTAACACTTCAACAGTTTTTCTTTACTTTCCAAAAGTTCACTATCAAATGTCAGTTGAAAATATTTCAAAACTACTTTGAAAAAAGCCCTTTGTGATCTATATGAAGTCAAATGCACAAGTACATTCATAGGATACTGTTCCTCTTAGTTTAATTATTGCCAATAAAACATTGCTGTAAATATTCTTAAGGAACACACTAAAGCATTAACACTGATGAGCTGGATCATTTTTCCAACCATATCAACAAGAAGAACAAATATGCCACCATGCATGACATGTGAGTGCATATATTTTTAGAAGAGGGATTTTCTTATTATAACGACTCACTTTCTTGTTTCATTGCAAAAATGTATTGATAGGCATGCAAATTTATGGTTTTGTTACTTGCATATGCACTTGAACTAACATTAAATAGTATTTGCATCACTGCTGTTTTTGTATTTTCAAAAAAATGAATGATGTAAGATAACAACCTTGACCATACAGCACTTCTGGAATTACACAACACAACATTGTCCCATATGTTTCTGACCTACATAATAACATTTTTAGGCTTAATTGTCTATTCCATAATATTTAGACATTGCTTTTTATGAATTGTATATTTTGCTTAATCTGTTTGTCCAGTAATTGTGGAAGACAGACAGACAAGCGAAATGGTATTTGATAGACACAGTGATGTTTGCCATTACAGGTTCACCATGGTTTCAAATGGGTAATAAAGAAAATAATGCAAACACAGCAGTGTAATATTTTTGTTTCAGTTAGAAAGTGATTTTTACCAGTTCTTAAGGGTGTAACAATATACCGATTTACCGGTAAATTGTGATACAAAATGCCCGATATGGTATATCGTGATACGAGTATAGTAATACCGGTATACGGTTTTTTTATTCTTCACCAACATTAGCCTGTCCAGAACTATCTTTGAGCACACCAATGTCTTGTATTAGGCACAACGTAAAAAAAATGGCGGCTTCTGTGTATGAGCTAGTTAAAAACACAAGAGCAAAGAGTTCTGCTTGGAATAGTTTTTCACTAAAAGGGAGTCAGGTACTAATACAATTGACAAAACTGTCGCTTTGTGTAATATGTGCAAAACTGAAATCAAGCACGCAGGCGGTACAACAAACCTCTTGACTCATTTACGGCATCACCATCCATCAGTACTTTCCATAAGTACTGTGCAACAGAGTGACACAACCTCTAATGCAACAGCCAAAGGTTCCATTAAAAGTGTATGTATTGTTTCAGATCGACAACCAAAGATTGCAGATATGCTAGGTGCACAGACTAAATACAAATCTTCATCACCAAGGTCCACAGCTATCACTCGTGCCATTGCTTGTTTCATCATTCACGATTGCGGCTCTACAGTGTTGTATCAAACAAATGATTTTTAAACATGGCATTGATGCTTGACGTACGATATGTTGCGCTTAGCATCTAAAGTCGCATTAACAACTGACAGTTGGACTTCGAGAGCAACGGAATCATATGTTACCATAACTGCATGTTTTATTGCTCTTGATTGGGAAATTCAGATTTATGTGCTACAAACACGGGCTCTACCTGAGAGTCAGGCAGGTGCAAATATTGCTGTAGTTCTGTTGTCAGCTGTTAATGAATGGGGAATTCCATCCAATCCTCCACTAGTAACTGACAATGCTTCAAACATGGCTGTCGCAGCATCAGAAGCAGGATGTAACCCACATACTGGTTGCTATGCATACACTTTAAATTTAGCTGCCCAGAAAGGCCTGAAAATCAATGATGTTAACAGACTTCTTGGCAGGATCAGAAGAATTGTCAACTTTTTTCACCGCAGTGCAGTTGCTGCAGGAATACTCAGAGACAAAATTGAGCTCCTAAACTTACCAAAACACAAACTAATTCAAGATGTTTGTACCTGATGGAACTCAGCAGCTGACATGATTGAAAGGTTTCTGGAACTACAACCAGCTGAATATGCTACCGTAACCAGCAAAGAGGTGCGCATTGTGAACAAAGATGTAAGTACCTTGTCGGAAACTGATATTAGCAATGCTGAAGAAGTATTGGCATGTTTGAAACCACTACGGACAGTCACAACAGTGTTTTTGCACAGAAGAAACACCCACCGTATCCATCATTCTTCCACTACAGAATCAACTGTCGACTACACTTATGGCACCTCCGATCATAATTCAACAATGGTAAAATACATGAAAGCAACTATTGTGAATGATCTTTCGACCAGCTATGAAGGAAACAAAGATTTCCTCCAAATAGCAACTGCTCTAGACCCCAGGTTCAAAAACCGCCCTTTTCTGGCTAACAACTGCCAATTTGAAGTCTTCAACTGCTTGACTCTGGCTGCATCCACTTCTTACAAACAGAATCAGACAAAGAAAGATAAACAGGTATGCCAACAGGATTCAGCTACTGATGTTCCACCTCTTCTTGCATTACCAGCCTTATCAACTGAGGATATCAGCACTTCATCTCACCAAATGAAAAGAATAAAGACAGATGAAGACGCTTCTGATTATTCCACATTAGCTAAAGTTGATCTGTTTCTGTCTTATCTACATCTGCTGATGCTTGCATTGCTTTAATAGATGCAGGTTCTTTTTCTCCAAAGATAACTAACGCTGGTCTTGCTTCCATTTTTGGAGATGTGTATGTTGTGAAAGTGGAGAAAAATACTAGGACTGTTCTTAAAAAAGTAACTGAAGAAATTGAGAGCTACAAGGATCAGGAGTCCATTTCTCTTGCCCAGAACCCATTACAATGGTGGCGAGATCAACATCAGTTTTCTGTGTTATCCAGTTATGCAAGAGAGTTGCTCTGCATACCAGCAACATCTGTCCCTTCTGAAAGAGTTTTCAGCAGTGCTGGTGATATTGTTTCAAGCCAAAGGGGAGCAATCAGTGCAGAGAATGTTGACATGCTACTATTTCTGAAGAAGAACATGACTATACCTTAATGTCTCCTTTCTAAACACAATGAACTCTGGACTTTGATGGATTCACTTAAGACGGCTAGGACATATAAACAAGTTTCTCTAGAAAAATGTTAATTTGCTAATCTTTTGTTTCAAACACAGCTAAAAAGGCTGTCATCTTCCAATTTTGTCCAGTTGTAAAAGACTTTGTTTTATCTAGTTACATTAAATATTTTGTGTTCTTTCTTTTATTGGAGAATTTTAGAGTTTGACAGTGTTGCCAAGTTACAGATGAAAACAAGGGGTTTACATCAGCAGTGAAATTATATTAATAGTTTAATTTTGATAGTCACAAAAATAATGTTTCTTGTCAGCCAAATTAGCTTCTTCTGTGATTTTATTTCTGCTGCCTGTTAAGTAATTAGTCTCTCACGTTCAAACCAAGAAGGTTTGGAATCACTGATATTATTAATTTATTATATTATTCATTTTTTTAAATCAAAGTAGGATATTTATGAATGTGATAATTTGTGATTATGTGTAGTTTTTCTTGTGTTTATCCCTTGTCATGATTGTACTGCAAGAAATGAATCTTTAGATCATTTGATTTGAAGATTTTCTAATCAGGCAAAATAATTATAGAAGTTTTCACATGTTGATATATGTATTGTTTTCTAAACAACTGTTATTATTACAGTTACTTAGTGTTTTGGTGGAATTAAAAGCAAGATGGTTTCATTTTCTTCTTCATATTTTATTAAATGCAAGGACATTGCACATTATTTCAGTACAAAATATGCAAAATCAACATTCAAGCCATAAATGCTATCAATGACCAATATTTATCGATACGTATTGCAATACAGACATGCCATATTGCAATATATTGCAATACATTTTTACTAGCAATACTCACCTCTACCAGTTCTATTCCTAAAACACAAACTAATACTTTCATATTGAAGTTTAGGTTTCAAACAAAGTTGGTATGATTTTATTATCAAATGGTAACCTGCAGAAATTAGGCAGTTATAACTTGCTCATAAAGGGTTAATGGTATGTCAGCTATTAAGACACGCCTGTAAATGTGGAAGTTTGTCAGCACAGTTGAAATCAACACTGCATGCAGTACCTTTCACCTTATGCTACAACACAACATTGTCAGAACTACATGGCTTGTATGTGGGAGCATTTCAAAAGTCATAAACAACTGTCACAAATTGTGTGTCTAAAAAAATCACAGTGTGAAGTTGTTATCCCTTTTCTAACAGAAGAAGGCTAAGTGTACATGTTTGTCTCCCACTTTACCTGGTAGTTTGACCCCTGATGGAAATCAAGCCCTCTGCTCCAATAGTAAGTAAAGTAAGTACAGTACTTGGTGCCAATCCCTGTATCAAAAAAAAATTACTATCTGACTGCCACCTATGTGGACAGATAACTTAGAGTTTTGTAGTTCAGAGGTTTTGCAATGTGGAGGGTCTGGATTTGTGAGGTAGTAGAAGTTCTTTAGAGGTATTGTGTTAGGGTAAGTATTACTGAAGAAACATTGTATTAGAAAAATTTGGTTTTATTATGGTATATAGTTAGTCCTAAATGATGATGATGCCCTGCAGATATCCAGTGGATCTGCCCTAATTAACATACTGAAAATTTTGTCACTAATTTGTCCATTCACTGTTCACTCTTTTGCTTTTTCATTTTTAATAGGATCTTTTAGATGAGGACATGCCAGAGCTTCCTGAAGAGGGTAAGTTCAAGCTTGAAAATATTATCTATATATTAATTTACTTATTTATCTCTTGTTCTTATGTTTTTTTTATCACAAGTCCTAATTAGCATTTGGTCTTGTACAGTCAAATCTGGTTAATCCAGTTCCAATAACAATAATAATAGTGAGAACTTTGTATAGTGCCTAATCTTTAGAAGCTGTAAGTGCTTTACAACATTAGACAACACCTACAACAATAAAAAACATATATAATGATATGATTACAAAAAGCAAACACCATGAAATTAGAAAACATAAAACATGATGAAATATGTATGGTTGAAAACATTATTAGGTCTTTAAGTTTGCTCTTGCAGTTGAAATATGTAAGAGCACTCTTGAATAAGCACAATGTTTTTGTGTCTAAGTTCAGTGGGCAATTCATTCCATGTTGCTGGACCCTGGTATGCAAAAGAACATTGTCCTAATTACTTCATTTTCATAGTGCTAATAATGAGTATACAATTGTTGGAAGAGGAGCATAAGTATCTTGCTGGTGTATTCACATGGTTGAAGGTTGGATAGGTATGTTGGACTGGAGCCTGTCAGTGAAACAGCACTGAGAACATATTTTGTGTTTGATTCTGGATCAAATTAATAGCCAGTGTAGGGTACAGAGTATGGGGAGGTCTGCTCTGATGGTGGTACTCAAAGGATGATATGAGCAGCTGTGTCTTGAACTTTTTGAAGTTTCAGGAGTATATATTGAAAACCAGACAGAATTGAGTTACAATAGTCCAGTCTTGACTATAGACATAATTAATGCAAGGCAAAACCTTATTGTTGAATGACATGTTTAATTTTGCATTAGTTTGAATAAATTGATCTGATACATCCTTTAAAGCTCAAATTGGATTAAAAAGACTGGACTTTGTGATAGTACAAGTCGTACAGGTTATGTATGCATTCACTACTATTTCTGTAAAATGTATCATTTTTAGAATCTGATTACACATATGTATAAATGGTGATATTTAACTTTTTTGGATCCCCTCTACATCCATATTTCTTTGGAAAGTCGTTATTTACACACCCTAATAAACACAAATGGCAAAACTCAATGTTAAAGTACATAGACATTTTCTTGGATGAGGTCAGTGTAAAGGTGTGATCCAGTAGAACCTGGGTTTTTAAATGTCACATACTGTGATGTCACAGTGAAAGCTATGCATGTTAAAAATAAAAATTTACTATTCTACATTGTGACAATTAGACCCAACATGCTCTTTTCTGCACCCTGTTTAGTACCTGGCCATCATTATAATAGTCCACTGCAATCAAAAATTTCATCTGTAAGTTTCTTGATAACAGTTATGGTGCAAAGCATTTAATAATCAGGATTGAATAGACTTTGTGCGTGTGTGTGTGATTATGATTTTTAACATAGCTTTAATAATTTTTCAGTTATATCACTATCATGTCTGCAGTGTATAGTGATGTCTAGCACTGGGGCATCATACCGCAGACATGTAGCATGATGTCCCACCCAGTCACATTATCCTGACACCAGGCCGACCAGTCCTAACACTAACCTCTTGATGCTGAGTGCCTAGCAAGGCAAAAGTTTGGTATGACTCAGCCAGGGTTCGAACACACAACCTCCCACGAACACTCTAACCACTAAGCCACCAAAGTGGTCCGAATAGGCTTTGTTTGAACTATATTAGTAATAAATAAACAACATTTATTATTTAATTTAAGATGAGTATATGTGCCTGCATGACCATATTCACATATACATAGTTACTAGGGCAGTGGTATAATGTATGGATTATGTGCAGTTTACTATGATGGGAACAGTTTGTATGTGAATTGAATGCAAACTGTATATGAGTATTAATTTTTCGTTTTCAGAGAATTCCCAAATTACATTAGAATGCTAAGTATCTGGATGCCAAAATCCACATATGTGCTCATAAAGACTATTAATATGTCCATTGAAAATTGTATCACCATTTATTAACCAGACTAGTTATGTGGGTAAAATAATTGTCTTCCAAGATAACTGGTATTTTCTTGTATTTTCAAATTGCCTACAACAAGTTTTCTAAGAATAAAAAAAATCACGATTAGTGTCACATGCAGTTAAGATCATTGATATCACGCCTCAAGCCCTATCTTCGTGGGTGAAGTGGGTTATATGCTTAACATTCTTTGTGGTCTCCTAAGATCAGAATCGCTTCATGAAGATTCGTCTTACCAAATTTACATGATCTGCTTACCTCACATTTTGAACATAATGTTTTGATCTGTGACATAAAAGAAGCTGTTGGCTGCAATGTAGAGTAAATCTTCTCCAGTTTTTATCACAGTTATAAAGCTTTGCAGAGACAAACCCGCAATTTGGTGGGTCCAGTGGCAGTGACCCAAATGACCACCAGACCCAATTAAAAGTAAAATGTTGTCGGTAAGAAGATTTCAGTCATAGTAACCAAATATAGAGGTCCTAGACTGTGTTGCTTATCGGATTAGAGTAGGTTATCAGTCACATGGGTAATCTCACTGTTATTCCCTAATGTGTACATGTCAGATATTCAGCATTCTCGCTACATATTACCTAATTTCATAACATTAATGTGATTGATGAACATATTTCAGAGCAAAAACTAAAATGTGCTTCCTTTAAAAACCCTTCTAACCATCCTACCATGCAAGTATTCTCATTGGTATTTTACACAGCTTAAAAAAAAACTAGAGACACCTTGTAATTGGCAAGAATGATTGTCTTTTGTCTGCATGAGTTAGAAAAGGTGAATTTGTTTCAAGAGATAGCAGTCTTATATCCCTGACAAAAATTTGATTGGGTACATTTTCTCATAAAAATGTAATCTCCATTAAAAGTTTCTTTCTGAAAATTGTTTTAAGAAGTAAATGTACAATATGGATTTATGATCAACTTGATTGATTTTGCCATATTTTAATTTTAAAACTTTTAAAAAGATTTGTATTGATTTTTTTAAAATTAGTTATTATTGATACTCTTTGCCCAAACACTTTTTTGGTGTTGCCAGAGAAAATGTAACAAATTACTGTTTGATTCCACAGTTTGATAACATGAAAGGTCCCTGATGCAATTAATATTAAGTTCAAGAGTAACACTGTACATTTGTCATGTGGAAGACTCTTATATGATTCAGATATAACAACTTTAATAATGGAAATAAGAGAATTTTGCATTATATGTAATCACACATGCACATTAATTTTGACATGATTATTTTTATTCCAGATATGAAGCAGGATGAGGGTGGTATGCTTGATATATTCAACCCATTGTTAAATGTGGAGGTAACTACTTTCAATGCCAAGATTTATATAACAACGCTATATTTGAACATACATACGATTTAATATTGTGACAATTTAGTTCTGCTTAAAACAAATAAAATATATTTTTAAATTTACATGTTTATTATAAAATGTTCAGTTGTAAAATATTGAGAGAATAAGTAAGCACTGGCACCCATGTAACCAGTCATGAATTTAAATAGATTCCCAGAATTTTGAGGTAATTTTAAAGAAATAAGTCTTAAAACGTTTGTTTACAATTAAAATATCAGACTATTTTAGCTGCAGTTTGTTGTATTGTGCTTATTTTATTTACACATTAAATTTTCAGATCATCTGTTCATAGATCAGAAGAGCTTATGTGATGTCTTTTATCCATCATCTATTGTCTTTTAGCATGAGTTTGTTATCACCATTTCTAAAATGCTGGGTGATTTGCAACAAAACATTGCAAACATATTCATCCCAAGGTCTAGTTGGTCCTGAATCAGAATTCCACTACAGCTGCCATTTCATAAGTTTGTAACTTTTGTTATTTTTATTTCTCATAAACAGCATATCATTTTTATTTAATTACTTTTTTAAATGTCTAGTTGGGGCATAAGAAAAATGATGCTGGTCTGATTGATAATCATTGTGGTCTGATTGATATTCATTGTTATGGTGGCAATCATGAAAATTTAAATTACAAACTTCTTATGATGTCCAGTTGCTTATCAATGAAAATAATGATAGCATCACCTTCAATGTGGCCACCATGGTGGTCATCATGTAAATATGTCTACACGTCATGAATGGATAGCCATATTGAGATGAAATCTTCAAAACAAGAGTTTTTATCATGTCTAGTTATAATTGAACATGGTGCCATTTGGAAATGCTGATCTGTGTGCTATATTGGCAATGGTGACCATCCAGAAAATTCTTATCATTACTACATTTGAGTGAATGGTTATATTGACAAGGGGTTTTCATTCAAAGACTTTTTATGATGTGTATTTGGTTTTAAGTAAACATCATTCTAAATGGAAACGATGTGCAATAAGACCTCCAAATAGTTTTAAAAATCTCATTATAGCTACTGCCCAAAATGGATGACTTTACCAGTATATTAAATAATGTTGAAGTAATCGCCAAAATGGTTGCATTTATGGTGATCCTTAAAATCTTTATAATACAGTTTCTTCCATGTTAATGGTATTGTTGGGGTTTTCACATAAAAGCAAATATTGCAGTAGATAGCTGGTTTGAAATGAAAACAGTATTCACCTGACCCTCACTATTACACTATTTTGACCATCTTGTGAAATCTAGTTACCACAAGTCATCTTGCATGAATGAAGACGTTGACATGGGGTTTTAGTCAGTAAAGCACTTCTTGCAATATTTTAATGTTTCTGAATGAAAATGATGAAGTTTTAACTGCCATTATGTCTTCTTTTTTTTTGAAAATTTTGAAAACTAGACCTAATTGACATTGGAGTCAAGTTAGAGGCCATTGCTTGCATTTTTGTACTTCACTGATTTGATGAACACAGTGACTTGTACTTGTGAATTTTGACCCGACTTTGTATTTTGTTGTGTGACAGAAACCAACATGATAGTCAGCAATCTGATCTTGTTTTCAAGGTCAACAGGCATGATGGGGGCAAGTTGAGGCTGTACTGAGTTGTGAGCATGAGGACACAAATATGAAGGGAGTTTGTGATCAGATCTAGTCTGTTGAGATGTTTAGTGTACACCTGGAATGATAACACTGAAAAATAGACTTTTAAATTCTTCAAAAAGTATGTATAAATTTAACCATTCTTGGCACAAGAGTATATCTTGACAGCCTGAGATAAATAGAATTATTTTGTATCTCACACATATAAGAAAAAAAAATTGTTACCATGTTATTGATGTACTGGAGTTTGTCAGGAGTATCAGAGATAGTTTCAGTATTTGGCATTTAAAAAACAACTGATCCTTTTTTATATTTTTGCAAATGCTTGCCTGTAATCAGGGCATCAGTCCTTTAAAGGGGCTCTAGTTCATTACATTTTCTGTCTGGCTGATTTTATGTACTTCTTCTAGTTTCAGTATGAAGGTGACAGTGCTCTGTTTGAGGATGAAGATGCTAGATCATTTTACGAGACATTGCCTGATCTGAAAGCATTTATTCCTGGGGTAAGATTCAAGTTTCTACTTAATCTAAATCTTGGAATATAATCATCAGGAAAGAATAAGAGTTATGATAATGACCAACATTTATATGTAATTGTGTATATAGCTTCAAAATGAGAGCATAAAGACCTGTGATTAACCATTCCATACATCATCTCTTATTGCCATTATTGCAAAGACTGTTACCTATTTGATGATTACTGTCTCTTCGGCTAAATTTTCATTGTATAATTCCATCATTATTAATTTCAAAAGGGACACTTATAAAATTTAGTTTTAACATGTAAGTTAATCCATTAGTTGACAGTTTTAAACCCATCACATTTTTGTTTCCAATTCTTGATTTATTTATGGCTTGTGCTTGTAATTAAACCTTTTTCCGGTGAGTCAGAAGAATAGGCATGTTAAACTATTAAAGTTGTAGGGAGTTTTTATTTTCTCAACTAATAGCTTTTGAGTTTTTAAGGCCCTACATTGATATTGATGAGCCTGATGGTATTACA
Organism: Unio pictorum; assembly: GCA_030141615.1. Classification (NCBI taxonomy): domain Eukaryota; kingdom Metazoa; phylum Mollusca; class Bivalvia; order Unionida; family Unionidae; genus Unio; species Unio pictorum. The sequence continues at coordinate 14,573,434 of JARLTB010000088.1, read as the reverse complement.
TTTTGTCTTTTTTGTCTATCTTTCTGTCTGTTCTTCCATATAGCCATCTGTTAGTCTCTATCTGTCCACATTTCATCTAATTATCATAGCCCAGAAACATTTTGATATGATTTAATGTTGTGTGTTAAATTAACTGCCTTATAAATGAATATGCACTATTGAAAGGTTTCATCTTTGCAACTCAGTTTTGACAACTTTGCAGCCTGCTTGTTTTGCTGACTTTTAGACCTATACATGAGCAGTTTCATATATCCAGCATATTTCAGAAACCATTAAAATATCCTTATGCAATTTGGCAAACACTCTCAAAAATATGTGGCTTTGGATCTTTTTTCTTTATTATTTTTGGTCGTCAACTTCACTCTGGCAGTGTCTTATAACTAGCATAGATCAAGAACAACTCGGCACATCCTGATACAATTGAGTATGATCCTGTACCATAGATATAGATATGCCTTGTTGAGGTGTCATCTTTTGTTTTTCAGTTTTTATAAAGTTTTGGGCTTTTATGGTAAATTTATCTTCACCAATGGAATTTGCTTGTAACTAGCTTAGTTCAGGAACCATTCATCAAATCTTGATATATTGATGCTATTTGTATCGACCTTTTCTGTTAACTGTAGATGGGTTGTTAGTGGATTATCTTGTAACCTATTTTTGATAGACTTTGTCAGCTTGTGTTAGATTTGCCCTTTGCAACTTGGAATATTTGAACATATGCTGATGCCATATAGCATTCCAGTTGACCTGGAGATACAAATTAAGGCATTGACCCCACTACTTAATTTTAGTCGTGCCCAGGTTAGTAGAAAGTAAAATATAGTAGTCACTTTTCTGCCAGTGATGGCAGCATGAATAGTTTGCCAAAGTATGGGTTAAAGTTTTCATTTGGTTATGTTTCCTGGACCCCTTTGATAGATTTTTCATCTTTTTTGGCATGAATTATTGGGAAACTAAACAATTTAAAAACCTGCATACCCATGTTTTTCATCCTGAAATTGAGATCACAGAAAATTTACATCAAGGTTTGATCACAGCTTTTTCATTTGCTATATTTCCTTACCCTCTTGAATTTTATTCATAGCTTATACAAGTTGTTATGAAGATAAGATAATTAATTTGGCAACATGCTTGTGCAACCTTTTATAATCAAAGCTACAACAATAATTTGACTGTTAGCATGACAATCAGCCCCAGGCCTTGTTTAATATTTGCTTCCATGCTAAGCCTTTTGTGTCTGTATCTTGTTGTATAATGGAATTGTATTATACTTATGTTGTAGATCCTGTACAAAGAAAGTGAGCAGAGTAATAGTAAACAGGAAAATCAGGATGGGGAGAAAGAACTTGCAGAAGGTATGTTATCAGCTGTTTTACAGACCTTAAGTTTCAAGAACAGTCTCGCCTGTAAATATCGGCCATTACTATTTGAGGGTTGGATAGATCAAGTGAGGATGCAGGCAGCACAGGAACTGCCCCTCCAATTGGGCATGCCTAATACTCATACATTCAGGCCAAATTAGTATGAGCCTCAGGAGAGAGAGATGATCATTGGCAAACAGATGTGGCACAAAAATCAAGTTTTTACCTCCATTAAAATTTGGAGATGACAGGTTCCTCAGTTGAGAAGCCAGTCTAATAAAGGTGACAAGAAACAAGGTTTTTCTTAATGCAAGTCTAGTAACAACTGCTTTTGACTCATAAACACTTCAGTTTTGGAGAAAGCTGAGCTTGTCTAGATCTGGTCTTTACTTGACAGGTAGCCAGTGGAAATTGTTAAAAAGACCACTCTTATGCATTTTATTCCACACTCTTTCTAGTGTATGGGGCCAATGGAAAGCTCAGGCCAATCATCAGCCTCAGCTATAACAATTACATTGCTGTGACAAAGTCCAACTTGGAAATGGCTTGATCAATCAGGCTTTCCATCAAAAAGGAAAAATTTGCAGTTGGTCTAGACTTGACAGATGCATATTTCCATGTCCTTATTCATTTGGCCTCTCACAGATACCTTCATTTCATCTACCAGTGAATAATATACCAGTTTCGTAGGCTCCCTTTTGGTTTCAAAACAACTCCATTGGTGCTAACATATTTTATCAACTGCATCATCACCCAGTTTTCAAGTTAGGTTTGGAAGAATCAGCCCTCTACATCAACCTTCTTGAAAAGAAGGTTATATTCAATTCTTGTCAGGAAGGAACAACTCCATGGGAAAGGAGTCGTTATCATGTTAGTGGGCGAACTTCTGAAATGGTGTATAAGGGGTTGGGGAATGAGGTGACAAAATTACCTGACCTGTGTATTTTGATTTGGAAGTTTCTCCCATCTAAATATAACGGTACAAATTAGACACATTCCTAGCAGGCTTAGTGTCATGGTTGACCTGCTGATACTTGATACTGAATTGATAATTTATCATTCATCCACAACAGATTTGCATACTTTGGGGACATCCAACGATGGACATTGTAACCAGGTGGAATCTTTGGTCTCAGAACATACTATCAATCATTTGGGAGTAGGGACTTTCATGCCCTCCCCAACCACATTCATTGTACCAAAATTGATACAGAAATTGACAGGTCTGATCTACAGACTTCTCTCAGTCAACCTTTTAGAGTTTTTTTCTTCTCAGGGATGTAGCTTTGCAGAGACATGATTTGAATCCTGTGGGTCCACGGCTGCTGCCTAGATGATCACCATACCTAATAGTGTGACACTTTTGCAGGATTTATGCAGAAACAAGTTATCACTTAGATGCTTTCATAAACTTTCTTATTGGCCATATATCGTTATCATGGGTCATATGACCATCAGTTGTGCTGTTCTCAAACTAGGAGAATGGGCTATTCTTCAGGTGGTGAATCCAGTCATTCTTCCCTTGAAGGTGCCCACATTTAAGACTGGATGCTCAGCATTCCCTCTTTTATCTATTCTCTTAATGTGAATATGATCAAGAAATGATTTCAAAGGATAAAGCAAATTGTTTAGTAAATTCTCTCTCGCTGAGAATGTTTATCCAATCACATTATGATAAAAGCCTCCCATGCTCCCTGCAAATGTGAAAATCGCATTTGGTATGTCACCAAGCTTAAAGCTTCTCATGGGTTAGTGGTTCTTTCCAGGTTTTTCCCAGGTTCTTTCTCCAGATATTAATACTGGCTGTCATATATAGCTTATATTGTGCTGAAAAATGGCATTAGACCCTACAACAACAACCATGCTTAAACCTGGGACTGCCTTTTGGGTAGGTATAGGGTTAGAGTTTCTTCATTTGGTCTACAGAGACAGATAGTTTACAAAATGTCAAAAATGTAATTTAGTGCACCATATTATGTCATCCCAATCTTACCATTCTCTTAATCATCAGCCTTCGAATTTGAGTTGAATTTGCAAAAAGGGTGATGGGAGAGGTATTATGAAGAGCGAGTTTATCCTTTCAAGCTTTGATTCAGGAGGAAGTTTAACAAAATGAACATTTTACTCCCCGCCACTAGTGAAAATATCACATTTTAGGTACCACACAGTGACATAGCTGCCAACTGTCCTTTTTTTTCCTTATTTGTCCCGTTTTTGGGACCTAAATACGAGTGTACGTTTTTTTGCAAAAAATAGGTTTCTTAATTAAAAAAAATAATAATAAAATTTCTTTGGAATTGTCAGTTTAGAATGCGCACTCGGTTCTATTTTGGCAGAATATATCACATGTATATACCAATACAGTTCTACAATACGATTGGTTCTTTCGAAATCGAGGCTACCAGGCCTGTCGCTTTCTGCCATATTGAATTTCGCAACAGTTACCGCTGTTTTTGTATCTAGTCTTCGTAAAATTCAGCTTCTAATCATGATGGAAGGACATTTGTGCCATCTTGTATAGATTTGTGAAACCATTTAGTAAAGGAGAAAAATTGACTTTTTGTAAATTGTGTAACATGATTTCGCTATTGGGCACGGAGGCGTCCATGAAATGGAAGAGCATGAAAAAGATAATAAACATCAGCTTCCTGCTTCATCACACATAACTCAGCCTGAACTTACGATGTAGATAAATGACAGAACACCTTAATGTACATCGACCAAATTTGATTTTTAAATTTCTTTTAGAAATAAACCTTTCTTTTTCAGTTAGTAGTGTTGTTGGCGATTTATTTTGCACACTTTTTTCAGACATTAAAATCGCAAAAGATAATTCTTATGCTTGAATGAAAACATGTCAGTAAGAAAATCTCAGAACTTAGATAATCAATGAAAGTTGGTACATTGGAATCAATGATTAAAAGAGAAACAAGGCATGGAAAGGGCTCCTATAAATAGTTTGTGCTTGAGTGTGTTGCACTCTTGCACCTTTTGAATGGGCACCCATATGGAACATAGTGCAACTCCAGAAGGTACAAATGTGCAACATGTGCATCTTTGACATTAAATAATTATGTAAGGCACTGTCCAACTTCACTGATGGTTGTATATGTTGTAAATAGATACATATGCATTGAAAATTAAAAATCAGTATTTGTTCCTGAAAATCAGTATTTTTGTCACAAGTAATAAGTATTTTTGCACTCGGGGGTTGGCAGCTATGCAATGACATAAATCTGGTATTAAAATATAATATCTTCTATTGTTATTACATTTTAGCACACAATGACATATATCTGATATTAACAAGGAAAATATAATATTCTCTATTTTATTTATACTAAAACCATTCAAAATTTGTATGGAAAGAAAGGAATAGAACTTAGAAACTAAAGTATGATGTTAGGTAATATGAAACAGTTTGTCCTTTAGTTCTTGGTGACAGTTCACAGGAAACAAACACAAAACAATAATAATGTATAATTTTTATTAATGTGTAGATATGGAAAATCTGGAGATAGAGGATGTGGAGCGGGAAATTGAGATAACAGTTAAAGAAGGAGAGATTCAGTGCACAGATGGTGATGGAGAGCCAGCCATGACATCCACAGAAAAGACAGAGAGTGGCAAGGATGATGATAAGGAAGAGGCTAGAGCACTTGAAGAGATGGGATTACTGCCTACGATCACTGATGGTACACACAGGCATACTAAATACACACACGCACATAAAAATCATTATTTCATGGCCTTCCATTGGATTTAAAGTTGTAGTGTGATTTGCCAAAATGGGGGAGTCTGTGGGTGTTGAGGGACCTCTGTGTACATGGAAGTGTCAGAAAACACAACAGACAATCTAAATGATATCAAGATTCATTAGCTATCAAGCTGGTTACATTTATCATCAAATTTTAAAGTATTATAGGTAATCCATGTTCATTGATTTGTAACACAATTGTTATTTTGTTTCTTATAAATATTTACCTTAACAAGACAAAAAACATTGGTAATTTCCTGTTTATGCAGACATTTCATTGCTCATTGATGTTTTAGTCAACTAAATGCATGCTTGATTGCAAGGTTTGTCTGAGAGAAAAAAAGCACCACTTTGAGGTTGAAGACCAATGTAGACATACTTAACTACTCAGTAAATATGACCTGTCAAAAAATTGCCAATGTTTTGTTGTTCTTAAATTAGTGGGGTGTAATTTTAAAGATGCTGGATAAATCACCTGGCTCCTGGCTGATTAGAAAAGTACTGCTATTTATTACATTTTCATTTGTGAATAGTTGGGCTGATCCTTTGTATCGAGCACATTTTTAGGTATAGCATTAGGACTGAAAACTTTTTTGGAGGAAAATGAGATAATAATTTTGTCATATATTGTAAAATCAAAAAAGATTGGATTTAATTTTGTATATACTTGCCTAGGTAGAACATTTTATGCTACAATGTTGTGCATCTTTTTGACATCTGTCAGGCTGTTTCATATTTTATTTCCACATAATAACTCAAGTTCTTCACTATCTACTATTACCAGACTTTGTAAATATCTTTCATTTGGGGCAAAGAAGATGTATATTGATTGTGTGCTTAAAAGCCTGCTACTTCATGAATCCAGCGCTACTAAAAGGCCCAAATTCATCGTTTTGGTCTATATTATACAGACTAAGGACAATAACACTTGCCATTGCCTTTCCTTGCCACCTCTATGTTTGGCCAGTATTTAAGATTCACTTCTGTACAACATTGTACGAGACACCTCCCATTACTCCAAACCAGATTGTATTAAAATTAAAACCATTCATACAATACTACAAATTGATTTGGATTAAAATCAGGTTTGATAATGATTAACCTTTGTGAATTTTTTTGTTTGCATTTTACTGAAACTAAATCTATATATCTATTGACTGATCGATCTAGTGGCATTGGATTTTTAAAAAACATGTAAACAACAATAGTTTTGATGTTGTTTCTTGCAAGGAATTTAAATCATTTTAAAAAGGAATCTTCATTCATTTTGAATGAATAGGGAAACTAAAATGTATTCAGTTTAACACAAAGGCAGTGACATAATATACATTGTATTTAGCAGTACACATGTTAAGTGTATGGAAACCATGTGGGAATAATGTTTTTAGCAATGTCTTAAATATAATTTACCCTGAAATTAAAGGTAGTTTATGAAGATAAACAAACACCATATAAAGAGATATTTATTCACATTTAATTTTAACATGATTGCAAAATGAGTATTTAGCAATGTAACCATCCACCCCCTGACACTCTACTTCCACCTCCCTTCCTTGCTTTCCTTCCCATCATTAACTTATTTTTTTTAAAAATTGGTTCTCCAGTAACTTGCTCTTCAGAGTTGTCAAGGGAGCAGTGTATGTACTTGATCTTAGCTGAAAATGATGCTGATTCAGTTTATATTTTGGCTGGCATGGCACCCACGGTAAAAATCTTTTCCTGAGCAGATGGTCATGGCAGCAAGTGGTTTATTCTGAAAAGCTATTATGATACTAGTTTACAGTAATAGACTTCTTATTATACCTATTGGTCATAAATGAAAATGGTGCTAATCATTCCTCAACATGATGGCCATGACCAGCATCTTGAAATTCTTTTTATACTACTGTTCCAAGTGTTATGGTTGTTTTAACTATATGTATATGTTCCTAATCAAAATTGATCATGATAAGGCCTAACAAAATGTGAAAGTAAAAATAATTTAGCTTCTTTTCGTCAATGAATGACTACACCAACATGTTTGGGTTTTTTGTATATAAAATAAATGTCTTTTTCCTTGCAGTATATAGTTTGTTCTTACAGTAAAATTGTACTGCTTGAACCTCCAAAATAGTTTCTTTGATGGTCACTCTGAAAGTCTTAATGTGGCCACTTCTTTGGCAAAGATGATGGTTCAAACGTTATCTTCATGAAAACACATAGTAATATGTACCTGGTACTAAATGAAATTGGTACACATCAATCTCTAACATGGTACCATATTGGCTACCTAAAAAAAACTTGATGGCATTACTCCTTTACTCCTCTGTCACTAGATCGATCAATCAATCAATAGATATATAGATTTATTTCCAGTAAAATGCAATGCTGATCTGACCACCACAATTTTTACACTTTAGGTGTTTGAATAACACACCTGATTTACCTGTGTTCTAGTCAGTCATTGTTTGATTGTACCTTTGCCTTCATATAATAGAATAGATTGTTATTTTTAGTTTTATGTTATTTTTTATTTTATGTCTTTTTTTCACCTTGTCACAGGAGCCAGATGTTTGTCATCAAGGTCATTTTAGTACGAATTTATTTTTTCTTTACAATTGCTGCTGGAAATGTTCAGATTGTACAACTGAGCTATGTAAGATTTGTTTACATTCTGATTTGCAGAAGATGACACAGAGACTGGAAATCTGATGAAACTACAGTTTGAGGCCTTTACAAGTTCATTGCCTAACTCTGTCAACAGAGAATTGATTGACAAGGTAACTTTTTCGCTTTTGAAAAGTTTGTCATGCTGTTGTCTTTTTGTTTCTCCTTTGAATACAGTCCCAGATCACATTACCATTAGGAAAATAGGCTTGCTATCTACCATCCAATCTTACCCATTAGCTTTCCATAACCACTGCTAGGTGGTGCCAGTATTAAACATTCACTCAGTACTATCAAGATAGTTGTGACCACACCAGATTCCTAAGTGGTTAGAGTGTCTGTCTCAGATGCAGGAGGTTGCAGGTTTGAATCCTAAATATTACCCAAGACTCATAACATTGGTTCTATCAGCTGCCTCACTTGGTGCTCAGCATTAAGAGGTTAGTGTTGCTTGTGACATCACATTAAGTTCAGACTATAATTATTTTAAGTATGTGTAAGCCTATAGCTCTTATAAAAAGCTCCTACAATATGTGTAATTCCATTATGAAGGGGTATATATTGGTGAGTTCTATTCCAATGCATTTGTAGTGACCAGGTGCCAACCTGTTATTCATCTTGTACAGGTGGGCTATTTCCCTACATGTACTTGCCTCATAATGGATATTTTCACATCTACTTTGTATGTATCTATAACAGTGCCTCATTTACCATTTATATGAAGGTTTTATGTTTCATATAGATACTTTTATACATTTCTTTATTGCTTCCATTCTGGTCAGACAGGTACCAGTGAGCCTTCTGAAGTGATGTTTATCTGCATATGCATTCCATCATATTTAAAGAGCACTTAGTCACTCACAAGGGTAGCCCATGTAACTTAACAAGATAGGTTTGGGCTACAAAATTTTCATGTGTGCATGTCTTTATGTCCCTAAGAAACTCCTTATAAATGTATAATTCTGTCATTTCTGGTACATGCAGGTGACTTTCTTTTACCATGGCATAATTAGCCATGGAATGCCATGCTTTAATGATTTACCTGTTTGTGCCATCCTTGACCTACCCTACTGGTATTATTGTAATTTAATTCATCTTCTATCACTATTTTCCAGGTAAGCATCATTTGACTCTGCACCCACTCCATCTTCAAACAACACATGTGCAGGTCCACAGGTTTATACTTCTTTCTACTGGTGGTATTGTCATTATATTTTACCTGTACACATTAGTGCATTATTAGACTGTATGTTTTTAATTTCTGGGTCAGCTTTTAAGCTTGAGCTCTACACTGATGTTGTGCTCTAAGACAGTTGCAGGGCTACAGTTTTATATGTTTTACTCTATTCGTCTTAGATATTACAACTATGGGCAAAGTGTAAAAATGCACAGCTACAGACAAAAATGTCACACGTCTGCATGATGACCTTTCCTCAGTGAGAATTTCTGGCAGACAATGGAAATAAGTCCATGCTTCAGCCATGAAGCTCCAGTCATTGATGTGTTCTGAAAGTGTTCTGGCATCTATCTCTCCACCACAGGACTCTGCATTATTGGCATCTCCCTCTAGCTTGCCTTCTCAGGGTTAAACTCAATTGCTGTTGCAGAACAACAAGGGACAGACCTAAACAAATGACCAAGTTCCCTCTCAGCAGTCATATGGACTGGTTAAGTGGATCAAACATTTCGTAACCCATCCTAGCATGAAGATCCTGACAATATCCTCCCCAAATGGATGGTCTATTTCCATTGCAACAGGCCTAGCCCATATGCTAGAGATCAGGAACAACATTACATCAAACTTAGGGCATAACTGACTTTTGATCAGGAAATCGGATTCCACCGGATAGTATGAACTTCCGATTAATCGGAGTCTGACAAGGCAGGAACGACCGATTCGGATAATAAAAATAATAAAGTTGAATTTCTATAGCACCGTGTCTAACACTGCGTGTCATTCGATAGTGCGTTAATAAAGTTAAATAAGAAGTCAGAAAAGTTCAGTATGGTCAACACAACCACGCTGTGAAACAATCTATTTGAACGGACGGGTGAAAACCGGAAATGAAGCCGGATATGGTAATGTACTAAGTAACATGCTAGACACGGCAAAACCAGATATCAGAAACCCGGAAATGGAAGATGAAATTTTTTAGAAAAAAAAATACGGATTTAGCATTTTCGATTAATTGAATCGTATCCGGAATCGGAAAAATTTCATGCCCAAAATCCGGAATCGGAAATCGGTAGAAAAATGCTAATCGGTTATGCCCTAATAGATAGCCGTCTAACCCACATACCACCTCGAGACACTCATTTGACATGATACCAAGATAGTTTCTCAAGTTTCAACAGATGTTGCACTGCAATCATTTTGCATTCTGCCATAAGAAAGACTTTCTCCAAATTTGTCTAAAAATTACAGTTTCTAATTCAGGGCATTTTAGGAGTTTAGTAAGTAATGTGACTCAAGCTTCCAGTTATATGACAAATCCACGGGATCTGCTAGATATAATGCTTGTTGTCTAAAAACAATGTGCTATTAACATGTTGAAGACAAGCATATTTGCAATAATTGCAATGTTTTATTTATATGTTAGATAAGGCTCCAAAATACCAACAATATCAGTTTGGTGGATGATTTATCAGATAATGACTGCACTAAACATGATTGATATAGACGAATAATATTCTATCACTTACTTATTGCTAGGTGCCAGAGGTGGCCAATTGGTCGTAAGTACTCACTTTTACAAATCACTGCCATCTCATCCCCTATCTAAATGTGTCTGAATATTAGGCTTGGCCAATGTGGATGTGTGAGAAAGATTACCAGTATTTTCCCATGGGTTGGGTTTTTTTTACTGGCAAATACTGGATTATTCCTTCACTGGTTATACTGGCTGTCATGTATAGCCTGTCATCTGCTGAAAATTGCATTAATCCCACAACAACAACTTACTAATCAGTATCTGTGGAACCAAATTTGAGAATAAAGAACTAATGTAACCACAGCTGCAGCAATAGGTAAAATGCTTTGAAGTCTTATTCCAAGAGTAAAAAGCTAAAAAGGATGAAAAATCGTCAGTAGGAATGCATCTAGAATATTGTTTGATTAAACATGAAATTTTCAAGGAGTTGAAAAAAATGGCAAATATGATTTTTTTTAAAAATGAGATGATTGCACTATGCTTCATATGTAGAATTCAAAATCTGGATTTACACTTTTTACATCTGCTAGTAACATTTGTTCTGATTTTTAAAAATCTCTTTGCAGGCTGCAATAGAATTCTGCATGAATTTCAATACGAAGACAAACAGAAAAAAACTTGTCAGAGCACTCTTCACTGTCCATAGAACAAGGTAAGAATGATTCCAGTAGCTATTGTGCCATACATTTGCTTGAGTTATAAAGACATCAACTTAATTTCTCACTCACAGAAATCTGTTGTCACCCGTATTTATATGGAATATCAATTTAATTTTTTCATCAGGTATGATCTGTTGCCCTTCTACTCACGGATGGTGGCCACCCTGCATCCAATTATGACAGATGTGTCTGGGGACCTTGCTCAACTGTTGAAAGGAGACTTTCGATGGCATGTAAGGATCTATATGTCTGTCTTATCTTGACTTGGGCTTGTCACACACACTACACTTACTTGCGCATATATATATAAAGCGCACATACATATGCATACCCAACCAAAACAAATACCTTTACCTTTATTCAGCTTGTTTTCTATCTGCTACTTTCATGTATTAATCTCTAGATTGTGGTTGTAATTAAATAATTTGTTAATTATAAAATGTTTAGCATTTTTAGTTTTTCACATTTTTCACCTGACCAAAAAACCATAAAAGATAAACTCAGTTATGTGGCAACTTTAGAAAGATGATTGAACCTTATTAGTGCAGCTGCTTACCCATACAGCATGTATATACTTACACAATAATTATTATAGTTCCCCTCATTTGATACGTTGTTACATCAGGAGATATTAAGATTTATTTACTCTCCTTTATTGTTGTCCTTGCATGTCTGTTTTTATCTTTGCATTTGGCTTATAGATTTTCTGTTTTGATTATACCCAACATAATGCAGTAATTTTAGTTTTACATTTTTGTTTGGTTTCTAATTTGGAATTCATGTTCACTGTATTATTTGAATGTAATTTTTTACAGGTGAGGAAGAAAGATCAAATTAACATTGAATCTAAGCTGAAGACAGTTAGATTTATTGGTAAGTAGAAATGTGTATGTTCTTGGAGTTTTGACTAGACATCACATTTTCTGTTCAGGGAGCATCTGATTTCATGAGATCTCCAATTTTTTCATGTTCTGGTGTAAAACAAAGTTTAAAAACAATTATTTTAATTCCATCATAACCTTGGCAATAAGTCATGTAGTCTGTTGATTTTTTTTTATAAAATCTTGCATCCTTGATATCAGTTTCTCCTTTGAATTTGTTTCACAATGATAGTAACATTCATAATGACCTCAGCTACAGTGCCAGGTGGAATGACTACATCTTGACAAGTTGGAGAAATAAAGGGTTGCCATCACCACATTCTTCTCAGACTCTGTTAGAGCTGCAGATGTGTTGATTGGTACAAGCAGCAGTGATACAGATGCTGGCCTTAGAGACAGTTTTCGTCTGTTCATTTTTTGCAAACCTTCACTCATAATGTCCCCTGCATGTTAGTCCTATAAGTCCTGGGCAAATGGGGGTAATTGTCATTGATGCATAGTGATGAAAGGGCTAGTTGGTAGCATGTGCTGTTCTCTCTGACTTTCACATCGTTCTCACATTCCAGGTCCCTATCCTTGTAATAGTCTTTGTGGCAAAATGATTGGTCAGCATGACAGCTTCCTCTCGGGTTTGGCGGGTCTGCTACATGTGCTATCCCCAGGGATGTTTCTGTAGATACAGTAAACTTTCTGCTGTGTTGATTTTTATAGCATGGCCATTTTATGTGGTGGGGAAACTATCCCTATGCACAACTCTCCACTGTTTTTACCCAGGCATGGGATCAGCGATGGCGTAGTTATGAATAATTAATACTGAATTAGGTATATTTGCTCAGTAAAAAAAAAGACATACTGACCCATTGTGTTATGTTTTATGGGCTAGGTCTTCATCACTTGCCAAGGGTAATTAATATGCTTACTTCCACAGTGATGTTAAATTGTGTGGATTGATGATTTGGCTGCTGAAGATGGGTTAGATATTCTGGCTCATTGTAAAGATAAAACTGCTACCTCAAATCAAATGTTATGAAAATGGAATCTGCTGATTTGATGACAGAAAGAAGAAAATTGTAACTATAAGAATTAAATGGACATCGATATCTCAACTGAAGAATGGGTCCTGTTGGGGATAATTCTCCAACAGATTTACTTACAATATTATATAAGCACAAATTTAAGTGAAGGATTCATTTTTCAGCAGTTTTTCAAAAATAGCTTTTATCAGTTACAGTCAAATGAGCTGTTTAAGAATGTAAAGCCCACCTGGGTTCAAACAAAAACAGACATAATTTACATAATTTTAAGCTTTGATAATGCATCCAGTACTTTTCCATAAATTTCAGGTTAAAGACATTTAAAAGTACTTGCCATGAATGCTGAAATGTTCTTGCAAAATTAGCATGTGGTTTTCATGTAGTAAAAATTTTGTAACAACTTTTCTGGCATTGCTACATGTTAATCTATCCTGGTTAGTATTATGGTTCATTGGGGCCCATTGTTAATAGAAAATATTTTATTTCTTGTTTTACTGTTATTACTAGGTGAGCTGACAAAGTTCAGGCTGTTCCCCAAGTCAGAAGCATTGCACTGCCTAAAGGTAATGTCATGTCATTATTATATTGATTAATTTAAGTGGTATTAAAAGCATTAATTGTTAGAATTTTCGATTATAATTATGAATCATTAAAAGAAGTAAAACATCTTGTATTTTAAGCTCTTGAAAATGCAGGCTGTAGGTTTACTACAAATTAGGGGTTTATGTTTTTTACATAGAAGAATAGCTTTAGGTCCAGTTAACAGTAGAACCTAAATAGAATGACATGATGATGACGAGTACAAGATAATGGAGTCAGTCACATAAAGCACCGTGTCCAGAGATAACCTGATTATTCATTCTCTTTGCTTATGATGTTGAATTATTTTTATCATTGAAGATGTTTTCTGTGTCCAGATGTTTAAAGGATGTGAACCTCTTAAGATTTAAATGTATTGTCAAGATTTGAAGTATGCAACACACAGGTTTAGATGTACAGTATGAAACTATAATTTGTCTTTCATGAAATTAAGGATATTTGCATTATATGCTGAAGTAATCAATTGGTACATTTCCAATTTTAGATGTTGATGTTTGATTTCTCACATCATAACATTGAAATGGCTTGTGCTTTATTGGAAACATGTGGCAGGTTCTTGTACAGATCTATGGATTCCCATCATAGAACAAAAGTCTATTTGGTAAGTTTTCTTATTCATCTGTTAGTAATAATTTTAGTTTGTGTTACTTAATAGGTCACGGTTATTTTTAGTGGTTTGCAATCATGGTACCAAAAAACAATGCATATTAATTTCTCATTTAATTCTCAAGTTTATATATATATATCCTTCTGTGCAATTGCAATCAGCAAAGCAAATAATGCATTTAGTATGAATTTAACTTTGAAATATTTTTTAATAGTTATTGCACAATATAAAGGCTTATTCAAGATAGGAATACTTTAAGTAAGCTTACAATAATGATGATTATATACATTTTGATAATGTTTTGTTTCAAATTTTGCCTCCCTCAGTCAAATTCTGCATCTTAAATGTAAATTATTTCTAACCATGATAGTTCTTTTTTCTTTAAATGTTCAGCAGTATGTTTGTCTTAAATCACATATTGAAATTTTAAAAAGATTTTCATTATATGCATTGCTCATCCTAATATGCAAGTAGAACATCCAGCTCACAAATCCCATTTGGACTATGCCTCTTCAGCTAGTTTTTCAAAAACTTAATGGAAAATTGACAAAAATATAAAAAAGTCATAATTTGTGTATCATTTGACTCATTAAACATATAGTTGTAAAGTTAGGGTAACTTACTCTTAGCAATAGTGACTACTATGATTTGAAGACATGTCCACTGTGGTTTGAGGACATGAAGATATCTTTTAGAATTGATCAATCTTGTTTGAAATTTATAAATTTGCAAAAGATACACTATTCTAGTGGCAGTTTATTAAATATTTTTATCAATTTGATACAACTATGGTGTAATCTGTATATGACTAAAAGTTAGAATGAATTACATTGTAATTATTTTTCCAGCCTGACAATGAGTGTCTTATAAGAAACTTCCAGTGTCAATTTTGTGCATTTTACAGTTCTTGAAAAATCAATCTCATTGGACATGTCTGACATCCTGAATTATTCTGAATGCTTGGTATGTAGTGTTTGATGAGGCTCTACTAGTTTATTAGCATGGAATATGGATTCAGATTCAAATGGAATCTAACAGAGAAAACACTGGAGGTTTGAAATTTATTCAACAAAAATTATTGATCTTGACAAATGTGTGCATGCTGATAAAAACAGTTGCATTTTATCTTATGTTTGGATTTGCATTGAATTCAGGAGTACCATCGTTTATTTTAGAATAATTAAAAATTATGCTTCATTGTCACATTTTTGAGGGAATAATTGTGGATTTACTGTTAGCGGTGCAGTGAGATCAGCCGGTGAGCACATGTTACTTGAACTATATCGTTCTATTCAGTTGCCAATTTTCTTGTACCAGAGCATGGTCCTCTGCAAAAATATCAATATTATTTATGCAGTCTCAGTATTTTAAGTATCTCTCACATGGTATAGACTGGAGGATACGCATGCAACATTTTCTTCCGCTAATTGGCTAATTTCTATAATACATAATATATAACATGATGGCACTCAGTGGACCCTGACCATCGCGTTATAGCGGGTTTCCCTGTATTTCAGCAAGCTGAGGGGCCCCTGAGTGGTCTAAAGCACTGTCAGTTACGGATCACTGCCATTCTCACCTCAGCGTGGGTTCGAGTCACAGATTCAGTCAATGTGGTTATGTGAGAAAGCTTGCCAGTAGCTTCTCGTGGGTTGGTGGTTCTTACTTAGGGTTTTTCCGGGTTCTTCCTCCACCATTTATACTGGCCACCATGTATAGCCTATATTGTGCTGAAAAATGGCGTTAAACCATTTAAAAAAAATATCAGCAAGCTGAGATTCATTGAGAACCCTTCCAACAAATAGGTATGGGAATCAGTCTTGGGTATTTTTCATGTACTCGACAAGGCACCATGGCACTTTCCATTATCATGGCCACTTGTATCCAGCTTGCGTAGTGATATGCATTCCTATGCACATATTTGCTTCCAAAAGATTTCATTAAAAGACTACCCTGGGAATCTAGACCTTTGTTTTCTAACTTCCTGTAACTGAGCGACATAGAGGGGGTCAGGAATGATAAAAACCTCTAACAGGCCATGCAACCCTGAGCCCATTTTTCATAATCCCGCCCCAAATGAGATGAGAGAAGTAGAATGGACTCTTCAAACACACACCAGATGGGGAAACCCTTCTCCAAATCTTACTTTTCTGTGAAAGCAGAGTATTTTTCCAATGTAAATGTTGACAGTGCATGTAGAGAGTAGGACCACATTTGACCGTTACTCTTCCTGGCAGTCTTTTTCTCATAGAAAAATGGTGCCATTCCTTTTCCAACTTCCTGATGGGGGGAAGACTTCAACACTTTGTTCCATAACTTAACGGAAAATAACCTCACTCATACATGGGACTTTCAAACAGTCTCACAGGACCTCCTGATTACATTCCTTATCCCTCCCCCCATCCTGTCAGGGTTTCCAAAAGATATAAGCATCCAAAAACACAAAGACTCATGCAAGGCAGACTTGATCCTTCGTATATTTTCCCCAACCACATCAATGCTAGGAAATCAAGCTTGCTGCATCTCGAATTCAGTCTTCCAAAGGTACAAAATAATCACCTTTTACATACATCATATATGATGAAGGGCAGTAGCTCTCTCACATTAACTCACCTTGCAGCAGTCACGTTACTAGCTGTAGCCTTTCTCTACAGTGCAGGCAACATCCCAACTGTAGACCTCCCAAAAATATCTTAGTGGCTATCCACACAACTCCACCCTTTTGCTTGGTTAATCTCAAATGATCTTGCTACCAAGTTCATTTTTTGAACATGTCACCTAGATCATCATTCATTCGAAGAGATGATCTGTGTCTAAGGTCAATGATGCTATGTGGAGAAGTCTTGAGGATTATTGCAGCAGGAAATGGGTAAATCCTACCATCCCTGTTTGAGAACAGTGGCTGATTTTCTTTTCCTTTTTGAAGAGAAACATCGGTCTTCTATCAAGGGCTACAGGACAGCCCAGTCAAACAAAATTTTATAGTCCCTAGTTTCCAAACTTTGGAGATGACTTGCACTTGAAGTCAGGACGAAGCATAGTAATTTTAGGATCAAATGTCAAGGTCACTACAATTCCAAGAAGTAAAATTGTTTCTGTAAGATAATATGTTCTTCACCTGTGCTTGTTTCCTAAACTTTGGGATGACTTTGCACTGAAGCAAAAGGTAAAGACAAAGCATGTCAATTGTTTGGTTGACAAGTCAGACATGATGGTAACTGACTGAAAGACTACAAATTGTTTCAGCACAGTAACATTAGTTCAGCATTGCCTACCTGGACCAAACTTTGACATGCATTTAGGGTAAGGAAAAAAAATCAATTTTGTTTGCTCAAAAGCTAAAGGTTCAAGTCAGTGTGACTGGAAAAGAAAAATGGTTTGTGCACAATAATTTCATTTATCAAACAGATACCTTCACCAAAGTTAGCATTGGATTTGTACATTGGGTAAAAAAACAAACCTATTGATTTTCATTCTAAAATGTCTAAGGGCAGGGTCATTGTGTTTTAAAAATTTGGGTTTTTGTTAAATATCTTTTTTCTAGAGTAAGTCTTAGCCAAATTTTTCAGGTGTTTAGCACTTTGATAGTAAAGTAACCTATAAATATTTGGGTCAAAATATCAGATATTACAATCATGGTAAATGTAATTAAATAAAATTATTTATGGTTTCTCCACATTAATGTTTCATACGTATGCCAGTATGAGAGGCTGTCTAACATAGGGCAGGCATTTTATGTGCCATTCTTAATACTCACATTTCCATCTGCTTTTGATTATTAAGCTTTTTATACAAATGTTACCTGTATTTTTTACAGGAACTGTTTAATTTTTGTTTTTTAAGGAATTACTGTCAGAGCCATTTAAATATAATGTTTGACATACTCAAGGTAAACACATATGGAGAAAAACAACATTTGTGCTGAAACTTTCATTTCCAAGGTATTTTAATTTATTTGCAATTTGCTTGAGCAATTCAGGTAAGTGGATTGTAATGGTTGCCATCTATTTTAGTGTCACAGTTTGGTCAGCATAAGCTGTCAGTTTTCTCAGATACTGTCATTTTGAGATTATATTTAACTTGATCTAAAACTCTTTACCACACCATATTTATAAATCTATGATTTACAGTTTAGCCATTTGCCATGGATCGTTTTGCTTTTCAGGATGTGATGATGAGGAAGAAGGCAGCACTTCACCTTGACAGTCGATACACCACTATGATAGAAAATGCCTATTATTACAGCAATCCTCCTGATGTCTCACAGGTCCAAAGAAAGGAACGGCCACCAGTGAATGAATACTTAAGAAAACTTCTCTACAGAGATCTTTCCAAGGTTACAACGGAAAAGGTAAAGTTCAGACATTGCTAGTGTTCAGATTTTAGCCTTAAAGTAGCATATTTTCCAGGTTGTTTATCTTCTATCACCAGGTAAGCTGTGATCAGATTAATAGTAATTTGGTCAGTATATAGCTCGCTGCAAATTTCCTCTGCATGATATAGTCAATAGTCAATAATGCTTTGAAATTTTAGTCTGAATGTCATGTGTTAAGATTTACTGACTCGTGCCATAGAAACAATTCATTTCCAGTAAATTAAAAGTTAGGTTTCCTCACTTCCACCTTAAATTTTGCATGCACATATTGAAGCTTAGAGCTTTTAATTTCCCAATTTTTCATATCAGTCTGCAGTGTGTTCAACCTGTCTAGAATAGTTTAAAGAGAAGTAACTACCAATCAGTTTTGACATTCATGGTTCTGTCCTCTTGAGCTGGCAAGCAGTATGTCACCCATCAGTTCATTCAATGATGACATCAGTTGTCCAACAGACTAATCTGACTGGATACCCTGATAGGGAGAGGACAACTGCTTTATATGATGTGGTTTGTATGCATCCACCTTCAATCTCGTATTCATCATATGGGGTCAACTGATGCTAGACCCATTAACAACAGAATGGAACAACAAGCTGCCCACCATTGTCTCTTTGTTCCTGGATCCAGAGGTATGGACCACTGACACTCTTTTAGTCAAATTGGAGGGAATGTGGGCATTTGCTTTCTCACCAGTGGTTATAATATTGTCACTAAACCAGAAAATGAGGGCAGGGCTTGCAAACAATAGTTCTGACTGCCCCTTCCTATGGCACAGATCTTGATCAACGATCTGCTCAATCTAGTGTTTGACATAATCAGGAACAAATAGCAATCCTCCCACATTGTTCAACTGGCCATTGTCCCATTATATTATCCATGCCTGGAAAAAGTCTTTCTTCTTCCAAATATGGATCTTTTCAAGGATGCCCTGTGCAAAAAGGTTCTACACTTGTGCAGAGGATTGCAACAGCTGGACAGCCCTGCATGTCAAAAGCATATGAGCAAAAAGTCCTGCATGTTCTATGATTGAAATATAGACAGTCACCTAGTGGGAATGAGGGGAGTTAATCTGCAAAAGTTATTTCCCATCTGTATGATTTATAGAGGGGAAGATGTTTTTATCTTTCAGCGAGCACTTGAATCATTGATAGTGGGATGGGGTAAGTTGTTTAAGATAAACCTAATTTACTAAAATATCCTTTCTCTTATTGCTGACACCTTTGTGTCATGGTCAGTGCTGTATTTTTAAGGTTACAGTTACTGACCAATTTCTTCCTTTCAACTTTACTTAAATGCCATTTGAGAATGAAAATGAAACTTGTTTACTTTCCATGACCACCTAGTTACTCAGTAGCTCCAATACTTCAGTCACACGCAGATTTCATTGTATTATTTTGGTAACATCAACACAGTAGGCAGGGGACAAAACAGAATTTGCTTCTGAACCTTTGCAGCTTGAATTAAACTAAAACTGTACAAGCATATTCTTTCTTCATACAGGTTCTTCGTCAGATGAGGAAACTAAACTGGGATGATCCAGAGGTAAATATTTAAGTTTCATGTCCTCATCCAATGTGTCCATATTTTCAGCTTTTAGCGATATCTCTTCAGTGACACTTTAATGGTGACCTTCTATGAAACAGCTGTGTCACAAAACAATAAGAAATACATGACCTCAAATCTTTGTAGTTTCTCTGGTCATAAGGCCAGGTGAGTTTAGGGTTTGGTCCTTCATCTGTTATGCATTATCTCTATGGTACATTCACTGTTGTTATTTGCATCTTCTCAAAAACCAATTAATCAGTTTGAAAATGGTTTTACAGCTAGCTTTGTAGCATCAGGGGCATTTCAGATTTGTTTACTGGATACTAATCTGTCGTCCAGTGTATATGCCACAACACAAATTTGACACATAGTATCCTGGCCTAGAGGGCTTCCAAATATTTACATATAATACTGATCTGTCATCAAATGTGGCTACCATTACTAAAAATAGAAAAATGTTTGCACAGGTTATCCAGTACCACAATGTTAAGCTTCCTGTCATTTATTAGATTTTTGCGACTGATGCTGATGTGCCATCAAATATGGCTAATGTTACTAAAAATAGAAAAACCCATAAACAACTTCTAACCTGCTCCACAGATTTTTATTAAATTTAACAGAAAGCTTCCTTGTATCAAGTTGTTTCAAATTTATATAAATGATGAGAATCTGGACAAACTATACCATTTTGTTAGCTTCCCATTCAGATCAATAATAAGGGTGATGATGGAGCAGATAAAGTAGCTAAAGCTGCTCTGCAATCCCATTTCTGAATTGATATTCACATATAGGAACTTAAAGTATTATCTTAATTGATATTCTGTATAATTAGCAAAATATGTAGAATGAAAACATAATGAACAAGATTCATAGACATGCACACACACCCCAATCATGGAGCGGCATCATTCACAGAACAAATTACAAGAGATGAAATTGTTTATGTTGCTCATGTGCAAGCTACATACCTGACCCATGCTGACCTCCTGAATGTGAAACCATATCTCATGCATGTATCTTGCCAGTATCAACTGATAAAGGAGCAGATTCCTTTTAAGTAGTATTGAATTTTATGATGTCAGTTCAGAGATTTTTCTATGCAAGACAGATCTTTGACTTTCTAATCCTGTATATTAAGGACTCTACCACTTTAACTATTTTCTTGTATTAGAAATACTTTTTAAAGAAATTGGCACCTTTTAGACTTTTATTTATCTTAAAGAGGAAAATTGTGTTTATTTGGAAGATTTGAGCACAGTTCTTTCTAATTATAATATGATTTAAGATATAAATGTACAAGTATACACCCAACAACAAAAATCATCCCAATGTATAACAATATGGATTGAAATAAAATAAGAAAAAGGTTGATGTTAGATCTTTTATTTCCTTGCAAAACACTTTTATTTTCTATCATTCCTGCTACATCACGATTCTCTTCATAATGCTATTCTCAACACAATGCAATTTGGTATGTACAAGATGCATTTCCCACTATAGTTTGTTATACTTTCTCTTAAAAGACATGGAGGATTTCAATCAAACTTGACACACATTCATTACATGGTATTGTGGTCATCATGGCAGCCATCTTGAAAATCTTGTTATT
The DNA here is from genome assembly GCA_030141615.1 of Unio pictorum. NCBI lineage: Eukaryota > Metazoa > Mollusca > Bivalvia > Unionida > Unionidae > Unio > Unio pictorum. The sequence goes on along the minus strand of JARLTB010000088.1, from coordinate 14,551,649 downwards.
TCTATTCCTTTTTTAATAGATGCTCATATTAACATTGGATTTCTGCTGAGTGATATTTTATAAGGTCTAGTTGTTCCTAACTGAAATTTGCTGCCTTGAGAATCTTATTATTGCTACTTTTCCTAAACAGATCTTCATTTTGACTATGGGTTTTCACCAAAAGCTTACTTAGTTTGTCCTAAATGAAAATATTTGAAATGTATATTCATCTACTATCATGAATTCACATCATATCTTTCAAGTTTTCTGAAAACTAGTGATGAAAGGTATTGATATCAATATTAATTGCACAAAAGAAACGTTTCCTTGTTGGAAACAAACTTGATTGATGTTACCAGTTACAGAATATTTTTTTGTAATATTAGTCAAAATAACAGTCAATAGATATTGATATAAATATAGCTAGAAACTTTAACCTTGCAAAGATATCATATACAATGACCAAAATTGGTGAAGAGTTAAATAACACGGAAGAAGGATTGTTAGAAAATAAAATAAATATATTCCTTTTTCACATTTTAATGTCTGTTTCAGGTTGGATTTTATGCCACAAAGTGCCTGACTGCCATCTGGAATGTGCGCTTCAATTCCATCCATTGTGCAGCAAACCTGCTGGCTGGACTGGCTCCATATCATGTAGGGATTATGACAAATTTATATTCACATCATTTATGCATTTGAAACATTTTCCCTATTTCTTGAACTTAAACAAAAATCATTATCAAAATTGGTTTACTGAAATGTTGATATATTCATGGTACAAAACATAAGATATGACCTAGAAACTTGAACATTTTGAAATTAATTTTTTTTAATAAGAAGTCATATTGGTTACATTTTCTGTCTCAAACGATATTTTTAATACACTGTAACTTAAGATACTCAAAGAAATTTTGATCACTGAAAATGTCATTTACGCCTAGTGTAGGCAGTACATTAATATTTAAATGCCAATTAAATAATTTTTATTATGTGAAATTTGTTTTTTTAATTCTGTCTTTTAATTCCACTTATGCGTAATCATCATAAATACAATGTGTGTTTAAACGTAAATTGTCTCAATCTACCATAGTAACTATGTCTGCAAACGTTTCTCTGAGAACCTAATTAAGAGCCATCCCATTGTGTTTGGATGACTGACTTGCGGATGTATTTGTTGTATTATTGTACTGAATTAAAAGCTTGTCATCTTTGTATTGTAACATTAATTATGTCTTTTGAATCAAATAAAGGAGGTGGAATATATATAAAAACGTTAAACGGCACACAAATCCAGTATACTTAAAATCTTGTGACCCCAGTCACTCACTTCAGTTGATCAGTTGAACGCTGTTATAAATTTTATTGTGTATGTAATATAACCTACTTTAAATTAACCAACTTGTTCATAACTTTGATCAAAGATAGCAGGTAAAATAAAGAGCTTGGTTTCAGATACTGAACATTGTGGTCAAGAGATTTGCAGAGAATTTATGATCTGGCTCTTAGTGATATCCTCAAGGATGATAAAAAGTTTCACTCTTATTTTCAGTGAAACCAGGACAATATTGTACTAATTGAACAATAGTTTTGATATAGACAATTATCACACAAAACAAATGTAGCTAGTTTTTTAAAAAAGGAATCTTGTTTGGTGGTATATCAACCGACATGCTAGTATACTATTTAATTCCACTCAGGGAACCAGACTAATCAACAAAACAAAAGCAGTGATAAAAGATACATGCTTTCACGTACAGGTGATGGTTGTTGAAACCAGCTGGAACGATCTTTCACATGTTGGAAATTTTTAAAATAAATGTTATTTATACAAAATAATGAACAATTTCATTTGAAAAAGTGCATTATTAACAATTATTATTGATGTGGTTGTAAACGGAGGAATCAGTAATTAAACAGCCCAGTTCTCTAAAAATAAAATATATTGTGCCCTCGCTTATTGAGCAGTCTATATTTGTGGACCCCATTGTGCGCAAGTTATCAAGGGAGAGGTGTACTTTACAAAGTTACAAATATTCCAGACATTCTTTCACAATGTTGTGATAGTTGTATTGTTAGCAGTTTTGATGCTGGAAAAAATAATTCCAAGTAGTTTCCAGTCAGCCTTGTTGTAAATGAACAACACATTTTCAGTCTTTGATTTTCAGATGTCTTTGTACAGTACAGTTTTTTTTTTATTGTACATCAAAAGAAAATTGTGCAGATTATGTGATGCTGCTGTCCATTTGTGTGTGCATATGTTTGTAATGTCATACAACTATTCAGACACCAAGATAGAAAGTTAAAAATATGGGATATACTGGGTGTGTGGTCTTAATTTTACTCCATCTCCAGGGAGCAGAAATATGGAGGGTTTCAAGCAGTGAACATTTTGCATATATATAATTGTATTTACAACATGTAGTTATTTCAGGAGTTTTGTTTGTAGTGCAACTTCACTGATACTACTCTAACTAGAGACTTGAAACCTTGGGATATGAATGACAGACCTGTCAACCCTAATGATTTTACTGTTAAATACAGACTTGCAGATAAAAGCAAGTGGTACAGAAATGAATGTTGCCAAAAGACTTGGATAATTAGTTCATCAGTTTGATATGGATCCAAATGTCATATTAGAATTAGTGGAGTTAGTCAGGAAACCAGAATAACTTAATTCAGTACCTTGGACACTTTAAACTGCACATATTTTGTCATGCAAAGCATCTGAATGATCAAACTGTTCATTATAGACATTTTATAAATAGCGTCCAACAAGCAGTGCATGTTAAAGACGAAAGAGGAAATGAGCCTCTTAAAAGTGTTAATCAGTACAGAAAAACGAAAGGAATATTAATATGCTTGTGAATAAAAACAGGAAGAGACACAATTTCATTTATTGAACATCACATATCAGTTTGAGTATGTCTTGTGGTGGGAAATATGATTGCTGTCAAGTGAAATGGTAAAAATTCCAAGAATTACCTCAAGTTGAGAGATAGCAACAAGGCATTGAGCTGGTTAGGTTTATATAAAGATGTAACTGATATATCCACAGATCAGGTTTAATAAAAAATCTGCTTATACTCTTTTGTGTTATCATCCTCATGGTAGATTTAAAAATAAAACTTAAATCGAGATCTCTGACCTAGAAATCATTGTCAGCATGCTGTCTGCTTGTTTAATAAAGATAACACAAAATCAGGTAACAATTAATTTAGATATTTGCAAGTCTCTGTGTTCATAAAATCAGACTCTAGGTCAAAAGTAAATGACAAAGAGTATTCTCATGCAACTATGAATATGTTAATTATTTCAGATGTACAAAAGAATACTCCTTGTTATTACCTTTGATGGACAGCTGATACTGATATATCCATAGACTGGGTTTGATAAAAATCCTCTTGTTTGTGTTGTCATCACAGGCCAAAATAGATTGAGTTAGGACTTATGACCTAGAAACCAATGTCAGGATGCTGTCTGTCAACTTGTTTAGTGAAAGATAATGTAACACAAAGTCAGGTAACTATTTAGATATGTGCAATGGTTGTGTTCATAAGTTGAATCAAGTATAAAAAGGATATTAGAAAATATATTTGTTGCAAAATTTGGTATATTGAAGTATCTCATGATTATCTGACAAACTTTTTACTTTGTAATTATTTACACATTTCAGGAAATCATTGCAATACAAGTGGTGGATGGAGTCCTTGAAGACATAAGACTTGGCATGGAAGTACGTTATAAAACATTACATTGCTCTACCTTACTGAGCAATAGCTTACCTATATTCACTAAATAGTTTAAAATCTGAATTTTGCAGATAAAAATATGACCCTATCACATATACCCTTTATGGAAGAGCACACTATTAATTTCATTAATCTAATGCAATTCATTGTCACTTAAAATGATAGATAACTGATTGTTGGATAAATTAATTATTAATGAATTCAAGAAATGTTACCATTTGTCATGTCATATAAATGAATTTTCAGAACTATGCCATATAAATAAGAATAGACTAATCTCACTGTATGCCTCATCTATACATAAGATTGTTGGTTTTCTTGTCTTCAGTAGCAAATGGCAAGACATACATATTCCAGCTGTGATGCAGGCTGCAGCAGCAGTAACAGTGTTAAAGAATTACTTTGACAATGTTATGGGATGATATTATTTTTCTTTACGTCTTGGGTCCTTTTGTATGTATTGTAATGAAAATTTTTAAGTGCTTTTATCTTGAGAAGTTCTTGGTTTGAAATCAAAAGCAGGTAATATAGTGACCTACCTATTTGTACACTTCATGGAGTTTTTGTTTTTTACCATGCACTATAGAAACATGTAAGATGTGATACTCTGAAGAATTCCGAACTTGGGCATTAACAATAAAAGATGGGCTGTTTGGAAGATATGAATTGAAGTGTTAATGATTATCTATGATGGTGCCATACTTACACATTTGTTTTTCCTCCAGATACATTACATGCTCATAATACAAAGGGAATAATAAATAATACATCCACTCGTCTTAAAAGCCTTGCCCCCCCCCCAAAAAAAAAAAAAAAAAAAAAATCAATGTTCATCACATATTTAGGCTTGTTCTAGAATAATGTAATATGACACAAAATTATTGCAATAATTATGGGATAGGGCATACTAAGCTAATTTGCACAAGTTGAAAATATCTTTGAATTCTTTATCCTGTTTACATTTTTTAAAATTTATCTACTTCTGCTAACAGATAAATCACCCTAAATACAATCAACGACGGGTGAGCTGTGTCAAGTTTCTGGGTGAACTGTATAACTACCGAATGGTGGAGTCTGCTGTCATTTTCAAAACCCTATATTCCTTTATCACATTTGGTGTGTCACTAGATGGTAAGACCTTATATGTTTTTCTGTTTTCACTACAGCTAAAGTATTTCATTGTTTCAGCAGATAGAGGTATATAGATATCACTTCTTCCTGCCTGAAAGACCTTGTGAGCTTATAGTATGGTCATGTGTCCATTGTCCGTTTGTCAGCACTTTTTTTCCACTCATGAAATCCTGTTTTTTTAAATCAGATTTGGATGAAACTTGAAATATGGATTTATATCATCAGTACCTCATATGCACTTGAACAAGGGTGATAGCTGTGCATCATAATGAGGTGGTTGTTATTGTAGGGTTTAATGCCATTTTTCAGCACACATAAGGCTATACATGGTGGCATATTAATGGTAGAGTAAGAACCCGGGAAAACCCCCAGAAAATAACATCAACCCATGAGAAGATACTGGCAAGCCTTCTCACATACCCACATTCTTCGAATCTGAGCCTTGAACCCATGCTGACAGAGGTGAGTTGTCAGTGATCCGTAATGGCCACTCAGGGCCCCCATAATGAGGTAATCTTGCATCTGGTTGGCTGAATGTGTTGCTACTGTAGGGTTCTTATTTCTGATTAGAATTTGATTAAACTTGGAGGAAATGCTTATATCATCTAGCTCTTGGACACAATAAATAATGATATCATGTGTGTGATTGACTGGGCATGATACAACACTGGAGTCCATATTTCTGATCTGATTTTGTTCAGATCTTGAATATATATATACTTATATCATCAAGATCTTAGATATTTTTTATAATGAGCTAGATGCGCCCATATTGTTGAGGTGTTGTTACATCTGATTGGCAAAGTTTATTACCAAATGTTGAAGTCATATTTCCAATCAGATTTTGTTTAAACTTCAATTATTGGCTTATATCATCAAATTCTTGAGCGAGTTCAGTGATGAGCAAGATCCATACATAGTAAATGAGGTGATTTTGTATTAGATTGGCTGAGCTTGTTGAAGCTTATGAACACTCAGTAGACTATATTTCAGATTTTGATCAAACTTGGAGTATAGGATCCTGCTTCTCATTGGCTAAACTTGTTACCACTCTAAAGACCTGTTGCATAAGTTATCCATAAAAGTCCTTACAATTTTTTCATAAATACAAAATGAGTAAGTAGAATAATTTTCAAAAATTACCAAAATACACCAAAGGAAGATGGATAATTTTTCATTTATACAAGAAATGGTATCCAATAGTGTCAGAGAAAATGTATAATTGTAAGTTAACATAAAGTATGTGCAATGTTATAATTAAGGATTGTAATTGAATTACACTAATATAGATCATATGCTACAAGAGGTTATGTTTTGTTTCTAATATTGATTTGGCTTCATGAAAACATACAGTAATCCCCTCTTGAACAGCCCCCCTGACCAGCGGCCACCCGTTTCTTAGGGCCAGAATCCCTTGGCACCGACGAGTTTGTATTCAAAAGTACCCCTCAAGAGCAACCACCCCTCTAACACAACCAGCGGCCAGCATTTTAGTACAAAAAATGAAATATGTCCCCCTCATGAATGGCCACTTTTGTTTCTTTAAATGTATCCAGAACCAATAATTAATTCAAATCTTGACGTAAGCCTATGGTAAGGTAAGCAATTTTGATTATCTCTATCGTAGATACACGTCTCTGAGTGTCAAGTCGCCGTTAAAAGTGTCGACTAAAGGATTTATAGTATATCATTATCTATAAAAGTTGATGTTTACAGGAAATGGGCTCAATAATGTTATGATAGAGTTTTGGGTTTAACGCCTATGTTGAGTTCTTCTCTTTGATGATTATAACCAGACGTAATTGTTATAATCATAACAGGGTCAGCATAGGCTAAAAATAGATTGTGTACATTGGCACACACAGAGAACCTTAAAAAATCAACAGGGTACCAGACAAAGACCAGAAAAATCAAGTGAGCACACATTATGGCTTCCTTTAAGAAGACTGTATTTCGTACACTCGACACAAGTTTTGTCTGCATAATTAAATCGCATACAGTCAGCAATAACCAAATAAATCATTACCAAACATTAAAATGTCATCACGTTAACAGATACATTATTTTAGAAGAAAGTCGGTTATGCTACTCGACGACATCGGGGAAGGGGGGGGGAATACTGAACAATTTTATGTAGAAAAGACTCAAAAAAACAAGTTTATGTTAAAACAATTGTAAATGATGTTTTTGAATCCATTTGCAATGTGCATGACAACAATACCCGCTCGCATATCACACTTACGCCAGGAAAGAAAAAATAGTAACGTATATTCATTTGAAATAAATTTGTTATTATAACAAAACAAAAAAAAACTTTTATTGATTAATGTTTCATTTAGACGAAGATATTAAATGTTTTGAAGTATGTAGCTTTCTTACTACGTACATTTGTATACATGTACTTCACATAATAAATTTAGCCCCCTCTGGAACGGCCACCCGTCTTATAAGGCCACTTTCCCGGTGCAGCAGGGGTGGCCATATAAGAGGGGGACTACTGTATTTCATTTTAAACATTGTCTAATATACGGTAAATTATTTGCAGAGAATTATTTCTAAAATCTTGCACCAGTTGAAATTCATAAATATTTGGAATTCTGTTTGATATGTTTGGGGAATATAGTTTGACAGTTTATTGTATTGCCATGTTAAAATCCCTGAAATATTTTTAATTGATGTTATTGTCCATATTGTGTATTATCTTCTGGAATTTTGCATTATTTTGCATTACTTACAATTTATTTGGATTTTATATTTTATATTTCTAACTTTTTATAAAAAATATTTTTAAAAATTACCCTAATATGGTTTTCTTCTGCAACACCTCCAAATTTGTAATTACCATGAGTACATAAATCATAGCTTAAAGAAAATAAACTGTGAACTTTGATTTAGTTTATTTAATTTTTGTGAAAATATTAGACTGTGTAGACAAACAAATTAAAGCTTCACCCATAAACTTTAGTTTCTAAATGATTGATGACTTCAGTAAGACATGGTGCATTATTTATATGCTTTATGTTTGCATAGACTTTTTATCAGGCTACTGTAAAATAGGTAAAATCAACATTATATAAAGTTTGTATGCTTGTATCTTACAATACTACATAAGCTTGGCTCTTACAATACTACATAAGCTTGGCACTCAGCATTAGGGGGTTAATGTTAGGACTGGCCGGACTGGTGTCAAGATAATGAGACTGGGCGGACATCGTGCTATATGTCTGTGACATGATGCCACAGTGGAGACATCATAGTGATATGACTGAAAAATTGTTAAAGTTACATTATAAATCTAAATCACAGACATACACAAGCTTGCGTTATGAAATGGTCAATTATCAAGTTATGTACCACAGAGGAACAATATTGGGCCTGTAAATTGTGTTTTAAAAATCAGGCTTTTTCCAAAGTTTTGCATTGTAAACAGTTTTGAAAGAGATAATTTTTCACTTCCTTATTGACAGTTGATTTTCCAGATGTATTTGATGTTGCCATATTTATAAGCGTTTCACCTATGAAAGCAGTAAATGTATCTTTGACATTGTTTAATCCATTCTGGCTATGCGACAAGATGATAAATAGTACAAGGTGATTCAGAAGGTTTTATTGTTTTTAGAATGTTTTAACTTTGCTTGGATGTAATTTGATTTTATAGGGAAAAAGTAAACAGATTTATTTTTGGGTAATTTAATCGCATTTGGTTTTTTAAAATGAGTCATTTATTGACATCTCGCTCTTGTGAAAAGCAGTAAGTTTTCAGAGTAGGTCACACAGATCTGGCAGCCTAATAAGCTTCTCTTTTATATCTCCATAATCTGATTAATCCTCATCATTTACTTGCTAGATTATCATTTTTTGTCTTCTGAAATGTAGTTATGGTAAAGTAAATTGGTATTCCAAAGTATTGGCAGTAAAACAGATGCAGATTTAATGTCATCACAACTATATTCACCATGGTAACCTTTGTACAGTGGGACCCCGCTATAACCTGCCCCATTATAACACGAATTTGGATATAACACGGTCGTGTCATGGCTCCCGAAATTTCAGGTAATTTATTACAGGTATTTTTCTCAAAGACCAAAAAAAAAATCTTTTAAGTATGAAAAATAAAATACGTCAAGAGTTTAATTATCATTCTCATACTCGTCTAAAAAGTGCGAAAAAAAAAACGTGTAGAAAATGTATTATCATTTTGGGGAGGAAATCACACACAAAATCGAATATAAAATAATCGTTGTATGGCTTCTAAAATACAAACCAATTGCTGGGCCTACTGAGAACTGATCTTTGTTTATTGTTGAAAAATGACAGCTCATAACTGTCAATATTATTATTACTGATCCCTGAGCAATGAAGCCATCGTGTCTACTTTGTGTTTGTCTTGAATGCATTCCAAATACAATCATTGCTCAAATAATCTCCGATATATGTTCTCTTAATTTCATACACAACTAAGCAACAGCCAATGCAGGGGTTGATAAAAGATTCTCACCAGAATGTATAAATCAATTAATTTAAGTACATTGTTTATCATCAAAGTGAACTGCCGAGCTAAACTTGTTCAAATCAGGGAGAAACGATTTATACAGCATCAAAGAACAAAAGCCGCCAACATGTGTGCGTGGCTTGGCGGTGTTGTTTTATGCAATCTGTTGACTAGTAAATTCGAATTGTGCAACTGAGAACTACAATTGACTTTGCCAAGAGCAAACGTGACATTAGCAGAAAGCAGCTAAAAATCAGAGTTTTTCAAAAAATAATAACTATTGACAGATGAGAAATGTAATGGTATAAAATGTATACGACACAGAGGTCTCGGAAACGCTTAATTACGCGTATTTGAATGCAAATATTTGATCTGGGACACATAAATCACTCCATGCAGGAGTCCTCCATACGCATGCAAATAGCTGGGAGACAAAGTTAGTGTTGATTACTTTATCATTTTAGCTGTGCTGTGCTGATATTTATGGTGACATAATTCAGTGGTTAAAATACAGCCAGTTCTGCCTGTTGTATTTATTAGAGTACATCAAAAGAACATGATGCAATAGCTGGGCGGCAAGTTCAAAGGATTTTGACTAGCAGCTTGGGTGGGAAAATGTGCTGAAATTTACATTGACTGAATTCAGAGACAGAAATATCCTGAGATGTACATGTAGTTATTATAAGAATACACTTTAGCTTCCATTATTTAATCTACGGACATGTACTATTTCATCATTCATTACGTACACCCATTACGTAATTTTTGTTATTTTCTTTTCATTGAGTTCAGTCACATAATGATCTGTGACAAAATTATTGAGTATTTTACATCCGTGTGTGGATATTTTTGATGGAAATATTTGTATTATGGATTCAATGTATGTTACAAGATTCGCTGGTGAGTACACGGTGTTGATACTCTTTTCATGCAATAGATTATACATGTATATATAAATTAGACACGTGTATGTACCAATGCATGGTTCTCTGAATAAAGTAATATATTATATCTGCAATTTTTGTTACCACAGCAAATGTTTTTCTCATTTAATATATATTGATCAAAAATCGTAATTGTGCCATCCATTTTCACACCCGTCTTTATGTACCCCCCTCCCCAATTAAATCCAAAAATGTGTTGGTACTGTACATGGTTGCTTATAACACGGTTCGGTTCATAACACGGTCGGATTCTATGGCGCCCAACTACCGTGTTATAGCGGGGTCCCACTGTATTCAGATTTGTGACAAGCATGTTTGAAATTAATTGGCTATGCCTTTAAAATTGTTAAGTGGATATTTAATAAGATTTTTGTGATTTTTTTCAAACTCAGTATGCTTATTGAAAGCACAGTGCTGTTCTAAAGAATTTGAAAGTTATGTGACATTTATCATAAGAGTGACTGCATGCAACACAAAGTGTTCCATGGAACCCTTATACAGATCATTTATAGAGTTCATACCTTGAAGGCAAACAGCGGACATATGTTGCAGCTGTACAACCTATGATACAATTTTATGATTTAACATATTGAGATTCCTCAAGGGTATTTTTCTGATTCTTTCACCACTTATGACTTTATGGAATCAAACAAGCTTATTTATACAACTTTGCATTGAGTCCAGTTCAGTTTTTACCATTTGGTACTAAATTCAGTGGAGTTACATATCCTGTTTGACTAAGAACTTTACCTTTGATTGCAGCTTTATCTCCAAGTAAAACTTTTGAAGGATTTTTCTGAATTGAAAACAAATTTGGTATGAGACATTACATTAAAAAGACCAAGGTTACATTTTGATTTTCACCAGTTTCCAACATATTTTAATGGAATTTTGGCCCCTGTTTGACACATAGACCATCACCTTTATTTGTATCAGAATTTTGTTGCCAATTAGTTTGAGGACTATGCATTGAAATGAAATCTGATTTGAAGTTTTACACCACAAAGATCCAGAAGTTTGATTTCCTCTATTTTCTGACCACTTTTAAAGTTATCCTTACTGTATTTACTGTATTTTTCAGTTGGTGATGGTGGTAGATGTGTTATATTGACAAATATATTGCTCTCTTGTAAGTTTAATAATGTTCATAGTAATACCCATAATTCTTTGGCACTTATAGCATAGAAAAACTGAGTTTGAAAAAAATTCTGATTTATTTCCCCTTCAAAGAAACGCAGATATCACCTTTGGACTCACCTGAGCACTTGTTCAGAATCCGTCTTGTGTGTATGCTGTTGGAAACCTGTGGCCAATACTTTGACAAGGGATCCAGCAAGAAAAAATTAGACTGTTTCCTCATCTACTTTCAGGTAATTAAGAAAATGAAATATACTAGCATGTATTGAAACTAATTTATAAGAAACCACTAGGGACTAGTGTAATATATTCTGTATAAACATAATTTTACATAAAACATCAAGGAATGCTTTGACTTCATTGTGTTTACTTACTGCTTCAGTAAAATTATCCACCTATGGAACAGTCTCTTAAACACAATGATTTTAATGCTGTATCAGTCAATTGATTTAACTTTATTATCAGGTCCAAGTTATTTATATAGTATTTATAAAATAATACATTATCAATAGTATATTCTTTCATGAAAAGCATGTCATTGTGATATCATTGAAAAATGAATTTACTTAAACCTGATATTGTACCAGAAATTTATAAATTGCAGAAATTTGATTTCTTTCATTGAATTTTTTGAAAGTTTTTTTATCAGAGAACTTTTAAGTTAATTTGAGATAATGTTTTTTTCAGCATGATATTTATGTGTTGAATTTTGTTTATTTTTCTAGAGGTACTACTGGTTCAAGCACAAAAGTCCTGTCTTCACAGAGTTGTGCCCCTTCCCAGTGGATATTGAAAACCTGCTGCAAGATACATTAGAGATGATACGACCTAAACTAAAGTTGTACCAGAGTTTTGAAGAAGCACAAAAGATGGTGGAGGACCTGGAGAATGAGTTTAAACCAAAAATAGGTACAAATTTATAAATAGAAAACTTTGCACATTAAATACTGGAAAATTCTGATTCCTGTGATATAATAAAATAACTGATTATTAAAAAAAAGAATAAATTTTAGGCTTCAATTTGGAAAACATGTTCACTCCCAGCATAAGATACAGGTGTATAAATTGTTTGTATAGGTTTGAAATTTCTGATTCACTGAAATGCAGAAAACCATGACTCAACAGAAAGTTTATAAAATATATATTCATTAGGATAACTGAAAATGATGATTAAAGGCAAATTTGTATAGGTCACGAGGACATTCTAATAGCCTTAACAGTGGAAAATTTGGAAGTATATTTATTCCTTTAGTTGAAAAGCATTAGAACTTGTACATTTTTGTTTAGCAGAGTGTTTTGTAATACCACTGTTATCTTCACTGGCAACCAATACAAATAAAGCATAGATGAATAGAGAAACCTATTGATTAAAACTCTGTTAGCACATTAGGAAAGTTGTATATAGTAAAGTTATGGTTCATTAACCTCTGGAATTTTATATCATATTTGCCTGACAATGCAATTAGGAAACTTTTTTTTGCTTATTGGACCCATAACTTTTGTGTCCTGGCCACCTTTTACTCCAAATCCTCAACTTATCCTAACCACCCCACTTGTGTCGTGTGTTCTGGCTGTGAAACTCTTAACACATGCAGATCTGTTCAGTTTGGACTGAAGATCAATGTAATTCTTAGGACAGCGCAAAAGTGCACATTGACAGACAAAGACACCATAAATATAAATGCTGATGTATCATCAGTGCAGGGATTGTTTTCAAAGGGATATAATCTACCCATGATGCATCAGCCACAAAATGCTGAAAAGCAGCAATAAGAAACAGTTCAGGCCCCCCTCCCCATTATTTCGACAGGATAAATCCTTTTTGTCAGTACCAATAGGCCATTACACTTCAAGGTATGATTCCATATCTGTTGCTAAGGAGCGAGAGGAAGAGCAAGCCAAACACCCTAAATTTCAATCTTGCACAGCTACGGGGTTCAAGTAACCCATATCCTATTCCAACAGCATGAACTGGACATCATCATTCCCACAAAGATGGCCCACTTAGGCCTAGGCCATATACATAGGATCATAATGGGCTACAGCCACACTGAATAAATAAGCCACCAGACCAACACTTATTGTCCATTATATTGAACTTAGTCTATACAGTTACTCACATGGATCAGCCTAACCCACATAGTGCCTATAGACACAGCATCACTTCACAATATGCTCAAACTTTTGCAACTCAAAGATAACCTCTGATTAGCATCTAGTTGGAAGTCAAATTAACAAATTCAGGGCATTCCAAAAGCCAATGAGTGAGAGGTAGACCTATACACACTTCTCCATCCTATTCAGAATCAGTTGCTAAATCGAAAAACACCTTTTGTTTACATTCCACTAAGAACTTGACAAATGTAGATCCTATTGATCTTGTTAAGTTCAGATAGTCTCCACATCCTAGGTCACCTTTTTATGCACCCAATACAAAAGATTCTTTTATCAACAATGGAACCTGTAAGTTTGTCCACTGGACTGGATTAATTTGTCATTATCTGCACAGATATGAGGTATCATCTTCAGAAATGGAGCAACCTCTCTTGGTTCACATTGGGTAATAGCTGCAAGTACAATTGCCAGAAAGTACATTCTGTATGGATGCAAGTACCGAGGGGTGTGGAGCACACTTACCATCTTTAAAGGAAGCCAGTGGAGTGGGGTTTCCCCAGGAACAGCATCTACATATCCATATTCTAGAGATGAAAGCCCTGTGGGATTTTCTAAAGTGGTGTCTATAGCAACAAATCCATGTCCAGTTTGCCATATTTTGGACTGACTAAACATTCAAGCAGTTTCATTGTCCCAGAACAATGAACTAATACAGACAGAATGGTCTCTTTATCCCTTGGTGTTCACTCAGATCTGTGCCCTATGAGTTTTGTATATGATGATCAATGGAATTACATGAACTTGTACAAATTTATGTTCATTATTTTTCATTATAGAATTACCCTAAATGTTGACATTTTTTAAGAGAATTAGCTGACAGATTTGTATCCTTAATGGTTACAGCATTACTCATGTAAAAAAAAAAAAACAATAAATTGTGCATGTTCAAAATTATTAATAAAATCTTGTTTGCCATGGTAATACAGTACCCTTGATAATATTGCATTAGAGTAAACACATTCAGCATGTTTGGCAAAAGGGTACTTTCAGTAGGGTTCCTTACATAAGTGGTGGACCAGAGTGGTAAGATCTGGATGACTCTTGTCCACCTGGGGATAAAACAAAATCCTGTAATTTCACTGAGAATTGTTAATATTAATCAATATACAGAATGTGTAAAGGTTTCTTTGTTACTTTGAGCTAGAAGACATGTCTGAATTTTTTGTGTGTGCAACAATGCCTGTCACTTCACATCTTCCTTGCCCCACAGCTGCAGTATTGCCAATAATTGACACAGAGGAGGCAGACACTAGTGCTGGAGAAATGGAGGATGGATTGTCTGCAATACCTGAGGCAGATGAACTAAGTAAGTATATACATGTATAATGTTTAGAAAAGGATCATCTCCAGACCTGGATTCATGCTGTCTGCTTGAATTCATAAATACAGTCAACAACATAACTGCTGATCTATTTGTTCATAATTAAACATCTGGACCAATCTGTCTGCATTAGGGTGGATTCTTATTCAGGGTACAGTATGTGTACAGCATTCAATATTATTTCTTATAAGGTAATGCCTAGTACCTATTTCAAATTCAGAATGTTGTTTTACATGGATAATAAACAGGTAACCAATTTTAATGTTACTTTATCAGCTGTCAACAAATATTGAACCTTTGGCTAAAATGTTTTGGTCTAGTCTTTGAGTCTAGACTGTATTGAATGCCAAAGATACATAGTAACCTCTTTATCTATCAAAATTGTCAGAATCTGGCCAAGTCAGAATGAATTTTAAAAACTACACATTTCCAACCTGCATGAAGTAGAATTATTGCACTCAAATATTATGGTATTGATGAAAACTCTTATTTCATAGATGTATATTTCACATGTTAAAGTCCATCCTTACTTTTTATTTTATGAACATATGAGAGATAATGGTGATAACATTTTCCAGTAAACTGACTTCATGTATGTAATAAAACATTCTCTTGAATGCATCATGCTGTTAATGTTTTATAGGTGACCTGAGCCAGAGCCTATCTCAAACTCGTATTGGTGAGGAGGAGGATGAAACTAGTCAGGAGGACTACTATGGAACAAGCCAACCCAGCCAGATGAATGAAGTAAAGGAACACATATTCTATCCCCCCATCTCTCTGACACAAAAGTATAAGCATGCATATAACTAAGCATCAGTTTTAATACTTAAATAAGGATATAAAAAGTCATATTGATCAACTACACATATCTGAAATGTTTTTTTTTTTTCTATAGGATTCGTTATTTGTTCATGTTTCTTAACAAGTTAACAAGAGAGATCCCATTTCAAGGATACATATATAGGGGAAATCCATTATATGGGGAAATTCTTTATAAGATGACAGGGTTTTGTCATCATGCTGTGCATTGTACTGTGTAACATTGGGACATGTCATTTAATTGGAGAAGATGCTAAAGGATGTCCTCAAGGCTCAACAGACTGATTGTAGGGATGTACACAACATTGTGAGTTTCAATGGCACAGTTAAATTCATGTATATTATATGAGAAATAGTTGAAACTGATATTTTATTTTGCAAATGAACTATATTTAGGTAGATATATGTTCCAAAAAATCAGCATCTAAACAGTGTGAAAAGTTAAGTGCCTGCTTACTCAACAACCAATCATATTGCAGGCATAAGAGTGAATCCATAATAATTTGATCAAAAATGTGTAGCAAAAACTATGATTGGTCTTTATTTAATGTTAAAAATATGACCCAAGAATAATGTAAGAAAAGACTTGAGCACAATTAAGAATCAGTATGCTCATGTACATGCATGCACTTGCATGTCAAAATCACTGAGCAATGTCGGCAGGGATTAAGTTTAATCTTTTGCAAAGAACTGATGAATTCTTTATCGGCTGTTTCATTGATCACATGATGCTTAGGTTTGCAATATGAGCATATGATTTTTTTTAATGCAGTTGCAGAAACATTTTGCTTTGAGATTCATTTTAATGGTTAATAATTAGGTAGGTGAATCCTTTTTTTTATTGACTGCTAATGATAAACTTATTTTAACAACAGTATTGTTTTAGTGCTGGGCAT